>CM070735.1:32512964-32985993 GCA_036346245.1 Bonia amplexicaulis
CACTGTTTACGACCACGGTGCTTACGATCAAAGTGTCTATCACCGCATACGACTTACAACTATTGTGTCGCTATGACTTACGACCACTATGCCGTTGTGACTATGACTTCTACAACTACAGACTCATTCCAAACTGATCGATTGCATCAGAATATTTGGACTAGTCTGAATGGCTTCGACTGTCCGGACCGTCCGATCCACTTTGAAGCTCGGATGACTACGAAGGTTACGACTACTACTCGTGGTCGTACAAGCGGTCGAAGCCAACATCAGCAGAGGAGGTGTGGTCGTAAAGAGGGCATGGTCGTAGTCGAAATCAACCTCAACGTGGTCGTAACATTCATCAACATGGTTGTAATGACATACATGACTGTTTCAGCGTAGACTTGAAGGAATTCCTTGTGATCAAAGGGCAATAACTTTCGCATACGGAGTTCGATTGAGGTGTTGGACTTATTGGAAAGCTTATTTCAAGGACTACATAACGAAAGACGACTTATCTTCTTATTCATCTGGAATTGACTGGTACAACCAAAACAAAGTGATGGCTATTGATTTTAGTTTCCTTTTTGTAGGAGTTCGAGTCTAATACGATAACAGATTGAGTTGTACATGAGCCTTGTAATACGTAACCTTTGGGTCATATCATGTTATTTTCAAGATAGGTAATATTGCTTATTCTCGGGTTTATGCTTTGCGTTGCCTTTAGGAACTGGGTGATTTTCTTGAGAATATCTTCCGTTGTTCTTGTGCTTCCTTGTGGTTCGCAGGAGTATCGATACATCTACTTAGTGGTCAGGTAGACGAGATCACGGGCGTGTGGTTGGGTGAATTCCTTTGTCGCAAGTTGTTGTTCTAACAGTGGTTGGCGCCATCGGTTCGTCAGGTTACATGGATCCAAGTTATCATCATTGATCCTACATCGTGAAGATTGGGCACCCTGCATCAATGAAGGGCTTGAGGCCCCTTCCTTTGGTAGCTATTGTAGAGGGAGTACGATGGGGTATTACGAGGTACTTTGTCAATAGAAGTGCTCTGGCCCACATCTCTATGAGTAGTCCACAACTAAGGTACTCTAATATGATCATGAAGTATATGGAAGAGAAGAGCAACAAGGGGGAGATGCATAGAGACTTTAAATGGGCACGAGTGAGCTTTATTTGAGGTACTGTGTTGAGCCAAAGCTCATCGTGGGATGAATCATGAGGCAATTGTTCAGGAGTGCACGCTAGTAAATGCAGTTGTTGCTACACATGCAACAAGCCCTGTCTGTTGTATAGGCCATGCGCACATGTCACGGCTGCCTGTTCAACAGTTGCACAGGAATCGAGCAGATTCATGTCTGACTCTTTCATGAAGGAAGCGGTGTTGGCGACATGTGGTGGAGAACTATATGGTTTCAGCATGCTTAGATCATTCACTGTCTATCCTAGTTGGGAGCAGAAGAGGTAGGTCTCCGACATTGATAGGTTGAAGGGAGGGATGGGTCATCCGCAGACCTGATGTATTAGGAACGACATGGATGAATCAGAAGCTATGTCTCATCTAAAGAAATGCTTCATTTGCAAGGAGAACAGACATACCTTCAAATATTGCACTTGGGTAGCGGGCCTTCAAGAGGGGGTGGCTGGGACCTTCGTCAAGGGTACGCGACATCGTGTTGTAAGCGGTCGATGAAATTATGTTGTACCATATATTATTTGAACTACGTCGTAGTCATTTTACAATCTGTAACTTATATGTGACTTACTTTTGAACTTTGGATTTTCTTATGTTACTATAATTGAAGATTTACCTTGTGTTATTTTACTTCACTTGCAGATTTACATTGTGTTACATAATTTTCCTTGTAGATTCACCTTGTGTTAGGTTGCTTTACTTGTAGCTTTACCCTGTGTCATGTTACCTTACTAGTAGATTTACATTGTGTTTCTCAACTTAACTTGCATATTTACATTGTGCTATGTTACATGTACGTACAAGATGATGGTTACGATGGCGTCGCGCGGGTAGGAGCGTGCATGATGGTTGGGTGCTCAAGGAGGGGGAGACGGAGGTTGTGAACTCGTCCACGGCCAGAGCACGCACAATAGCCTCGAGCTCGGTCGTAGGCCACCAGCGATCGATGCGTCCAGTTCACGTGGCCACTTGTGCCCCATCGCCATCTCGAACGAGTCCTTCCAAGAACCACCACAATTAGATTCATATCAGTACGTGCCTGAGCTTGCCCAAATAACGCCGGTTGGGGTTGGTTAGTAAACTAGATCGAATAACAATGCCTAATTTAAAAGAGTTTCTTTACGGTACCCATCCAACAACGCATTCATATTGGTGAAATAGGACTCTTCCGAGGGAAGTGCTAAGGAACATTTGAGTGGTTTTGGACTTAGGAGCACTTATATTTTGGGGTGTTGGATCTCCATCCAACGATCCTCCATACCCCCTCTAAAAAACGAATCTAGGCCGTTGGATCTCCATCCAACGGACCCTCCATACCACCCCTTTAAAAAAATATGAGTGCTCCGAATCTAGGGCGACGTCAAAAAAATTTGAGTGCTCTTAACCCTAAAAAACACTCGAGGGCTCCTTAGACACCACCCTCTTCCAAACGCAGAGGTCGCCTGGACTAGACCTCTAGCCGCTAGGAAACCTATAGTCCTCAACTCTACACTAGAGTGGTAGCGCAACCAACTGATCAAGCCTTGATTACTCAAGGAGCAAAGCTAGCTTGGTTCGTGCGAGTTGTCTATTTGAGTTCGATCCCTAAATCAGTTCTGGGTGTCTTATAAATTGTATTCATGCTCTGTGAGGTATTAGATAAATTTAGGATTTATTCAGCAATCTTCGCTTAAATTCTAACATGTATTTTAGAGCCTGTTATTTTCGACCAAAGCTAGCGGCTTTTGGCTTTTGCTACAGTACCTACCCTTTAAACGAGGTATTTTCTCAAAACGGGTCTACAAGTTAATTGTAGTACACGTTAAAAACCTAACATCTGTATTAACCAAAATCGTAAGCGAGTATCTCTCTCCGTAATCTCCGTCGTAAACAACTAAAATTCAAAAATTTCAGCCAAAAATCATAAGCCGTAGCCGCGCTAAATAGGCCCAGTATGTGTGTTTATATATATTATGTGATGTAAACATGAATCATGTGATATGCGTGATTGCGCATCCTCAGCCTCATTTGTTATTAAAAAAAATATCGATTACTCGCGGTCTGGCGCGGTCGTGCCCGGCCGTTCGGTCTCGAAGCTGGCATGGCAACGTGACCACCCGTGATGGCCTCTGTCCCTCTCGGCTCGGCACGCTCCGTTCGAAGGCAACTCCCCGCGCGCCACGCGCCTTGCTCGCGCCGCGCCAACGTTCTCCTCCCGGACCACGTGTGCTCCACTCGCACCCACACGCCGCCCAGCGTTTTTCCCCAACCGCTAGCTGTCTCTCCCTCCCCTCTACAATTCTAGCTACATGCATACGCGCGCCGGTCGGTATAAACGCGCGCACTGACGCCCACGGATTGATCCCTCAGCCGAAACACCGTGAAACCCAACAACAGCAACATATGCGCGAAGGTGAAGCAACAACAATGCCGGCGCCGTCCCAGGCGCCTCCGTGGGAGGCCCTCCCCCTTGTGGCCCCCTTCCTCGACGCCGCGTCCCTCGCCGCGGCCTCCTGCGTCTCCACCTCCTGGCACGCCGCCTTCGCCGACGACCACCTCTGGGTGCGGCTCTGCCGCTCCCACTACCCATCAGCCCTCGGCCTCCTCCCCCTGCCCGACAATGACGACAACGCCGGCGACAGACAGCCCTCCCCGCACCGCCGCCTCTTCGCGTTGTTCCACTCCGCCTCCGCCCGCCGCCACTCTCTCCCCGCCCCGCGCCTCGCCCTCGCCGACGTCACCTTTGCCATCGACCTCTTCCTCACTGCCGGCGGCGAGAACACCATCTCCTTCACCGTTGCTGCTTCCGACGCCGATGGCAAGAACGCCGCCGGCGTGTTCCAGTTCGGGGTGGACCTGAGTGACCGGAACGCGGTGGTCGGGCCGGGGGAGTACTGGAGCGTCCGGTGGACGGCTCTGCGGACGGGGCTCGGTGTCGCGCCCGCGGCGTTCGTGATGATGGACGCGAAGGTGCCGGCGGCGAGGGCGGGGGCGCTTGGCAGTGGCGTTAGGGGCGAGGCATGGGTCGCGGAGAAGCTTCCCGCGCCGGGCTGCGGCGGCGCGAGGCTGGAGACGGAGGTGGTGGTAGAGGTGACCGGAGAAGAGAGGCTGGTGGAGAAGGTGAGTTTCGGCGTGATGTTGGAGTGTAGGTACGTGAGCGTCGACGAGGGGCTCAGATACTTGCAGCACTTCCTCTTGTAAATTGCAATGGCAAATTGGCAATGCATGCGTCAGCGTCAGCAGACGCAGTGACGTGCGTAGTTTTCTTTATCCGGGTAACTCTTCTATATATGTGTTACTAAGATGTCAGATTCTTTTTTGACGGCACATCAAGCCGATCCATCGATATTTTTACATGTGCTAGGTTTGGTTAATCTAACGGTAAGAGGGATATATATAACATGTAGACTGTCATGCACTTACCGCAGTAATTTGAAGTCGGAGCAGACAAAATGAATTACAGTGTTGAAGATCAGCGGTACGTACTTAGCTCATCCATGTAAAGATCAGCGGTGAAATCAAAGCCGTACAAATTCAACGAAAGCCTCTCTTTTCCTGAGGTCAGATTGAGAACATCGCATCGAATCACCCTGTCAAGTTCTCATGAAACATGCAACCAACATGCTTGCAAGCTCATCACCATGCTCACTAACTCTTGCATGCTCGTGGATACAGTGCAGGTACAATAATTGTTAAACCATGTAGTCATGAATTTAGTGATGATAAATAATTGATATTTGTGTTGCATTGAAATTTACGTTTGTGAAAGTTTCGGTCGATACTCTTTTGTAAAACTGGAATTGTATGAATATTCAGGATAAACGGTCTGACTGTTTTGTATTGGACGGTCTGACGGCAGGTTTCGACCACGGGCGGTAGTAAGAGGCGTGGACCACGATCGGTAGTCGATAGTCCGATTGGCCTTGTGATGGCAGGTCCGATCGATAGGCGTCGACCATGACAGGTCAACCACGACAGAATGACCATGGCACGTCGACAACGGTAGGTCGAGCATGGCAGGACGACTATGGCAGAATGACCGTGGCAGAATGACCACTGACGGTCAGAGCTATAGTGAATCGGTCGTTGGTCGTAGCTACAGTACCTGGTCAGTGGTTGTTGCAACACTAACAGATCGATGGTCGATAGCTACAGTAATTGATCAATACTCGAAAGCTACAATGCCTGGTCGATGATCGGTAGCTGTAGACTTTGTAATTGGTAGTCGTAGACTTTGCGATCTGTTGTCATAGTCATAGGATTTGCGATCTGTTGTTGTAGACTTCACGATCAGTAGTCGTAGGCTTTCCGATCGGTTGTCCTAGACCTCACGATCGGTAGTTATAGACTTTGCGATCGGTTGCTGTAGGCTTCACGGTCAATATTTATAGACTTCGAGTGCTTCAATTCTTGTAATCTTTGAGTACTTCGAGTACTCGTGTCTGTTGGGCCAGCGGTCTGACCAGTTTTACTGGGTGGTCTAAGGTTGATTTTTGAAAAGCGTGGATATTGAGATCGTGGATGATCGGGTTCGTGTTTATTGATGGATAATGGGGTGATATGCGTGTGTGGATTGATTTTAGTCAAGTTGGAGAGAACTTGTACTGGGAAAAAGTTCTTTGGTCTTTGCATGTGTAGGTTAGGCGTGGAGACGGTCATGGTCAGTGGTGAGGAGGACTGGAATTAGGAGAGGGAAATATGAGGTCCAGGCGGTTGAGGATGTCACGAGGTGATCAGGCTCATGCTAGAGCACGTGGAGATCAAATGTGGATGATGTGTGGAGAAGCTATAGGAGATGCGGTCCTAGAGGCTTCGACATGTGATGAGTTTGAAGGAGATATGGAAGGTGTTAATAACTGGAAGGTTTAGAGATTTTAGAAAATCCATGTTTGGAAGGGTTTTGGGTCCCTTAATTTTCAGAATCAGTTGGGATGTCGTGTCCGTGTTGATAAAGACACAGATTGGGGCTCTAGCATATAAAAGTAGGGAGAGGTTAAGAGTTAACGGTGTGGGTTTGAGAGGACTCAAGATGGCTTTTTAGGAGAAAGCTTTTCCAGTTTTTCTGCTAGGGTTTGAGGGTGCCGTGAGGGCACTATTTAGTCACAGAGTATGATTCAGAAATAAAAGATCAGATTTATTCCAAAAAAAGTTAGTTGGTGTCGATGGCGTGTTTTTCTAAGTGTTGTCTTCGACTTGTTCTCAATCCTAGTAGTGCATGGAGAGATAGTATTGTTCCTCCGTCAATCGTGCACTGAGTCGTCCACTCGATCGTCGCCAACAACATCGGTGTCGAAGTGTTCTAGCGGAGGAAGATTACGACTACGTGCAAAGGGTTTGAGCGAGTGGTCGAGTGTCTTGCGGTCAAAATCTACATCTGGTATGTTATGTTGCTTTTCTTCTGGTTTGCGATTTGTGTTCATATTTAAAAAATCAGAGGCAATCATTCACCCCCTCTGATTGTGGTATTCGATCCTATAGTAATTAAGGCTGAATATACATCTGGCCTAGAAAAATCTTGATCACTAAGCCCAAGAAGGTTGTGTAATAATGTTTTTTTACTGTACGAAATGATTACGAGAGAGCATACATTATTTTCTAACACAAACAAATCAAACAAATATGCAAGACCGCATGGACATGCTTAGGAGGTAGTTTCTGCTTTTGGTTTTTGTTTGAAGAAATCAAAAGCCAATATAAATATTTGGTTTCTTGAAGCAGTTTTCCACTCCTTTTACTCATGTCTCACTCTGGGGATAAAGCAGAAGCTCACGGGTGCATCACGTATCCCACTTCTCTCACTGCCGTCTCGCGCACGCATCTCTCTCATTTTTTTCACCGCTCACGCCCTTTCTCAAAGTCACTTCTTTCAACTACTACTATTTATTCTCAGCCAAAAGTCATCAGTCAGCTAAA
This sequence comes from Bonia amplexicaulis, assembly GCA_036346245.1. Classification (NCBI taxonomy): domain Eukaryota; kingdom Viridiplantae; phylum Streptophyta; class Magnoliopsida; order Poales; family Poaceae; genus Bonia; species Bonia amplexicaulis. The sequence goes on from CM070735.1 coordinate 32,520,036, forward strand.
ATCCATCATCAAAAGTCAATACTGGTGCCCCTAGGGGCCATTAGTGATTTTTCAAAAATAATCCTATTTTTATTCAAAAATACAAAATTATACCCCGTGTTTTTATTTTTTACAAAGTAATCTCCAATCACCCAACGGTTGAGTGACATGCAAGCGGTAGGTGTACTGTTGGGTGACAGGGATGCAATCACCCAATGGTTGGGCGACTGGACCACCGCCCAACCTGGCGACAACATCCACAATAAGCCCAATGGTAGGGTGACTGGATGCTTTTTAACCTCGACCGCCAGAGCGCCCGAGAGCATTCGGTTGTTCTGCGCCAACGCCGAGCGAAAGAAAGAAGAGGAGAGGAAAGAAAGAAGAGAGGAGAGTAAAGAAAGAAAAGGGGAGGAGAGGAGATGAGAAGAGGAGACCGAGAAGGAGAAGGAGAGGAGGAGGTTTAGCTAGTTCTGCGAGGGGAGATTCATCTGTAAGGTAAAAATTTTGTTATGTTTTAGTCTATATTTTTGTAGTAAGTAAATAATTTGCTTAGTGTAAAGAAGAGTATAAGTAGCATTCGTAAAAAATTATAGTTAGATCAAAATTGTACTAATTAACTTTAGTTAGATGACTGGAAAGAAAAGCAAGAAGACATGAGAAAGAAGAGAAAAGGGAGGAGAAACACACATGTAATTAATTTATTTTGTTGCGAATATTTAACTAGAAGGATCCCGTGGCATGTTAGAGTACTGTGAAAAATTTTGTTAGTCATGTTAAAATGCAAAACATTAGTAGACAACATTTATGATTAATTAGGAATGAATTTAACGTCACAAGTACATTGAAAATTCACGCGTAGCGTTAAAACTGGTATATTACTATTTAAATCACTATATCACATACTTAATTACTTAATTAATTTTACAAGTGTCATGTAAATTATTCGAACCCATTAGGAATTATTTAGAGCAGGAGAGAGCCCGAGTAGAGAGAAAAGAGCGGTGTTAGTGTGCGTGGGAGCAGATAGGGAGTCGATGCGTATTGGGGTAGAGGAAAGGGAGTGGTGTCGGTGCGAATGAGAAGGAGTTGAGATAGATAAAGGGGGAAGAGAGAGAGAGTGTGTGTGGGATGGTAGTGGGCCAAGACTAATGGGCCGACCGGGGGACAAAATCAATATGTATATATGTATAAATATATGCACACATACATGAAAGTATATGGGGATATATGCAAATATATTCACATAAATAAATGAACGATGCCTTAACCATCCGGTAGTGTAGTTGTTCACGATAGGCGAACGGCCATACAAATCTAAATTACAATGCAGCAGTATTTGCATAACGTGCCATATGATTAGACTAGTTGCAATATTGAAAATATTTACTAGCAGACATCAGTCATGCTGGTACCCACTAGATTGAAAGTGCATTACGGTATTGGCACCGTTCGTGAAGGTCCGTATGATGTTGACTTGAGTAGTTTTCCTCAAGCCACTCTGGTACACCTGGACGGCGAGAATGCTCGAATCGCAGCTCATCCGCAGCTTCTCCATGAACCCTGAGGTGTGTAGCATCATCATACAAGGGCTTTAGAGCTGGTCTCCACGCACATTAGATGGGAGTTGAGAAGAATGATGCACATGGTTGTGTGGAAGGGCTTTTTGGAAGGCTGTTGGCGCCATAGATACAAGTGCGTGCTGCTTTGTAGCTTTGCACACTGAGTAGATTAAACGAGATAACTTTGCACACTGAGTAGCCAAACGGGACAGCTTTGCACAGTGCCTAGACCAGACAAGCTAGCTTGTGCAGTAACAAGACCAAACGGGGCAGCTTTGAGCAGTGACAAGACCAAACAGAGTAACTTTACGTAGTGATTAGACCAAACGAGGTAGCTTTGTGCAATTACAAGACCAAAGGAGACATCCTTGCATAGTGACAAGATCAAATAGAGTAGCTTTGCGTAGTGACAAGACCAAATAGGGTAGCTTTACGCAGTGACAAGACCAAAGGGGGCAGCTTTGTGCAGTGACATGATGGTATGCTAGTCCACGAATCGTCCGGCGTGCCGTTGCCTTGCGGACGTGAATTTTCCCAAATCGAATTGGACATGCAAAGCGTACACCGCGACGCAAAGCCTATAAGTACTGCCCCTTCCAAAGCGTGTTTTCCTGCACCATGACAGCAACACTACATCGCTAGTATGGAGAAGCAATAGGAGGATATCACCTGATTCACAAGGGCTGCTGCAGCCCCGCAACGAACAAGTGGAGCGTGCCAGGAGGCCACCTCCCCCAACAAAGCCCCCCGTATCTCCAACCCAAACCCATACCTCAACGTTCCTACCGAGCGTTCGCCGCAATACCCGCCCGTGGGGGAGATGCCCCCTCTGTTGGTGCAGGGACGCATGCAGGTTCTTCAAGTCCAAGGAGCAGTTGAGCTTGGACATGCGTTACTGGGGTTGTAATAACTATGCTTGGGACTATCTTGACTGGCATTGGGACACGGCCCACTACCAGCAACAGGTAAGGACGAGTTATAGTACATTCCCTACAAGTTCTCTTCTATGGCATGCACTAACAAGCTCTTCCCTCTTCCTGTAGTCTCCAGATCCGCCATGCGCATACCACAAATGGATCGACCGGAGATCCACCCGTACGACCAGTGGACTCTGGACTACGAGGAGTGGGACACCCAGACGGCACAGAGAGGATGGAGGAGCGGCGGCACAGTGAAGATCAAAGCTACCGTATCTAGCGGGAGACGCAAACTCACTTGGAGGAATGCAGATGTAGGGAGCCCGAGGCTCGCGAGAAGGAGCGCGAGCTGGCGGTCAAGGCCAGGGCCGTCGACAAGGACTACAACGCTGAGCTCGGGACGAAGGGCAAATAGACGTGGTCAACGCAGTAGACCGGGCCATTCCATAGTAGCCCACCATCCTTCCCGCCAAGCTATTCCTTTCTCCAAAAGGCATGCGATCCTACATGGTCCAGGTGCATATGTTGTTGTGTACCTGTGTACTATCGTAGTTGAAAACAAAATCCAATGAGCAAGTTTTATCATACCCTGTGAAACTACTCTTTGTCATATGTTAAACTTGCTTATGCTTTTCTTCCGTGATGAAAAAAGTTTGAACATACTAATATATCAATTTCCGAAGACGCTTCCGAAGAAACCACGAAGGATACTTCCGAAGACGCTCGTACAAAGGCTTTTGAGGCTTTTGAGGATGCCATCGAGACTTTTCAGACTCAGTATGTTGCTTACAAGATATGGATTGGTGAAGATGCTCGTGCCTCTGCTATTTTGGTTGCTAGCATAGAGGTGCATCTCACTGGTGATGTTGTTAGATTGGCTTCCGCACAGGCAATGTGGACGCATCTGCGCAGCCGCTACAAGCCATCTGATGATTCCTTATACCTTGCTGTTGTGTGATAGGAGCAATCGCTGCAGTAGGGCGATGCAACTGTGGATGAATTTTATGCTCAGTTGTCTGCGATATGGCGTCAGATCGACTCTTTGGGGCCAGATGTTTGTCACACCTGTCAGTGTTGTTAGCGTCAGCAGTCTCACATGGAGCTTCGCCGCATCTATGATTTTTTGACACGTCTCCGGTCTGAGTTTGAGCAGACTCGTGCTCAATTGCTGGCTTGTCATCCTCATGTGACTTTGTTGGAGACCCTTGCAGCTGTTCGTATTGAGGAGATTCAACTTCATGGAGCGGGTCTGCTATCATCATCACTTTCTTTGGTTTTGGCAGCTTCTCCAGCTTCTACTCTCACTGTGCCTTGGTTACTCCTTCCTCAGTTGTGCCTCCACCAGTGACAGCTGCTGTTGGTAAGGGACTCCACTGCACCTATTGCAACAAGGATGGGCATGTGGAACAGTTTTACTACAAGAAGAAGAAGGATCTTCGTCGTGGTGCTCATCCTCCGAGGGGCACTGGAGGTTCCTCCTCTCAGCAGAGTTCTGGTACCTCTGACACTCAGTAGTTTCTCACATTGCTAGGATGCATGGTTGCTTCTGCATCGTCTGGTTCTGCTGCTTAGTCTTCCGGTGAGAGACCACCTTCTACTTCTTCCTCAGGTACAACACCTTGGATTCTTGATTCTGGTGCTTCTTTTCATACGACATCTGATTCCACCTGTCTTACTTCCATTAGTCCTTTAGTTGCTCCATCACTGTCCACACAGCAGATGGTATCTCTCTTTCTTTCACAGGACGAGGCACTCTTTCAAATTCCTCTTTTCATGTTCTTGCTGTTTCTCATGTTCCAAAACTAACCATGCAGCTCATCTTTGCTGGCCAGCTCACTGATCATGGTTGTCATGTTATTTTCGATTCTGATTCTTGTTGTGTTCAGGATCGTCGCACGGGGACTCTGGTTGGTACTGGCCCTTGCTGCCGTGACTCACAACGGCTTTGGGAGCTTGACTGGCTTCACCTTCCTTCCGTTGCACTAGTCAGTCTTCTCGCCTCCACCACTGCCTTTGCAGCTACTGCAGCCTCCACCGCATCGTTTGCTCAGTGGCATCATCGCTTAGGACATCTTTGTGGTTTCCGTATGTCTTCCTTACTTCGTCGAGGTCTTTTAGGGTCTGTGTCTGGTGATGTTTCTCTAAATTGTCAGGGTTGTAAGCTTAGCAAACAGCTTCAACTCCTTTATCCTTCTAGTGAGTCAGTGTCTCAGCGTCCTTTTGATCTTGTTCATTCTGATGTATGAGGACCAGCTCCTTTTGTTTCGAAAGGAGGTCATCGATATTATATCATTTTTATTGATGATTTTTCTCGATATACATGGATATACTTTATGTCATCTCGTAGTGAGATTTTATCTATCTACAAGACCTTTGCCACCATGATTCGCACTCAGTTTGACTCTCCTATTCGTGTTTTTCGCGCTGATTCCGCTGGAGAGTACTTGTCGGGAGTCCTTCGTGGTTTTCTTCTTTGAGCGAGCACTCTCGATTTTCTTATCCAGTGCTCATGCTCGAAATGGTGTGACCGAGCATAAGCATCGTCATCTTCTTGATACAGCTCGTGCTCTCATAATTGTTTATGCTGTTCCACCACATTTCTGGGCTAAGGCTGTTTCTACTGCCACTTTCTTGATCAACATTCAGCCCTCCTCTGCTCTTCAGGGTGGGATCCCAGTTGAGCGTCTCTGTGGCCACACTCCTGATTATTCCAGTCTTCGCCTCTTTGGCGTGTGTGCTATGTTCTTCTTGCACCTCGTGAGCGCACTAAACTGACCGCTCAGTCAGTTGAGTGCGTTTTTCTGGGCTACAGTGCTGAGCACAAGGGATATCGTTGTTGAGATCCTGTTGGCCGACGAATGTGGATTTCTCGGGATGTTACTTTTGATGAGTCTTGTCCTTTCTATCCTCGTCCGTCTCCTTCCTCCACTTCAGCTTCTGTTGTTGAGCCGCTTTTATTTCTAACTTTTCCTTCTAGTCCTATAGTCACCACTTCACCACAGCCTTTGGTCTCTCCGGTGCCTCCTTCTCAGTTAGCACTTTCTTTACCACCGGCATCCTCTCCCGAGGTTGCTCCTGATCTTGTTCCTTCTTATCCTCTCTACTATACTCGTCGCCCGCGAGTTGAGGCTCCTTCTGATATGCCCTCCCCTTCTGACGGGCCATCCCCTTTGGCCACTCCTCGTTATACTCTTCGTGATTGCTAGTTGATTCGGCTTCCTGAGCGTTTTGGTTTTGTTGCCGCTGCTCTTGTCGAACCGACTTCTTATCGTGATGCTGTTGTTCATCAGGAGTGGCAGTATGCGATGGCGGAGGAGATCGCTGCCCTTGAGCGTACTGGCACGTGGGATCTTGTTCCTCTTCCTATGCGTGTTACTCCTATCACGTGCAAGTGGGTCTATAAGGTTAAGACTCGCTCTGATGGTTCTCTTGAGCGTTACAAGGCTCGTTTTGTAGCGCGTGGTTTTCAGCAAGAGCATGGTCGTGACTATGATGAGACTTTTGCTCCTGTTGCTCACATGACCACCGTTCGCACTCTTCTTGCTGTGGCCTCTGTTCGACAGTGGTCTATATCTCAGTTGGATATCAAGAATGCATTTCTCAATGGCGAGTTGCGTGAGGAGGTCTACATGCAGCCACCACCTGGGTATTCTGTTCCTGAGGGTATGGTTTGTCGTCTTCGCCAATCTCTCTATGGCCTCAAGCAAGCTCCTCGTGCCTGGTTTGATCGTCTCTCCTCTGTTGTCACTGCAGCTGGTTTCTTGGCCAGTGCTCATGATCCTGCTCTTTTTATCCACACTTCATCTCGTGGTCGGACGCTTCTCCTTTTGTATGTTGATGATATGATCATTCTCGGAGATGATTCTCGATATATCACTTTTGTCAAGGAGCGTCTTCATGAGCAGTTTCTTATGTCTGATTTGGGTCCTCTTCGCTACTTTCTTGGGATTGAGGTTATTTCTACTCCTGAGGGTTTCTATCTGTCCCAAGAAAAGTGTATCCAGGATCTTCTTGATCGTGCCTCTCTTACTGATCAGCGCACAGCTGAGACTCCCATGGAGCTTAATGTTCATCTTCGTTCCACTGATGGTGAGCCTCTTGCTGATTCTACTCGCTATCGTCATCTTGTTGGGAGCCTTGTTTATGTTGGTGTCACTCGTCCTGACATTTCGTACCCTGTGCATATCTTGAGTCAGTTTGTCTCTGCTCCCACTCAGCTCCACTATAGTCATCTTCTTCGTGTTCTACGATATCTTCATGGAACTATCTCTCGCCGTCTCTTTTTCCCTCGCTCCAGCTCTTTACAACTCTAGGCATATTCTGATGCCACCTGGGCTAGTGATCCCTCTGATCGCCGGTCTCTCTCTGCTTGTTGCGTTTTTCTTGGTGGTTCTCTCATTGCTTGGAAGACTAAGAAGCAGACAACAGTTTCTCGTTCGAGTGCTGAGGCTGAGTTGCGAGCTATGGTTTTGTTGACTGCAGAAGTTACTTGGCTACGGTGGTTACTTGAGAACTTTGGTGTTTCTGTTTCTGCACCGACTCCTTTTTTGTCTGACAGTACAGGTGCTATTAGCATTGCTAAAGATCCAGTGAAGCATGAGCTTACAAAGCATATTGATGTTGATGCTTCCTACATGCAGACATATGTGCAGGACCAGATTGTTGCTCTTCAGTATGTGCTTTTCAAGCTTCAGTTAGCAGACTTTTTCACAAAGGCACAAACCAGGGCCCAGCACAGTTTCCACCTTTCCAAACTTCATGTTGTTGATCCACCATAAGTTTGAGAGGGGTGTTAGACATGTATTACATAGCTGTGTATTTACCCTATTGTATAAGGGGTTTTCTGCATATATGCCAGACCTGTACATGTATATATATTGGCCCATTGGCCTCATGATGAATACATGCGCTATTCATAACAGAAATGTTCCGGGTGGCTATTTGTATTTCATTTACATCATTTGAGCACATAACAGCTTAGGTTGTTTCAGAATTCCCATATTAGCACACGAGTTCCTTTCTTGTTTCAGTAGTCCCTTGCTGTAGCCTGTATAGTTGGGAAGTTACTTACTCAAAGCTGTTTTTCAGGCAAAAACCGAGTCTGCAGGTTTCACAATTTATGAGAGGGAATGATTTGAGACAAACTTCTCTAGCAGAGGCCTCATTGATACTTTCAGGAAACAGCATCCTAAAGCTGTGGCCTACACATTCTGGGGTGAAAACCAGCGCATAACTAATAAAGGTACATATAATTACATTTTTAAATACTTAATTTCATTAATGTGTTAGTATTTTTTGCGTTTGCTTTTTTTTTTTTGCATTTGAACTACTGCAAAGGAACAGTCCCCCATATTACAATCACTAATGTAACAACCCACTACTAGTATCTTTCCAATTTATGTTACCCTGTTGCCAAAAGTGTCACTGCCTAACTGCGAGATCTTTTTTCAAACAAAAATGGTGGAGGCCTGCTAACTTTCATTAAAGGAGGAAAATTGTCTTAGCATCTGCGGAAGTAACTATTTAATCATCCTTGGGAGCTAGATCTACTGTGAAATATTAACATATAGAATGGAGCTTATACCATTGGTTTATACTGCAGAACTGCAGGTCTACCTCAAGACAATTTTCTCAAGTAGTATAACCAAGGGGTTAATATTCAGAAAAGATATGGTCCTAGATTTGATCTACATATTCATAAATAAAAGATAAGAAACCTAATGCTTAATTTGCAAGATTTTAAGGCAATGAAAGCTCTCCTTTTTCCCTGTAGAAGTATAAGCTTACCTGGTTCTAATGTTTTGTTCTTCATTTAACAGGTTGGCGATTAGATTATTTTCTTGCATCAGAATCTATTGACGACAAGGTCCATGATTCGTACACTCTTCCGGATGTATCATTTAGCGACCACAGTCCAATTGGCCTTGTACTGAAGCTATAAGCATTGACGAGACGAGGCCCTCAAATATGAGACTTTACTGAAGGCCGACTATATCATAGAATCACTTCCTCGGTGAAGCCTTGCAGAAGAAATGCTACACGGCTGAAAATGATCCAAGCTGAAGTAGAGATAGCATTTTAGTGGAGGTTATAGAATATAGATCACTTTATGGATTTGGATTTGCAGGATATCAATCTAGAGTGATCTGTCAATGTTCTTCTGAGACCTTTTGTGTCACTCTAATCCAATGCAGTTACATACCTTTTGTGTTTGCATAATGAATATATGGTTCTATCCGTGTTAATACTTACTAATATACATGCACATTAAACGTACGTTGATAATGTTTTTTTTATATTGAGTTGGTAATGAATTTATAACCAGACAAACGCCTGCTTAGCCCTACTAGAAGTCTACAACTGAACTTAATCTCTCGGGTAAGCCACGCTGAGTGTTGCAACCAGAACTTTCAGATGGCTTACGATGTTAATTGGGTCATGCTCACATCTGCTCCGAGACAGATTAATTCGGTTTCCTGTTGAAGCTTATCTTTGAGCGCCAGCAGCCATGCCATCGTCTTTGCGAGCTCTGGGATTGCATCAAAGCATCACAGACTATCTGAAATCTGAATCATTTGCTATGTTACATAGGGGAAATTTGCAGTTACCAGCATGATAGCAATGTAAACACAACAAGAGATCAATCTGCTATTCCTGCCATTAGATAAAGAACATCCTAACTCAACCGGTAAGAACAATTGTTTTCACCACCACGGTAAATAGTTGACACAGATACCATCTTCATTCCAACTATGCAACACTGACGCCGTAATACAGCCAGTAAACAAAAACGACTGCGCTCAAAACATATATATGTACAAAGGGTGCAAATGGGTTGACAAAACTGTCACTAGGTTGGTAGTTGGTACTATCTACAGTAACTTCAAGAAAGAAGGAAACACAACCTAAAGGGGTCCTCGGCTAGCTCTATTCTAGCTAAGATGTCCACATTTACTAGTGCAACATGGCACCTCCAAAGCGAAGTGGCCAACAGCGAGAGTATCTTTTCTCAATAGCTGCAAGCCTCAATCCTTGTTCTTCCTCACATTGCTAGTGACTGGTTGGCATAACCAGGCTTCTTGTAAGAGTAATGCGTGTTATTTCTCGCTCGGCAGTGCCTCCAGCCATTATTCGTGTCACTATGCTCATCGGCATGGTACTTTGATTTCATGGCCTTTGAGCTAACGGGACCTCCTCTATCTCTATTCCTGCTGTTCCTTCTGCCTGACTCATTATTTCGCCTTCTCCAGTGTCCATATGACCCGCCTTGGCTGTTGGACACATAATAGCTATCTCTACCTTTGTCCCATGATTCTGTCTGAACAGCTGAAGAACCCCAACCAGAATCACGTTTCCATGCACCCTTCATGTCCCAGTTGGCCGTCCAGGGCATGGTTGGCGCCCCCCAGCTGCTTGTTTGACCTTGTTGCTCCACATACTTGTCCCAATTTCTTGAGCTTTGCTGAAGATTTGTTTGTGCAGGCTGGCTGACATAATTATCCCAATTTACTGAGCTTTGCTTGCAATTTGCTTCAATGGGCTGTTCCACATAATTATCCCAGTTTACAGAGCATTGCTGACCGGGAGTGTTGCTTGTTTCCCCATCACCCCATCCTGTGGCCGGAACTGGCTTGTCTGTAAAAATAAAGGAGTCCCAACCATCAGGAGCAGCACTATCCCTTTTGGGAACAGCATGCCGTGACTTCTCCAGATCAGCCACCAATTCAGGATCAACATGTTCATCTGGGTTGACCATGTCAATATACATGTTTGGGTCAGGTAAAGGGATATCACAAGGTTGACCATGATATACGGCACAGAAACGGGCCTTTGCATCTTTGAAAGCTTCTAATGCAGCTGAATCATCCCAGTCAACAACATTTTTGTACAATGACATCAATTTCTTGGTCTCACACAGTTTACCCCAGGGGATACCACAGGCATCAGTGCAAAATTTCTTCTCCCACAATGGAACAGAGAAATTTCCACCCCCTGAAAGTCAAACATAAACCATATGTTATGAGTACATGATACTAATCTATGTAGAGAAAAAGAACTTCAGCGTGTTCCTATTGCTACTGAAACACAATATTGGGATGTAAGAACACTGACCAGAGGGAAACTATAATGGGAATAAGGCAGCAAAAGATAAAAGGATTGACCAACTAGGAGTCATGAAGATACCTAGTAGTAGGATATGCACATAAATCAAACTAAATAGAGTACTTTGACTTAAATGCTAGCAAAACAACAAGAACTAATGCAAATTTGGTATGATGAAAAACTAGATGGCATAACAAGATATCTAGTACTTACAGTGCGAACAATAAAAAGCATTGCCAAATCTCTGCTACTGGCAATAGATTCCTCTCAGAGTACAGGTTCAACTTAGGTTAGTCATAGAGTTCAAACTTCAAAGTAGTTTTCATCAATAAATTTGTCCCGAAAGTGCTAACTTCCATGAATGTTTTAGCATCCCATGCATGTTCTAACCAACATGGTATCATATTCACATACAGAGTTCAGAATATGAGGTGTACTACAACAATATCAAATTATAGTACATTTATGAAAATTTGATGTCACATTATGAAATTTCGATGTGTCACAAGAGATACAACCTTTAAATGCACGATGGAATTAGGGTATCAAATAGCTCATTAGTCATTACAAAAAGGGAACCTTGCTAAAGAATCCATCCAATGCTGTAATTGCAACACATTCTATTCACTTCCTACTTGAGCACTGGTTGGAACTGTCATTTAATATTCTGAAAAATAATGTTTCTTTTTAGCAAAATCAGCTATCGTATCAGCATTCTTGTAAAACTGCAAAGAAAACTCATACTGACAATTCTCCTTAGGATTTTGCACTGAAAAATCAGAGCTCCCTGGAATATGTAGTAGTCAGAAATGTAACATGAACTCGTAAAAATTACATTGCAGACCGAAATTACTATCAGAACTTTACAAATACGCATCATATATACATAGAAAAATCTGTGTGAGCTGAAAGCCACAGAGGTCATAGACATAAACAAACCAATGCAATTCCTCAAAACAATCCTATCAATGTAAGCAAAGCAAATTCACACACACCATCAGTCTCTGAAGAAAGTCAAAAAAAAAAAAAAACTATATCCTCGTATGTCATTTTCCTTGCAGAGTTACATCCTCCAAGAGAATGTACTTACCCCATTCGGGGTACTGCCGCACACATCACCAAAAGGGTGGTAAACATTAGTTACATGATGTTACTACCTACCCAGTCAATTTTACCTAAAATGTTACCGCCTCTCCAGATTGCCAGGAACACATGGATCATGGAAGAGAGGGAAACTTCACTCCCCATCCCAAGCACATTCCTTCCCTGCGCATTCTAATATTCCAACACAGGAAAATTACCCAGGAACCGAGAGACGGCGCAACCCATCCAAACCAACCGCAAGGAAGCAATCAAGCAAAGCGCAAAAATTAACAAGACTGTGAACAAGATGAGCATGGATCAAGAGACGCACCGTGAGAGCGCGGTGGACGCCAATACTTGCAGGGCTCGCCCGAGCCCCTGTCCCTATCCCTGTAGCTGGGCCGCCTCTCCCCCATGGACGACCGCCGAGAACTCGAGCCCAGCCCGCCAAGTCCGAGACTTTCCACCCTCGACCCCGGAGATTCTCCTCCGAGGCACACGGGAAGGCGCTCCCCGCCTCAGGAATAGCTCCACGGCGGAACCGCCCCCAAGCGCCGGAATCACAGCTGCAAGGACCGGCGCGAACAGAAAGGGAGCGATCCGACGAAAGGCAAAGGTCGCCGCCTCCCAAACGATACTGCGTTCGATTAAAACGGCGGGTAAGGAGTGAGCCAATTAATAAACCGCGAAACCGACGGTACCGCGAGAGGCGGGCGGTGGCGAGGCGAGGAGAGGAGGCGGTTTGGGTGTCCTCGTTGGTTTCCCAGCCGGGGAGGAGAGGAGAGGAGAGGAGAGGAGGGGGGCAGGAAAAGAAGGGATTTTTACGCGTGCTTTTGCCGGTTTTGAGGCGTGTCAGAGATGGAGACGAACTAGTGTGTAGTCGTGTACCACCGCCTGGCCTCTGGCGCTCGGATTTCTCCATGTGCTTCTAACCGCCTTTATTTATGTCTTTGCTTTGACCTTTTCCCTATTAAAAACCCCAGATTCAACCTACACATGTGACTAAAATAAGATTTAGATAACTAAAATTATATTGTAACTGATTGAAATTATACTATAGTTGATTATGGCTTATTTGACATAACTAAATTTTAAAAATTTTAAAAATAGAAAAAACAGGTTAGCCCATCACGGACAATACAAACGAATACGGGAAAAAAGAACTAGCAAAAAAGCTCAAAAAGGTAAAAAGCTAGAAAAAAACGAAATTTAGAAACAGTAAAAAATAAGCCAGAAGCTCAAGCTGAAATGAGCGAGCATATAGACCCTGGACACTGGTCATCTAGCTCCTGTCAATTTGTTATTTGCATTGCATCATCACCATGTGTTAAAAAGACTAGGTTGACAAATAAAAAAAATCCACAACCTCATATTTTTCTCTGTTTTTTTCTCACTATTGCATTGATAGACTTCAAATTCTTCACGAGTATGAATATGAGATTACTAGTATGATTTTGTTTGTGTTCCAGGAGAGCTCTGTTTTTTAACACCGTAGATTTGACCTGACAAAAAACTAAGCCCTAGGCTAGGCTATGCATCTATTTTTTTCTTAAATAAATTTCATAAAATCACACTATTTTTGATAAAACTATCACATCGTAAAACTTCACTTTAAAGAATCACTTTCGAAGAACCACATTTACTTATGTGCAACACTTTACAAAACCACACTTTTAAGCAACATCGTCGTACATGAGATTAACAAAGCCATTCCGTTTGCCTTTACTAATGTAGAGATAATTGCTATAGTGGATAATAGTTGACTCGTTAGTGTGACTGTCTGTCATGATAAGGTTGACAAAAGAGCTTGGGCTTCTTCTCTTGGAAGCCATGGACGCATGCAGCGAGAGAGGCAGGAGGCTAGACGCATAAAAGTGGCACGAAGTGGGATACGGTGCACAGAATTGCCATGAAATGGGATGGCCATGTTAATATGATGAGTAGACTCGAGATGTCAGGCTGTCACATGTGATATCATTGCTTAAAAGTATGATTTTGTGAAATATTTTACAAAAATAAGTGTGATTATGTGAAATTGATGTTTAAAATTGTGGTTTGTGATAGTTTAGTTAAAATAGCATAGTTTTGCAAAATTTACCTATTTTCCATTGCTCTGCTAGTTTGCTTATCCAAGCTGGACCAGTCGACGGACATATTCCTTTCAGCTCACACCGTTAGAGTCAGAGGTACAAATGTACAATTGTATGGGCGATCAATAAACAAAGTGGGGCCCCTTGTGTGTTGTGCCCCTGATATTTTTATTCAAGTAATATTAAAACTCATAAAGCTTGGTTGGGCCCAGCTCTCCAAGTACTTCCCTATCCGACTGTCCCCAAGGTGAAGGGAGAAACAAGTTCACTGAGCCCATGGTAAATTGAGGAAAATTTACATCGCAACCATCAGGTAGATAATTTGTACTATTTAAAAGAATAAGTTGATGATAGGTAGTGGTTCATCTACCATCTCACTTTCCTCACCGACTTCTACCTAAAAAAGGCCCCGACAAGTAGGATCTGGACTGTCAGCAAGCGTCCATTTGATCCCAGAGACCTCCTCCACCTTGAAACCTCCATCCCTTCCCGCACCTCTTTCCTCTCCACACCCAACTGCTCCCCTCCCAATCTAGACTGTTGTAAATTCACCTCCCCAACGACCTCCGGTCAATCGCCCACCTCCCTCTACCCATCTCTCGCTTTCTCTCGTTATCTCCAAAGCACACCTACCATCAATCACATTGCTTCCCCATCTAGTCCCTATCATCCTCCCAGATTGCTCATGTGGAGGCCCTCCAACTCCAAGCACTCCATGGCTAGCTAAGCAAGGGTGAGGTAGGGGAGCAGCAGGTGGCGTGAAGGAGTGTGGTACAGGTCCACGTGCATGTCAGCAAGATTAGAGGTAGGGTGGCATGCACACGGGTAAGGTACTTGCGAGATGGGGCGCTGGTGTGTTGCGCCGCTACCCTCCTTGAGTCCTGCCCTCCTCTTCCTCCTCGCTTGTCCGTTCCTCTCCATTGAAACCCTAGCACGCGATGGCAATGACGTGTTAGTTGCCCGAGGTAGCTAAGTAGCGGTGCAACTGCACAATTGGTACACAACAGAGTAGACGACAAAATCCCACATCCATATTGGAATCGATGAAGGTAAGAAGATTCCCAAGCTGATGCATTTTTGTTGCCTAATTCAACATATTTGTATCTTCTTTCATTCAGTTCATCTCATTGTAGATTTCCAGGGGCAATGGTGAGGCCACCCTCGTGGCACCATGGTATGACTAGTGGGTCCTGCTTAGCCTTGGGAATGGATCCTGACGCCATTTGTGCGTTACAAGCTAGGTATGAAATTCTACTCAGATTAAGGCATTCCTATCAAAATTCTCCTCGTGTCTTTAGCTATGGTTGCCTAGTTGGTGCGGCGAATCTTTACTAATTGATCAATTAGAGTAGTGGATGTTGCTACATCATGGCAAAATCGAATGGTAAAATATTGGGAATGAATATATGATATCATGAAGTGCAGAATGTGAGAAAACTCTACATTGATGTGCCTTTAGAGATATGGTGTTTTGTTTACTTTTAGCTGGTAGTTTTACAAAAAAAAATGAGGACAAATTATTAGGAAATATTGGATCACATAAATATGCCCACTATTTGGTAATCCTATTACGTTATGGCGTCATGGTTCCTCGATGCATTTATGGCCTGATACAAAATATTTATTTTTTTCTTCAATTTCTCATTTTGATATTGTTCATTACATTTTAAAATGGTATTGCTCATAATATTCTATTTGATTTTTTGTTGTACAATATTATCAACAATGGAAAGAGAGGGAATGTTAGGAAGAAGAATGTAGGACCAAGAACGATGACTAGAGGGGGTGAATAGGAGCCAACATAGTTAAAAGCTTTACCAAATCTTTTCCTTAAAAGAGAAAGCAAATATCTTCACCTCAATAGCTATTAGAAACTATAAAGATTAGAAACCAATCATCAACAAGGAAAGATCCAAAAAAACTGAGCCAAATGAGCCTTAATAGGTTCTAGCGGTCTGTCCTCCAACTAGAGGGCGGTCTGACCACTACTTGGTTGGCAGTCTGACCTCTTGGTGGTTAGACCGCTACTTGGTTGTAGGTTTGACCTCTAGTTGGTTGGCGGTCTGATCTCACCCCAAGAACAGAATAGATTTTCAGCACTATTTCAAATTCAAGAAATGGTATAACTTTTGATCCACAACTTCAAATGGCTCGAAACATGAACCAAGGCTAGATCAATACCTTAAGAACCCATCCCAATGAAATATCTTGAAAGAACTTAAGAAGGTTGGGACCTTTTAGCACAAAGCACTACTGCATCAAAACTGGGCTAAAACCACAAATGGACCTAACTCTCAATCTAAGGCCCCAAATCACTTAAAGTTTGGTATGCACCTTCTCTAGGATATCAGGAGTCTATTCCAATTAACGATTAAAAAAGTCATTGCCAAAGTTTTGACCCTTTTTTGTTTGAAGGAAGATTACACCAAAACCGGGCAAAAGAGAGAAATCACGATCTACTCTTGCTCATGAGTCCTTGATGATCTAGATAACCTTAAATGAGTTCTCATATATCATAGCAAGTGAAATTATAGCATGAAAGTCAAGCCAAAATGCCCATAAGACCAAAACCCGAAAAACACCCTCTCTTGAGCCAAAACAAGGTAAACACAAGAACTTGCAAATAACAAGTGTCTACATAGATAAGATATAATCTTCAAGAGATATCTTTATCACTTACACATCTCTAGCACGAAGTAAGATTAAGAGAGGAAGGAGAAGCACAAAAAACCAAACCAAATGAAGATTTCATCACTTAACCACAAGAGAAAAATACTTGGACGAATTTTGATCTCTATTGATACTTAGAGATGAATATTTATAGCCACTCTCTAGCTATAAAAAATCTAAGGATGATAAAAAGCTCAGCCATAAGAGCCTCTAACCTCTCCCATAAGGTTCTCTTCAAGAACTCTAACTCTCCTTTCAAAGGTTTAGATTAAACTCTCTCCAAAGCTTCACCCCGGCCTCCTTTCTCCCTCCTTATATATGGAGGCTCACCAATGGAAACCCTAACCAACATATCTAGTTAGGTTTTAGCTACTTATATGGGTTAACCCGCTAACCCAACATAATTCTGGATTTTACACTTACACAAGTACGCTTGTGAAAGCACACACCCATTAATCCGTTAGTGAATTAACATTTAATCCACTTCATATTTTCAACACATCATTGACCTAAACCACTAAGGCCAATGCCACTATTTCACACACTGCCATTTTTCGATATTGGTCAATTTACCAAAATGGCTTTTTATCGCCTTTCGCGTTGCTTCCTGCTTCCTTTGCCTTGAAGCAGTCCAGTGCTTCATCTTCAACTTCATATGGCCCCAATGACTTGTCGTCAAGCCTCTCACGCATTCAAATCCCACCGAACCATCCTTGTTTGCAAACAGGCCCAATAACTTGGTGCGCCATATGCCTTTCCTCGTACCATGACAACAACCAGACTTACCGACCACACAGACCTCATCTCCTTTCTGAGCCTAGTCCTGACGAGCACAAGTTCCATACACTTGACCCATATTAGTCCACACAATGCACCATAAACCCCTGTGCACACACCAAACATAAAGACACTACTCAAAACCACCAAGAACACCTCTCTTGCGTTCTAGCCACCAATAACTAGTCTAACCACACAACCCAAGCTGATCATACCACTGGCCATTGGCTGGTCTGACTGGCCCAGTTACCTCCTCGGTAACAGGGGAGCGGCTAGACCATGGCACCCATTCTGGTTAGACCGTCGAGACTTGGTCGTATGTGACCGTCAAACCAAGGCCAGTCATATCGCCGCCTCCCTGAGCACGCCACTCAAAAACACACTCACTGGAAACTAGCTATCACCAACTAGAGGTCCAGTGCTACCGTACTCGGTCGATCAGACCGCGGCTCTCATGCCGGTCTAATAGTTGCTCCACCACCCATCTAAGTGCCAGCTCTAGGCCAGTAAGACCGCTTCTGGCAGGTATGACCCCGGCCCCATGTCAGTCATACCACTAGCAACAAAATGCAACTAAAAAATTGCAACTCTCAAAAACCAAACTCAAACTCCACAAACTATCTAAACTAAAAATCAATTACTCATCATAATCATGAAGTGACCATCACATGGTCTCACAATCTTTTCCTTGATGGGTACATTAACAAACACGGAAAAAGGCAGAAAGTTGAGTTTGTTTTTGAAAAGAAAAGTAAGAAATTGCAAAAACCGCATATGGTCCATTTTAAAGAGAAAGAAGAGCTCAAGATCATGTTGGCAAAGTGTGGAATGGAGCAACACCAAGAATGAGCAAGTTTTTCACAAAAGATCTAAACCACACCTAAAATCTTACAAAAAGCTCAATCTTGCTCATGGTCCAAAGAAAAGAGCAATTGCTCATCATAACAATTTTTATAGCAAGAGAAAGAACCAAAAATGCAAAAAGAGCAAATGATATGCAATGCAGCCCCCACTCAAATATCCCATTTTGGCATTTTTTTAGGTTCCAAAGAGCAAGTTTTATAACTATATTATTTATATTTGCATCTTATACTACTTATACCATAAAAATGCATCTTCTTCCCTTTATGCAATTTTCATCCCTTAATATCTTTTTCTCAACCATTCTCCCCTTTTGACAATATAGACATCAAGGGCTAAAGCTCCTTCTTAAAATGTGCATGATAGCACTTGGAGCACAAGAACCATAAGAGAGAGAGCATGTATACATGAATGAAAATACAAAATCTAAAGAGCTTTGGAAATTATTCAAAGTGAGGTTTAAATTAAAAGAATATCACTTGAAGTCATAAAATGCATACAAAACTATCTAGATCATGATGAAGTATATATAACCAATCTAGACAAGATAGCATAATTTAAAATATTCAAATTAATTTCAGGATAAGCTAAAAAAACTACCGCTAACTAGAATCCAGTCATACTGCAACCTCAGTCCGAGCGCCAGTCAAGTCCGGTGCTACCTCACTCAGCCTGTCAGACCGTAGCTCCCATGCTGGTCTGACCACCGCTCCATCGTTTGTGTGACCGCTGGCCCTAGATTGGTCAAACCGCTTCTGGCCGGTATGACCGCGGCCCCAATGCCGGTCATACCACTAGTAACAGAATGTAACTGAAAAATTACAAACTCTCAAAAATTAAACTCAAACTTCGCAAACACCCCTTAAACAAAAGTTAATTTCTCATTACAATCATGAAGTGACCACCACAAGGTCTCACAAAGAAACAGAAGGAACCAAGTGTGAGAGAGATGAGGGAAATGGAGAGGAAATGAGTGGGAATTGAGGCTGGCGGCTGGGGCCACCCAATAAATTGGAGAAACAAAGAGAGAGAAAATATGAGAAAAAAAAGTTCACAAAAATTTAAGAGAGTTCCAGAAAATTAGGAATAACTATGGAAAAATTCATATTTGGTTGTGTGCTGTATGGTTGTGGTGTGCATGGATCTATCCATACAAGGTCGGACGGAGGAGGAAGTTGTAAATTATGTTCTTGAAATAAGTATTTATTTTTGTCTTCTTACTTAAATGGATTTCTCACTGTGGAAACAAAATTTTATGCTTGTATGTTGTATGTGTGTATAATAGATTTATGTAATGTTTCTTTTCCGATTTGATTGCCATTTGCACTTCTGTTCGTGTTTGGACAGATTTTATAATTTACCTTTGTGGGGATCACGTACCATTTTCAATTTAACTGAGTATAATTAAGTGCATAATAGATATTTACAAAGTAGACACAATCTTTGCTTTTTTTAATGTAAAAGCGTTCATCAGCACCTCTCCTCACACCTTCTCTGTTAAAAGGAAGAGGCGCCAATGTGGGGCTGGAGCACCTCGCACAACTTTCTCTTCTGTTTATCAGCTCTCCTAACATTTTCGTAATAAATTATGATCTTAATTTGTCGAGTGAACCAAGCGATTAGAAGCTCTTCTAATGAAGATCTGAAAATATTTCCTTGGCAAGGGACATCGCCATGCACGTTCACCAGTAGGCAGTGCTACAGTGCAACATACAATCTGGCTCCAAATTCTTCAGGTTTGGTTTGGTGCTTTGACTGATATTTACTCCATGATGATCAACGACTACAAGGGCAAACATTGCATGTTTTTTCTGAAAGGAATTTCACCATTGAACCTACTAGCCATTGCTAAGAAATCTTTTGCTCCTAGCTACTGTAATATCTGTAGAATACAGGGAACCTGCTAGTCATCGTTCTTTGATGTTGTCTGTCCAGGACATCGAATATTTGAGATTAGTGTTATTTTTGTTAGAGAAAAACATAGAGTTGCTGCATTCAATCTTTCTCTGCACTTTCATACGTTCGTCTGATGACAGCATATCAGCCCAAAGTTGTACGAAGACCGGTGTCATAAGATGTTACAGTACATCGTGGCAATTATCGAACTGAAAACCTGCAAATTGATATCCCATTCAGTTCGAGTACGTAGCAAACCTGTTCAAAGATTAGAGGATAAAAATTATTCATAACAAACGCAAAGGTTCTGTACAAACTGGTACGAGCATTAGAGAGAGAGACGTCTTGTACCAAACAGGACATGATTGGATCTTTTTTTCATTTTGAAACACGAAATTTGATCGAATTATTTATTCAACAAACATTTTATACACATAAGATAGGCGTGAAACACATCAAGCTACTTAACACGCTCAATAAGTCTTCCTCCAAATATACAACTAAAATATCTCCATTGAACTCACTAGTGTTACAACAGCAAAAAAATAGAATCTGTCTAGGCTTTGGCGTCTCCTTTTGGTTGACCAAGAAGAGATGGTCGGTAAAGTGAGTGGCCCTGTGCCATCTCAATTCTTTCACGTGGATCATACATTGTCTCGTCTCTTATAGTCTGAAGAATCAAATCAGCAGGGAATTCCCTGTGCATATATGTAAACGAAACAAGTCAGTTGATTAAGGCAACAAAGCGTTTACTAGCACAAAGTATAATAAAATGACACTGAGAGCAGCAATCGACCAAGAGAATGAAGTTATCTGTATGGCTGCTGTCATAAATTGTTTTATTGTCTGGGGTGGTTACATAGGTCGTTGAAAAAGGATAATCCAATAAAAAGTAATTGAACTAGATAACGTGGGCTTTTGTTATTATATATAAAAAAGGAGAATTCTAACCTCTTGATCAAAATTTTATATAGTTTTTTCAGGATTGAAGGGAGCTTAACTCTAATTAACTTAAAACAGTATAATCAACAATAATCAAAAAGAAATTAAAAAAAATTATTGGAACGCATTAATTACAAGGAGTTACAACCTCCAGTTTCAAAATCTCAAAGAAATAAATTGAAGCTAATTATTACAATTCCTTTTTATTACAAGAATAATGTGTGCATGAAAAAGATTAAGGTCTAATTAAACTTGCGTTAAACCAAAGGCTAAGCCATTTATGCATTGCATTTCAGTGCCCTGTCTTCGCGTTTAGCCAGCGTTAGACTCTCAAGCCGGCCACACCTCCTTTTCCTTTGAAATCAAAGAGCAAATCAAATAACAATCAAGGGAGAATAAGAATAGCAGGGAGAATAGAACTGCCGTCAGTACCCTCGGGCTTCTAGAGCCAATTAGAGTGGCGTTTATCGAGGTTCCCATATCGTCCTGGGCCAGTCAGCACATCTTACCATAAGTTGGCCTCATCATTCGACATTCAAAAAAATTCAAAGTCCACATTTTTCCAACTTACCTCAGCCCCCAAAGAATCCCAAAAACAGTAGATAGCCCACCCTAAGGACCTTCGGTCCTCCAAAGCCACATGGCAGCAAGACACAAAAGGAGATAAGCTCAGGCATCTCTAGCTATGCCCAGCCGAGCTAGAGGGAGAGGGAGACTGAAACCTCCTACATATAAGCCTCAATTCCAGCCATCGCCACATTGCACATTGCCTTGCCAAAACCGCCAAAGGCACAAACTAGTCAAGAGCCAACGGAGAGCATAACATCCTTCCCTCACAACCAAGAACAACTAAGAACAGCCAAGAATAGCCAAGAGCATCCGAACACCCAATCCAAATCGAGACTCATTTCCATCCGCCATCACTCTCGGCCAAAGGCCATAGAGCCAACCTCCACCAAAGCCCACAGCCCACCGAGTGAGAAGAGAGAAGTGTCGGAGAAGGGGATGCAGAAAGTAGAGGAATATGAAGGAAAGCGTGGACCACGGGACAAGGAGACCAACCGGGTGAACCACCACAAGGCTACGACCACAACAAGACGACGTCCCCAACCACGATAAGTACCTCAACCACACCTTCGGCCACATCTACAGCCATGTGAGGACCACACCGCAACCTCCACCAGCCAACACTTTTTGTTCTCAGCTTGACACAAGTAGGCCCACATTTTCCTCCCACCTTGCTTCTTTTCTCTTTTTGGTTCATCCCGTCCTTGCACACAAACGCTTGGCACTACTCCTCCTTGACTCGTCTAGTTGAGTCAGGCAGTTGAGAAGGAGGGAGAAACCACCCAGCCCAACTGGTGGATACCACAGCAACCGACGGCTCATCCTAGCACCATGAGCGTCCTCGGACTTGGAGAACCGCTCTCGAGCATGAGAACCCCGAGCATCGAGTCCCGTCAAACACAGCCGCTAGGATCCCCCAAGAATCGGGTGTACTAAAATGGGTACTTTAATGAAAACAACAACTAAAATCAAAGTGCGTAAGCTTGGATAAGGGTAGAAGAGAAGGTAGAACCGGAGAGTAGAAGAAACCAAGCCCCTCAGCCATGACCACCAGACAAGAACTAAGCCCACCGTAGCATGTACCTTGACCGGCGGCATCCTCCTTGAGGGTGAAGAAGAGGTCGAGGGAGCAGCCGAGTAGTAGTCATCGGACTAGCCGGAGTAGTAAGAGCAACCGAGCAGTTGAAAGCTGAGGAACCACAGATCCGGTAGGTCATCGCAGATCTGGTGAGAAACCACCAGATCTGGCGGGTATTTACTAGATCCGATGAAGGGAAATGGTAGAAGCTACCATATCTGGCAAGAAAAGCCCAGAGAAGGATAGATCTGCCCGGATCTGAGCTGGAAGGGGAGTATGCCAAGTAGCCAGGCGAGAGAGAGCCTTAGGCCTCAAGAGTGAAGAAAGGAGGAAGCAAGCTTGGCACCGCGAGGAGAGTGCGGAGGAAGAAGAAGGGCGGCCAGGAGCTGGAGCATCGGCCGAATGGAGAAGCAACGTTTCCATCGGGCGAGCTAGGCCTAGCGTTATAGGCGAGGAGGAGAGGAGTGTGAAACATCGGCCGAGCGGAGGAAGGGGAGCATTTTGCCGGTCGAGTGGCCGTGGGCTGAGAGTTTGGGCCAAGCCGAAAGGCCTGGGCCTTCGGGATCATTTTGATAATTAGAGTAGCAGGCTAAAATTAGACTTCAACACGATACGTAGGTTAGAAATCCACCGAGACGGGAAAAGAAAAAATTTCTAATCTACTAGTACCTTAGATAAATAATTTCTAATAGTAGAGCATCTGCCTGTAATGCAGAAATCGAACAAGCACAAGCCGAGGTAGCAGAGCAGGTTGCCGTTGATTTTAGCACTTACTACTACTCAGGCAAGCCAAATTTTGATCACAAACATAGTTATGTTACATATACAAATTATTTCTTGTATCATTATGATATACTTGCATTAGAAAATGTTTGTGAAAAATCAAATGCATTAGGAAGATGAAAAAGAAATGAATGAGAAAAGAAAAGAGAAGAAAAAGATAGAGAAAGAGAAGAGTATGAGTTAGAGTCAGTAGTCTGGCTGAGAGGAGCAGCAGGACTACAGAGGTATGTAACTAGGAGGGTAAAGGGGACCTTGAAAAGGTATAGAGAGTGCAGGACTGATTACTACAATCAGAGAGGGTGAATGATTGTCGCCACCTCTTCGAAGTCTCCAGATGGTCGATGATGCTTTTGATCTCTCGGTGATCAATCACCTAATCAAATGCCCAGCGTACGACCGCTTGATCAACCGTTCTGCTCAACCACCCGCTCGATCGATTGATCTATTCGATTGTTTCACTCGATCACTTTGCTCGCTGTTGTATGATCCAAACCACCAGCAATCACCAGTGCACTCAAGCAAATCAAGAACCAGATTGATTCAAAACATCTTTATTACTGGAATTTCGTGGATTTACAAAATTCCCACACAATCACCCCTTAAAAATCTTCTCATCGAAAGCCCTCTCAAAATCACACTAAAACTTTCTCAAAAGCCACACATTAGCCCTTAAGCTCTCTCTACTTTTATAGGCTAACGTCCAAACCGTGTCCGCCTCAATTATGAACACACAACTCTATCTCTTTCGAAAATCAAGGGATCCAAAACCTTTCTGAACACAGGTTTTAACCAAATTCTATCTTTTCTAAGTTATGAACTCCATGCACAACTCCTAACTCAATACGTGATGAAGCCTCCATGATAGCACCTCCTGTATCATCATCACTCACCATCACCTTCCATGTCAAAGCCTCCTAGACTGCACCACTCATAGCTTCTCCACGAATCAACACATTTGATCTCCACGTGCTCCAGCGTGAGCTTGACCACCTTGCGTGACATCATCGACTGCCTGGACCTCAGACTAAATGAGGCTGCCTCAAAAAATTAGCAAGAGGTTTCCTCCATTTGTCAGCTCCACAAATACGAGCATTTGCATATTCTTAATTATAAATTTCAGAAGTGATATTTGTTGAAAATAGTGCGATATAAGCATATCTTTGATTTTAATTCCAGCAATAATAAATAATATACCAGCAGGACAAACTTGGCTTAGAAATGACTTAACCAACATATTAATATATGAAACATTTAAGTCATTGCAGAAGAAACACATGCTCAAGATAAATATCATATAAGAGTTGAAGACTAGCATGACCTCAAGTAGAAGTCAAGAGATGGAAAGCAAAATACGTAAGAGCTAGAACAAAGCATGAAACTCGGCACAAACCACATGGAATGGAGTTTGAAGAAAAAAAAATTCTGAAATGGACTAAATAAAAGCTGGACAAAAGCATTGCATTGTTATGTGAGCAGAAAGAGGAACTAGAGTGTGTTACTGATCTAGGAAGAGCCTTCTAAACTAAATATATGTGATGGCTAAAAGAATCTCTAAGCAACAGAAGACATGAGTTAATGTGATTTTTTTCGTAGCAAGGTATGGGTATTGAACTAGTTAAGGTAAAGAACAAGTCTAAGAAACGCATCCCGGCGCATGCAGCGAGAAATATGCCAACTACTCCTGGATAAAAATGCAAGAGATACCGCTGGCCAGTCGCAATCGTCCAGCAAGTCTGAAATTTCGACGCTTTAGTCAATTCATAGGCCTCAGTTGCAACAGTGAGGTTCAGTTTTGACAAGGCAGCACTTCCTCTACGCACTTGCTCGACCGTATGCCTTTTTTTGTACCCATTTTGATGTGCATGGCAGATCTGAGATGAAATCCTGAGGAGCTTGTTGGAGCAAGAACGTGAGATCTTGCCTAACAGTCTGCCTTTCTAGTTGCTTGCTACAAACACAAACAGCCCTGCTTTATGTTTCATCCCTTTGTTCATCAAACGTGCTGTTACATACGATTGATCCGTCAGTAATAATTGAATTCTTTACAAGCAGATAGCCGAACCACCCACAGAAACTAAAGCCGGAAAGCATATACATTTGCCGAGTTTCTACTACAAAATCTATAATCCTCATAGGAAGAGGCCAGATCAGACCATTGATGGAAAGGAGGAAATGCCATTGCCAAAGATGCTTGCGTGCACTCCTTCCAATAAAGCTCAAGATGTCAATCGATTCTGGAGACAGCGTTAAGCAGGGGTACTTACCCTGTTGTACCTGGCCTCAAAGAGAGGGAAGCAGCCTTTGCTTGCAGGGCAGAGCTTCCAGCAAAGCTTCGTTTGGTTGTTTGCCTCCCATTCGCCGCCTTCTTTCGCCGTAGGGCGAGAATGGCTTCTCGATGGCAGAGCAGTACCTGCTTATCAGTTACACCACCATCAGGATTCAGGCATCAGTACATGAACAAGAACCAGTAGGCAATAGTGTGATTCGAAGGATGAAAGCTAGCTAATGCGAACAAGCTTCGAAGTCGCATGTGAAGCTTCAGGTACCACATGTGAACACAGATCATGCCAACTATTGCCAAGTGCTCGGTGACGGTGTAAGATCGACAACGGAGTAGAACAGTTCGGCGTGCTAGCTCGTGCGAACGTAGCAACCTGCAAATTGTATCGTATTGTCGGATGGAGAAAGAGCAGATTTCGCAACCGGTGTGGCCGATAGGCCCAGACTAATTTCCCATTCAGGCCCACTTACCCTACCCAACTTCACGGGTGATGTCGTCGGGCCATTTAAGATTTTTGTTTAGGGAAACATTTCATTTTCCGCGATTGGAATGTTTAACACAAAAAGATGTATATCGTATTAGATTTCTTTCTGACAAACTGTTTGTCATGTCAGCATGATGTCGATTAGGAGCTTTTCTACATGAAGAGTATACGCTCCCTTTGATGCCCCCATGTCATTCTAGTCTAGATAAATGTTCTTGAAGACACATATTTATGCATATTTCTATTTTTCCTTAAGTTCATTCTTTGTGTATTTTAATGTACATTTAACACAAAAAGTAATGATGTTGATGATTTACCTTTTGTAGGTGCATCCACTTTCATGAGTTGGGCCCAGATAGCATACACTACAAGTGGAACTTTTGTGTACACATAGTGCACAAATTCCGTACACGAGAGATTATGACTGGATCTATGTTTCAGCTTATAGTTGCTGATGAGAATGTATGTATCGATATTTACTTTAATATTTATTAGGCCATATGTTTTTTTAATTTTCAACCCAAGATTATTTCATACAATGACTATATGCTTTTCACATTTCTATTATTAGGGCATGAAAATGGAAGTATTTTGCTTCAGCAGGCAATCTCATAGATTTGAGCGATTACTTGTCGAAAGGAGTTCATATGAGGTCCATTCAGTAAACGTTGACCCGGATCCCCAAGAATTTTGGTTCCTTGGAAAGGAACTTGAATTGAGGTTCACATACCGAAATACGGTTAGGCAGTTGAGCAATGTCATTCAGTTTTCTGATCTCCTTATCCAATTCACACACTTTGAAGATGTTTATTTAAAGCCAAACAAGTCAATTGTTGGTAAGATCTCCACTTTTTTCACATATGTTGCCTCTCATTTCATATACTTTTGTGTTGTTGCTTTTTAATATACTTTTGTGTTGTTGTTTTAAACAATCCTTATAATTGATACAACTTTGGTAAGATGTGACCGGTTTGGTTGTACATGTCGGCCCAATACGGTACATCATGCCTCATAGATGATAGGCAAGTTACATAGAAAGCTTCCATTTTCTTGAAAGCAAATAATGTATATTGCATATATTGATTGAGTCCATGTTTTTACGTACATCAGTCACAAACTATTATTTGTGCGTGTTTGGGATGGACTTATTGTGCGGTATCTAACACGATGGAGACTTACAGGTAAATAGAACCATATTTTAGCTATGACAATGCTAAAGAAGAATAGCCGATATGTTATGTGTGCAGCTACTATGAATATTTTATCATCTTACATCTTATTCTTGTTCCTCATCAAATTGGTATATTATTGAAAAGGTTGCTTAATGACAATGGGATGTACAAATTTCATCTTTGGACCTCAAGATGCTAGCACACAAGAGCTTGAAGGTAAAAAAGGCAAGTAAATAATGTATGCATGTCTTTCATAATTTAAATAATGCTCTCTTTAAACAGAACTACGCCAAGTAGTGATGCACGATTTGAATGTAAGAAACTTTATCATGAATGCTGTTGACATAAGGAATGATACACTTGCTAGAATGTTTGGACATTAAATAACGTAAGCAATTCACTAAATCTTTTCATATCTTTTATATGTACCTTCAAACAGAACTACGCTAAGTAGTGCTGCACGATTTAAATGTAAGGAACTTTATCATGAATGTCATTGACATAAAAACCGATACACTTGCCAGAATGTTTGGACATTAAATAACGTAAACAATTCACTATATCTTTTCATATCTTTTATATGTAATATACAATGGATTTATAATGTTTAACTATTTGTTTTCCATTTTGTACAGTGTGCTTACTTTCTTCTTTACTTGACATGATAGAGATGAAGATAAGTCTTCCAGAAGGATGATGCATCAGTTTTATTTTTAAATTTCTGTTAATATTTTTGTTTATTGAAAATGTCTTATTTATCAATTGGTTTGTTATTCTTCAAAATGGTCTGACAGTTATTTATGAATTAAGCATACTACGAAAAAATATTGTTTACTACCATTTTTGTACATAGTTACCTTATATGATGCTTATTCTATCATGCTTCACTAATGTGGTGCTTGTGTGTGTGTGTATATATATAATCTTTTAATTGATTGATTCGCTATATATGTTAAAGGAAAATATTGTTATTTATGTAAAGTTTAGGATTCTGGCAAGCGACGTCGCCATGCACGTTCACCCACATTACAACGTGGGCTCTCTCTCTCCATATAATCTGGCTCCAAATTCTTCAGGTTTGGTTTGGTGCTTTGACTGATATTTACTCCTCCATGATGATCAACGACTACAAGGGCAAACATTGCATGTTTTTCTGAAAGGAATTTCACCATTGAACCTACTAGCCATTGCTAAGAAATCTTTTGCTCCTAGCTACTGTAACTAAGAAATCTTTTGCTCCTAGCTACTGTAATATCTGTAGAATGCAGTGAACCTGCTAGTCATCGTTCTTTGATGTTGTCTGTCGAGGACATCATATATTTGTGATTAGTATTATTTTTGTTAGAGAGAAAAGTATAAAAATTGCTCCCTGCTTATTTCGTCTTGAGTTTCTGACTTATGTCTTATTTTTTACTATTCATAAATTTCATGTTTTTCTAGTTTTTTTTGCTTTTTTGAGCTTTTTTGCTGATTCTTTTTTTCGTATTCGTTTGCATTGCCTGTGATGGATTAACTTGTTTTTTCTATTTTTAATTTTTTTAAATTTAGTTACGTCAAATAAGCCATTATCAGCTATAGTATAATTTCGATCAACTATAGTACAATTTCAGTTATAAACCAGCTTATTTCAACCAACCGCACGTCACCTCGATCTTTCTCTGCACTTGATATGTTCGTCTGATGACAGCATATCAGCCCCAAAGTTGTACGACGACCAGTGTCATAAGATGTTACAGTACATCTTGGCAATTATCGAACTGAAAACCTGCAAATTGATATCCCATTCAGTTCGAGTACGTAACAAACCTGTTCAAAGATTAGAGGATAAAAATCATTCATAACAAACGCAAAGGTTCTGTACAAACTGGTACGAGCATTAGAGAGAGAGAGACATCTTGTACCAAACAAGATATGATTGGATCCTTTTTCATTTTGAAACACGAAATATGATCGAATTATTGGATCAACAAACATTTTACATACATAAGATAGGCGTGAAACACATCAAGCTACTTAACACGCTCAATAAGTCTTCCTCCAAATAATCAGCTAAAATATCTCCATTGAACTCACTAATGTTACAACAGCAGCAGCAGCTTGCATAAGAGCACATGGAGCTTAAAAGATGTCTAACCATTAAGGGAAGAAAGAAAAAATAGAAACTGCCTAGGCTTTGGTATCTCCTTTTGGTTGACCTAGAAGAGATGGTTGGTAAAGCGAGTGGCCCTGTGCCATCTCAATTCTTTCGCGTGGATCATACATTGTCTCATCTCTTATAGCCTGAAGAATCGAATCGGCAGGAGATTCCCTGTGCATATATGTAAACGAAATAAGTCAGTTGATTAAGGCAACAAAACGTTTAATAGCATAAAGTATAATAAAACGACACTGAGAGCAGCAATCAACCAAGAGAATGAAGTTATCTGTATGGCTGCTGTCATAAATTGTTTTATTGTCTGGGGTGGTTACATAGGTCGTTGAAAAAGGATAATCCAATAAAAAGTAATTGAACTAGATAGCGTGGGCTTTTGTTATTATATATAAAAAAAGGAGAATTCTAACCTCTTGATCAAAATTTTATATAGTGTTTTCAGGATTGGGCACAGCTCAACCGGCGCAACAGATTTATTGGCTTCTGGATGCAATACACTTAAACTATCCTGACTCAGAAGCTCATAAAATGCATCGACTGCAGAGACACCCTGAAATGAAACGATAACCAATCTTGAAGCACATTTCTACAGCTCTTAAAAGGTCACATAACAATCAAAATGAAAGGGCAAACCTGAATGGTCCCTTTGCCTTTTATGCTGTCACCCATTTCTAGAGTCAGTTCCCCTTTAGCTAACTTGTGCCCATACCATGCATTGCGACCCTTCAACAATGTGACATAAGTGTCTGCTAATAATGGCCCAGCAAGTTTTTCAGGCTCTTCTTCCAGAAGGTGGGTGATGTAGATCATTTCAGATGTGCAAAGTGCAAAGTAAACGGACTTGCTGGTTGCACTCTCGTTGGTTAGTGCCGCCACCATACCTACAAGATAACAGAATGTTCAGAAAGCTAATTGAAGAGGAGGCAATGAAAAAACATGTAGAGGGTCATTGAACGTCCAGCCATGCTCATAGAAGAAAGTTCAATGTGTCATGCGTATCTCATTGCTTCTTATCTAATGGATCTTTCTTCTTGATAATATTGCCAGTTAAGATATCAGCATCACTAACAAGAATCTTTTTCATTGTGGCATTGTATTTCGTAGGAAGCAGTGCATCAGAAAAAGCATTATAACAAGGTAAGTACTGACTACTGAGGAGATCGATTAACGTTGAGCATGTATTCCAACATATGAGGGCGAGTTCTATGCCAAAGGGCACAACAATATATGGTTTTACAGTGGCTACATAACATTAAAAAAAACAGTGAGACAAGTAAATAGAAGTTACCAGCACCAATCGCATATACATTTTTCAAACCTCCCATGACTTCATGAGTAATGAGGTCACTATTATCCCACACGATAAAATGAGGTTGCCTCAAAAATTTAGCAAGAGGTTTCCTCCATTTGTCAGCTCCACAAATACGAGCATTTGCATATTCTTTATTATAAATTTCAGAAGCGATATTAGGGCCACCAAGATATAGAATGTTCTCCAATGGAACCCCAGCTGCATTAAAACCAATAATACATAAACCACAGGTAGAAGTCATAGATGGAAAGCAAAATACGTAAGAGCTAAAACAAAGCATGAAACTCAGCACACACCACATGGAATGGAGTTTGAACAAAAAATTCTTAAATGGGCTAAATAAAAGCTGGACAAAAGCATTGCATTTTTATGTGAGCAGAAAGAGGAACTAGAGTGTGCTACTAACCTAGGAAGAGCCTGCTAAACTAAATACATGTGATGGCTAAAAGAATCTCTAAGCAACAGAAGACATGAGTCATGACCAATAACTTAATTGCAAGGTCAACACTTAGTTGTCCCTCCACATGTTGAAGAAACATAGAGAAGATTATATAAAGTCCAACCATGCCAACGAGTACAGTTAAATAGATGATTCAATGAGCAAAAGGCATTTCTGCAAAATTTAGAAAGATTCATCTCTGAAGTTCATTTTTCTCCAATTCAATAGAAAGTTATTTTTCATGTAAATTTTTGACAGCAATACAACCGATTACATCTTGAATTCACAATAATTTATAACGTAGTTTGAAGCAAAGATAGATAATTGCAATTGCAGGTACTAAATTGAGGAAGCTCATGGTTAGAGCTTCGAGTTCGACATAATTGCGGAGAACCAACAATAGAGGGCAACTTCAATTCAGTAAAGAAAGAACACAATTGTATGATTGGGCAAAGAAAAGGAAAGGAACCTCACTTGCATTGCTAATCATCTGCGTCGGAGTTATGATACGCGGCACGGGATCCAGGGACGCCTCTATCCCTTTTGCCAGCGAGATGATGACTGGGGCAGAAATCCTCTCCTTCCAGTACATTCCAATCTCCCCAAACACATCCCTGGTCTCCGTGGAGGGCAGCCCGTTGATGACAATGTCCGCGTCCCAGACGGCCTCCTGCAGGTTGGTGACGACCTTGAGAGGGCAGAGCGGCGTGTCGATCATGTTGAGGCAGAAGCCGTCCCGGAGTATCTCGTCGGCGTAGAGCGAGCGGTCGCCTAGGCGCCCCTCGACGTACTTGAGGTAGGCGCATCGACGGATCAGGCGGCGCAGGACGTCCTCGCGGGCGTTGATGACCTCGAAGAGGTGCTCGGCGGTGGTGCGGTCGACGGTGCGGCCCGGGCGGCGCCAGATGCGGACCTGCACCTTGTCGCGGAGGTGGCCGTACGCGTCCTGCAGGAGCGCGCAGAAGACGCTGCCCCAGGCCCCGGCCCCGACGCCGACGATCCGGAGCGGGTCGCCGTCGGCCTTGCCCAGCAGCCGCCGCAGCTCGTCCAGCTTCTCCTCCACGCCCCCATTGGCGTGCCCGTTCGGGTGGCCCGCCGCCGCGTGCGCCCCCTCCTCTACTCCGTCCATTGCTTCCTCTCCTTCCAATCGCTTTTTTTTCCCTTCTCGCCCCAAGCGAAGCACGCAACCGCGCAAGCTACACGACCTACTTGACTTGTTCGAAGGATGGGCAGGGCAAAAAACAAGCTATTATACCCAAACTAACTGGGAGAAGATGGAAAAGAGACGCGATTAGCGAGAGTTTGGGTGGGTTCGGCCGCCGAATTACAACGAGGTGACGAGCTGTCCGCCGGAGAGACCGAGGCGAGCCGCGGCTGGTTGGTGCGCGGTGGCACGTCCCGGGTATTTCCGCATATTTCGATTCGAGCTACTACCTTCTAATTTATTTTTTATTATTTTTAAATTTATCTTTTTTTAGTTTTTTAGGTTTTTTACCGATTCTTTTTTATATTTATTTATTTATATTATCTATGATGGGTTAACCTGTTTTTTTATTTTTAAATTTTTTAAATTTAGTTACGCCAAAGAAGCCACCATCAGCTACGTTGTAATTTCAGCTATAAGCCAGCTTATTTCAGTCCAACCGAGCGACACAGATTAGAGCCTGTTATTATTGGTTTTTATTGATGGCGGTAGGATGTAGTTGATGAAACAGCAGTGACTGATATAAATGATTAATAGAAATTAAGGTGTTTATATAGGATTTTTTGTTAAATACATTATGTAAGAAAGAGAGCAAACGATAATGTAACGAAAGTTTCAGACCGTTATGTAACTTATAGAATTATGACGTAATAAAAATATAAAGTATATTACAATATATAAAACCATAAAATAATAGCCGATGAATAGTAATAACCAACAAAATCAATGTATAAGAACTGAGACATTTATATTAATCTTAATTTTTTCAAATAGAAATCGTAAAAATCGATTGGGACGGTCCCAGACTCGCGAACGAGGCGAAACAAACAGTGACCAGCAGAAAAGGTGCCGGTGGGGAAGGGAGGAGGATTTACTGGGATCCTGTATGTTACGGCGGCACGGGCCCGGGGAGAGGCGGCAAGTAGGTGATCCTTGGGGGACGTGGGTAGAAAGGACGGGACGGGCCGGGACCAACTCTGGAGGTCGCAGTCACGAGGGAGATGCCGGTGACGGTGGCGGGTCGGAGATTTTGCCAGGCGTCCGGTGTCCTGGCGTGAGATTGGCGCTGTCTGATGGCGCATCCACCCATCCATCCACAGGCGCGTCCGGGCCCCTCCGGCGTGTGGCGACAACGTCGCAGGAAGGGAGCACTGGGCGATCTGGTATTTTTCTTTCCTTTTCCTTTGCATTAAAAAAGAGTGCCATTCTAGTTATTCTACCGTTCCAAAGCGGGAACAACTTGCACGGAATCAAGCCATCCGCAGACTGCAGCGTCCCGAACCGAAACAACGCTCTTCTTTTTCTTCTACTACTTTCCCAGCTTTGCCATTTGACAACACGGGACACATGACACGAAAATTTTCATATAGTTTACCTCAGTCTTTTCGCATTTGGAGCTTGGATGCAATGCGGCTACGGCCAGATGTTCTGTCAGGATAGTTCCTGTGTCGATCTTGTTAGATCGATGGCCTGAATGCTGCCGGCTAGCTGTTGGCTGGGGGCTTTTCATGTATCCAGAACTACTGTGATATTTCGGTTTCGCTTTTCTTTAATTAAAAGCGAAGAAAAACGAAACCGGGATGCTTTCCGTGTGTTTCTGAAAAACGTGGCCAGTGCCAAGGAGAGCATTGACTGATACAGTACCAACTA
The DNA here is from genome assembly GCA_036346245.1 of Bonia amplexicaulis. Lineage (NCBI taxonomy): Eukaryota > Viridiplantae > Streptophyta > Magnoliopsida > Poales > Poaceae > Bonia > Bonia amplexicaulis. The sequence continues at coordinate 32,554,035 of CM070735.1, forward strand.
GAAGTAGTTGATTCAAAATCGACATGGTGACATGATTCGAAGGAAAAACATTACAGCATCTATAATCGCAGCAAGCGTTCATTTACTTAACATGCATGCCAATACAGATTCACTGAACCACTACTACCACGTTCCAAGCACATTTGCTATGCTGGGCTGGCAGGTGGGCAGCTGAGATGCATGACACTCCACTATCTCACAAGAAAACTTGAATAGCTCATTTCACTTAACCCATAGATGCTGATTTCCAGTCGTTCAGATGCGCATGAAACAACACTAAGAGGATGTATGGAACACAACAAGAAATGCATCTCTCCACATCACAAATGACTTTTAGGCCTTCCGTCCAGCTAGCAGGAACTTTATGTGCAGCTACTTGCTTTAAACAAAACTGTGCATCACATTGCAAAAGGTGATAATATGAAATGTTGACTACAAAGTGTGTTGCCTGGCAAGATTATGAAGTACTGTCTACGAGGTGTGTTGCCTGGCAATGTGTGGAGATAGACACGCCAACAGTTCAAATATATTATTCAGCTGCCTAAAAGGGGAAAATAAAACTTGTTACAAATGATAGGAATACATAAAACCACCTCCTACGCTGCAAAAAGACATGACCAATGCCGGTGGTCACAATCTATTTCACAATTTCTGCTTCCCTGGAGAACGTCAAAAAAGACCGTTCAGAAAACTTGCATTAGGACAAGTAGAGGTTCGGCCTGTTACTTGAAGGGAGCAATGATCCTCCTTCGCCGTTTTGGAGTCTCCCTCTTCACATACATCTTCTCCATATCATTTAGTGGACGGCTTGATCCATCAGGTAAACTGATGAACTTCCAGCCCCCTCCTGTACCGCGCTTTGCCTGTGGCCCAAGCTTCTCAACCATGAAGGTCCATCCTTCATCTGGTCGCCGTCTGCTGTACTTATGGCACTTCACCTCCCCCGCCACCTGAAATCCAATAAAGCATGAGGCAGATCAGAATCCAACTACTTATTACTCAATGAAAACACGAGGCAGATCCGGTGGAAGAAAAAGAGGTCAATGACCAGCATTTAAAATTTTAATGCAAACATAGCAAACTATAATAATGGGGCCTGCCTTACATGTCGCTACAAGCAGACTGCAGGAAATTCTACTTGATATAAACAAAAACAAAAGACTAGACAACCCAATCTCTTTCAGCAAATATGATGAAAGGGGCAAAGGAAATGTAAGGTCCTTAATCCTTACCTTCTTCTTGTTGAACTCCAAGCGTTGAACAAATTCCTCATACAACATTTGGTCTTCCTTCATTGAAATCTCATACAGAACCTCATCGGGATCTCTTGTTGTGCCATCCCAGCCCTCAGGCATAACTTTGAAGTCAGGTTTATATGGAAGCGACGCAACATGAAATTCCTTGTCATGGGAATTGAAAAACCTGCAAGAGAAAACAAAAAAGGCTCAGATGTTGTATATCATTCAACAAATATTATATAAGAGGGAGAAAAAGAGAAGACACATAAATTGCATGTAACTATCCTGGAGAAAAAGAGAAAACATATAAATTGCATGTAACTATCCTGACACAAAAAGAAAATTTCAAGTGACCCTAGCAAGGCTAAAAACATAACCTTCCAAGCTGATAGTTTGATTCTCACTTCTCACAAGAGTAGCACAGACAATTTGTAAACCAGTGACCTCACCGTGTATGGAGTAATAAGTGCACAATTACATTATTACATAGCATGCAAACTGAAATGGTCTCTTCACCTATAATTTAACAGCAATTTCCTATCATTTGCCCAATTCCACAATGGCCTATATACATGTAATGTTGAGCTAATCAGCAAAAATATACACCAAAATTTTCAGAATAAGCCAGATGAGATGATCGTATCAAGGATTTGACGCCAATGACTGTTTTCCTTACATATAGCATTACGCCATTAACCCAAGGTTTCCAAAACTTCATGATGGAATAACTCCATTAGTAGATTTGCAACACAACCACCTAACTTAATGCATCCTCATCCCCTCAAAAAGAATTCCTCACCTCATTTCATTCCATCGACTATATATCTAATCACAAAATTCAAGATGCAGAGCTTTAAGCTGTAACTTCCATTTAGAAACCAGCCACCTGGTTCAGTTTCCTAAATCGCATAGTTCTAATCTATAAGCCTAGCCAAAGTGCTACTAACCGAATGTCATGATCGAAAGCACTGGATGGTTCCATTCAGGAAGAACTTGTTTGAAGCAACAACTCGAGATACTTACTGAAGCTGTCATGGATGAACTAGGCATCTTTCTATTTCTTGTTACCATCGATTTCCTAATAAGCTGGTGTTTCTACCAACATGAGTTCATCCCTGCATGTTTCTAACACTTTTTTCTTAAATCAAACCAGGTCTTACAAGTTAGAACCCTCGGTTTTTTAACTCTTCCAATTGTTCCTGAACTTAAAACTGTTCTAACCTATGAGAGCCTGATCTAACTATATCAACACAAAACTTAAAGGAACAAAACGAACTCTTCACGTACTCTGGGCAGCTGTCGAGCAGGATCTCGACGGAGTCGTCCAGCGGCTTGCCCCGCTTCCTCTCCTCCTCCTCCTCCATCTCCTTGAGCCACAGGATGGCATGCACGCGCTGCCGCATGACGCGGAAGTCCTTGGCGAGCCGCTCCACGGTGTACGTCTCGGGGTCCTCCTTGTGCAGCCGGTACATCTCCTGCTTCTCCGAGTCTTTGAGGTACGCGCCACGGGACCCCGGCTCACGCACCTGCTTTAGCAGCTCGTAGGTCTCCCGCATCCGGCCGTTCCACGAGTCCACGAACGCCTTCGACTCGCTGTTGTCGCGCTCCACGGCGCGGAGGATCTCCTCCTCCTCGTCCATGGTGCGCACGGCCGCCAGCTCCGGGGAGACGGGAGCGGACGGGGAGGGGGCAGGGCGCCCGACGGCGGTGGCGGACCCATCGAAGTGGTCCTTTGTGATGCCGGTGGACCAGGAGGAGCCCCATTCGTCCCCTCCTCCGGTAAAGGTAGAGGTGAGGCGGAGGAGAGAGGAGATCCTAGAGGTGGCGGCGGCGGCCGGCGGCGCCGGGAGGCGGCCGTGGAGGAGGGTTTTGCGGAGGGCGAACATGTTTTCGGCTCCGTTCTTGTGGTTGGGCTGTTGCACTTGCACGGTTTCAATGGAGGCGGGTGGCGCCGGTGAAGGCCTGGGCTGTGCTTACAGGCCCATTCTTTTTGGCCCACAACAAAATTGTATTGCTTCTTGGAATGCTTTAAGAAAATGCGTTTTTTTTTGGGTGATTGATCATTTTTTTTGGTTTGCTTTTCATTGCTTTTTTGTTGCTTCTCTCAGCAATCATTATTTATTAGGCTAATAAATCATAGCTAAAAATCATAAATTGTAACCCAGAAAAACAGCCCCATTGTGCAGTGCGCTTGTATGTTGTTGAGGAATAATACCAGAGTTTATCATTTCAAAAAAAAAAATTATGCCAGAGCTTACAAGTCATCTCATGTAATTCTAGTCGTTTAGCTAATGCTAATGTCACATCGTACGATTTATCATCGGAGTTCCTTTCTAGGATTCTTTGGAGGTTGTTTTGTTTTGCTTTAGAAAGAGTTGTTTCGTTGGGCTCAATGCAATGTCAACGTCACTGCTCCCGTTGACGAGATACAAGCAAGGATTTATTCCATCACTGCATATAAACCATGCTTTGGTTATTGGACACTACTGTGCCGCACAAGTCGCAAACCGTGCCTCCATGCTTATGTTATTGTCACGTCTCACTTCCACTGTGGCTTTTAGAAGAAAGAATTGCACCTTCTGTTCCATGAGAATGATCTTATTGAAATGGTATTACGAGGAGCCATATGGCCTCTGACATGAAGGGCTTTTGTTTCGTTTGAATACCAGGATTCTCGTAGATAGAAATCTTCATGTCCAGCGAAGGTGCATATTTTCTTCCCTGCAGCTACAAAATTCTTGTGTTTCAAATGAGGCTTAATATCTCATCGTTGTCAAGTAAAATATCTAAAGCAAGTTTACTTGTCCAGTTGCCAATTTGTAGTATAAAAGTAGGGAGAGAAAAAAACAAAATGCACATAGTTTCCACATTTTGTTGAGAAAGAATATTAAGCAGTTTTGAAAACAAATATTCGACTATTATTTTTTTCACTGCATAGTTCACCATTGTTTAGGAAAAGAATTAAGGCCCTGTTTGGAACTCAGTAATTTTTTCCCCAGATTCGTATGGGTATTTAACTATTTTTCCTGCGAAATTCAGTCAAAAATCAGGCTAGATAGCAATACATTTACAAGGAACAAGCATAAGAGGGATGTTTGGAATGCAGAAATTTTGAAAGAAACAATGCAACACATAAAAGAATCATACAAAATTCCGTGGAGATTATATTCTAGGATAATAATTCAGTCAAGTTGCTAGAATGCTGGCTAGAATGCCGCTGGTTGAAATAAACAGCAAGTGAATCTCAACAAAAAAAATCATGTTGAGGAAAAAGGGTCTGTTCGCATTGGTTTTTTGCTAATGGTTTTTTTGTTGTGGCTAGTAAATAGTAGTCTATTATATGAGAAAGACGATACAACAAAATCATTACAACATTCGGACCGTCATGCGACTTATGGAATTATGATATAATAAAATACAAAGTGTATTACAACATGTAAAAGCGTAAATAATGGTTTATAAATAATAGTAACCTATAAAAATGATTTATAGAAACTTAGATACTTATATTGGTTTTGGTTTATAAGAGCATAAGCCACAAAACAAAACCAATGTGAACAGACCGAAAAAAGTCCCTGAACAGTGACAAGAAATAGGATTCTTCCCCGTTTATACTTTCTGCTCCAATCCACCGAAAACATCACGCTCCACCGCTTCGCTCCCCTATTTCCAAGTTCCCCTCCCTCCGAGATACCCAAAAGAAAAGGGGAGAAGGCAAGCAAACACCGACGTAAGATTGGTGGAGAGGAGACGGATCAAAAAAGTGTAGGGAAAAAGGCTAAAATAAGGCTTCTTCTTGCAAGAAGCAGCCGCTGTTGAGAGGTCTATCCATCGATTCCATACCGTTTCCCCCATCAAGATGAGAGATTTTGATGCACTTCGGCAGTTTGGGTATTTTGCATCTCTCTCAAATTTACTTTCTTGATTTGTTTCGACTCCGTTATCAAATATTGATGTTGCTTCTCCTGTGTGGATACCGACCACTTATGCAGGAAGTTGTTGTCCTAATTGGAATATTGTGAGGTTTTGCTATTCAGTGGTGAGAGTTATGCACATGTTCATGCTCCTGGCCATCATGGAAATTTGGTACTTACATGATCTTTCGATTATTCAATCACTAATCAGTAATCTAGGGGTTACGTGAATTCCTTTCATTCTTTTATTTTGCCTCAAATAAGTTCCTGCTAAATCAGTAAGCTTTTATGGAACAAGGTCACCCAGTTCTTGAGTTGTTGAAGTGCTTTTGGCACTTTTTTTCAACTTGCCCAGTTAACCATAGCAGGGGGATTTTTCTTGGCACATTTTGTGACTATGGACGACGGAGTAGACCTTCCGATTCCAAGCCACCTGTTTTCGCAGCCCGAGATCTCCCATGGCTTTGATGAGTTCTTAGAAAATATAACCACATGTACTCACGCTCACGCTTGCAATCCACCGGGTGGTCCGGGTCCATCGGTTGCTATGCATACCCACACGTGCCTCCACACCCACACCCAAGTCATAGCTTCCGGTGAAAATAATGTGGAAGAAGAGCTGAGAAAGCCCCGGACACCTTCGGGAAATAGAGAGGCTGTGCGCAAGTACCGGGAGAAGAAGAAAGCGCACACAGCCTTCTTGGAGGAGGAAGTCAAGAAGCTCCGCGCCACTAATCAGCAGCTCTTGAGGAGATTGCAGGGGCATGCAGCACTCGAGGCTGAGGTGGTGAGGTTAAGAAGCCTCTTGTTCGATGTCCGAGGCAAGATCGATGCAGAGATTGGTTCCTTCCCGTTCCAGAAGCAGTGCAGTGTTGGTTCTGTCATATGTACAGACCATACGCTATGCTTTAACACTAATACTGAGGTAGCAGTTTGGGAAGATAGCTCAAAACCAACAGTTGTGGATTGAGGGATTGATGAAAGCGGCATTATTTCACAAGAACTTGATATTCCTGAAGTGGCGAATTCAATGGATGCTGTTGCAAGCTTTGCGAACTCTGCCTAATTGGCTGAATGACTTCAAGTTCTTCGTACCCATTTTCTGATGCTTGGGTTGCTTGCTTTTGTGGGTATATTTTTTCTTTCTTATACCCTGCTTGAATAAAATGATGGCTATGAGTGAAAGTGTGAAATTGATCTACCCTGTCAAGATCTTGCTGATCATAAGTTTTGTTACTTTCTTCTGAAATGTTCTGTTTGTACTGTACTTGTGTGATACTAGTATTGGAAGAACATGCTCTGTGTTCTGCAAAGTGCTGCAACTGTTGGAATGACCTAAACTTAGTTCTTGATGTTGGTTCTCTATTAGCAATGCATCACAGTTAAAATTGTTGCTGTAATCAGATGATTATGTACATTTCTGCATTGTCTTCAGTTAGATGTTAATGTTCTTTACTCTAGAATATGTTTGGACATAATTCTACTATCTAGGTGGTGTTTACTGTCATCATAAGTTGTTTATCAGACCAGTCACGGCTCGAGACTTCTCAGAAGTTGGTTTCCTCAAGTAAAAGAACAATCTTAGCTTATTATGTTTATTCTGCAGAAGCACTCAAAGGATGTCATCAGAAGATAGTTTGTTCTACTTGGTTGTAATTATTTTCGGCTTGCCACACACCAAGTATTTTATGTCCAGAGGGGTTATTCAACCGTTGTTAATTGTGATTAAATTTTTAAGAAGGCAAAGCTGCAGAGGTTAGTCAGTATGCTTACAGAAAGCTAGCATATGCAGGTTTGTAGCTTTGGGCATACCATTTCAATGTTCCAAAAGGTGTATCGTTACGTCAAATCATCTTGGATGAGTGGTACCCTTAGCGTGTGCAGGTTGAAGAGGCGATGGATGGGTTTTGATTCTATAATTTTACCTCCTTAAGTCTGAAACAGCTTTCCAACTTCTGACTTTTAGTAGGATGGATGGGTTTTGCTTCTATAATTTTACCTCCTTATCTGAAACAGCTTTCCAACTTCTGACTTTTGGTACCTAGAGGCTAAATCAAACGCTTAGCTTTTGGAAGCGATTTCTAAAAACGACTTTGGTTGGATCAAGCTCCGCCTCCTTCCCGACGGCACTGCCTCTCTCCAGGTCTCTCCCTCTCTCAATTCTCTCTCTAGGTGCGCCACCTCCTAGTGGTTGTCACCATCGCTCCTAGGAGCTCCCCGAAGTCGAGCTGTCCTGGGCTCACCGTCGTGGCCTTTCCCTGCTCCGTTGGCTTTACCTCGTATGGTCTGGCCTAGCACGGTCGTCGCCCATTGCTAGCCACACCTCTTCCTCCAGCCATCATCGTGGAGAGGGAGACCTGGAGAGAGAGACGTCCTATCTCCCCCATGGCACCGCCGCGCCCATCCTAAACTGTCAGGGTCACCGACCAGATCAAGCATCGCATTTCAGTGGTCATCGCTGCCACTCCTAGGCCCTCCCCGACATCGAGCTACCTCAGGCTCGCTGCTGTTGCCTTCCCTTGCTCCTTCCTTGGCTCGGCCCCATGTGGTCCGACCTAGCGCTATCGCTGCCCATTGCCAGCCATGCCTTGTCGCTTCGGCCGTCGTCCTAGAGATGCAGGGTGCTCCTCACCCTAGCAACCCCCGACAATGACCATCTCTACCGGTGAGTGTTCTACTCTATCCTAGCCCGATTGATTGTGCTTGTGGATGAATAGAGCACAATCCAATTAGTTCAACCAAAAGCTAAAAGTTTCAGTTAAATTAAACATCTTCTATTTTCAGCCACTACTATTTCCAAAGGTAGAACCTCTGACTGTTTCAAACGCCCCTAAAGCAGCGCTAAGTAGTTGAAGTTCCTCTCTCTCTCTCCGGAGAGTACAGTTTGAATGCGCATGCCTAAATCATTACTACTAGTCTACTAGATCGTGACTGCCACGAACTTATGCTAATAACCATCTTCATCAAACATTGACATTCTAAAATTCCCGTGACGAATCATAGGCATGCCAAAAGGGAGTGCATATTGGATGGGCATGGTTCCCGACGGCAAAAGCACCACAAAAATTCACTGAACTTAGACGCATATTGTTTCACCAATTTAAGGTAGACGTGCAGTATTTTGGGATTTCACAGGATGCATGCTTCAATGCGTCAAGCCTTCACTAAGGTTGCCCGGCAAATTTGCAAAAACCTGAAAGTACGTCGGAGTTTGATTTTCTTCCTACAACTATTTTTGTAATATTTTTACCCCCATTAATACGCAACTGTTTGAAACTTCTCCTGTCACCCTTTTTCGTACAATTATCTAATGGCGTGACCAACCTAGATCTCTAGCTTGGCGAGGTAGTCTTCCAACATGGGAACAAGGGCTTTGTGTTACGCACAACATAGGGGGAGGCAAACCGTTTTTCCCCTTCTTGACTCACTCTACGATGAACCCGAAGCAACACAGGGCACACCCACGTTGCTCCTCCCTAAGTTGCCACCACCAAACCCTAGGTTGCCGTCACCGCGTCGCCTCCTTGCATTTTCTTGTCAAACCAGTTAGACTGGAAAAGAAGACCAAATTGATTCAGTAGGATGAAACAAATTCGTTGCATTAATGGTCTGATTTCAACCGCTTCGCCACACTAGAAGACCACATCCCCGTAGTGGAAAGCTAGGTTGGGCATGTTATCAGAAAATCACAAAGAAAAACGGTGGTAGAGGGAGTTTCAAATAACTGTGTATTAGTGGGTGATAAAAGTGTCACAAAAATAGTTAGCAGAGGGAAACTAAACTGCGACGTAATTACGGGTAGGTTTTTGAAATTTTGCCGTGGTAAAATAGCTTTTCCCTTCCAATAAACACATGTAGCTAGCTATCAATCTAAAGTACAGTAAGATAGTTCGACATTCTTTTTCTTTTTTAAAAAAGCTGTTGGCATATCATGATATAAAAAAAAGAACCATGAAACTCCACGATGGAGTCTATATGCGTCGCGGAGTAGACATTTCTCCAACAAAATGTCTTTCTCAAAGTTTCTTGTTAATAGTGACTCTTTTTTTAATATACCTAAAGGTGATCGTGAAACTTGAACGTCATGATATGGCAAAAAATGCCTCACTTGAAACACCCTAATTACTGCTCTTCGGCTTAACCGTAGGCTGTAGCACCGTCAGCAACAAAAAAAAACCTTCAGGGAAAATGATTGAGAACAGAAGAAACAAAAAAAAAGGATGGAGAAGAGATGGATTTTACGGCGATGCTCAATTCTTAGTTCAAAATGCAATAATAAAAAGCGATAGTAAAAGGAAGCACACGGGCTAAAAACCCAAAAAGAACGATCCGTAGCACGATAGCTACTTCATGCTAACAAGAAGCACATGTCTCTTCTTTTCCTCTAAAACTGATGGCTTTTGACTTTGGCTACAGTATCTAACTTTTAAATAAAGTATTTTTTAAGATAAGATTTACAAGTTAAATGATGTATACGTTAAAAGTCTAACATCTGTACCATCCAAAATCGCAAGTGAGTATCTCTCTTCGTAATCTGTACCGTAAACAGCCAAAATTCAAAAATTTTAGTCAAAAATCATAAACCACAGCCGTTGTCAAACATGCCCACAATCCGAAATCAAGGTCAACCTCCTCTGTACTTTCTTGCTAATAAAAAATTGCCAATTCCTGGATCTGAGGTCTCGTACCCAATAAACGCCTTGCCGATGATAACAATGTGCTACAAAAGTGGATCAGGCCTGACAGAAGCACACGGCTCTTCGTTGGACCCAAGCCCGGCCTCGTCTCGCGGCCCAGCAAACGCATGACACCGGCGTCCAGCTTACGAACAGGTGAGGTGAGCCGCGGGAGGAGCGAGCCCGTACCGGCACGCGTGGTGCCGCGGTGCGCCACGCCGCCTCGCATCCTCGCGCACGCGGGCGGGGCCCACTGCACTACAGCGAACGGCGCACTGCCCGTCCGCCCGCTCGCTCGGCACCGGCGCCGCGCATTTGGGATCAGCAGTGCAGCGCTCTCGCTCGTCTCGGCGCCGGATCATTCCCCGTCACGCTCCTCGTCGCTTTCCTACCTCCCCAACCGCCCACCTCCCCTCGTCCCGGAGCAAGGTACCACCAGAACCCCAGCGTTCTCGTTTCTTCGATATTCTTTATGCTGGCTCGTGATTGCGTAGGATTGTTGCATGCGTCGGATCGATCGCCTTATTTTGGTGTCAAATTGCGTGATTTGGGGTGTTGCGTGGCTGCATGTGGGGTTGGTGCGGAACTGGGGTATGGATTGTTTGCTAGATCCATACACGGCATTTGCCTCTCCTGTTTCCCCTCTCTCCTTTTTTTTTTTTGTTGAGGAATCTGTTCCCCTCTTATCAAGGGGAATCGAAGCAAGGCCTTCAAGAGTTGGTGGTTCGCAACCCGATTTCTGACAGGAGTTCTGAGATTTTGAGTTCTCTTGCCCTTTCTTTTGCGCGAGAAGAACGCGTGGTTCTAAGGTAGGGTACCTCGCAAAGATGTTTTTCAAATTGGAATTTGAGGAACATTGGTGTTTGTCGCCACTTACAAGATGTTCAAATCTGGTGCTAAAACTCCGAAATAAATAGAACACATCCTGCCCCACTTAGCATAGCAGCCACAGCAAAAATTGGTTGAGTCACCGTAGGATGGACAGTCGATTAACTATTCTGTTCATGTCTTGGGCTGTACCGTCATAGCAAACTCGTAATGTGCATCCCGCGGGGAAAATGTCTGCACCCAAAATCTGTTCAATCATTGGGCGATCACTCTTTTGGCTGAAGTAGTTGCTCGGACGAAAGAAGCATACTATAAGCAGTGCCAGGGGTAAATAAAGCTGAAATTTGGTCTGCTAGGACAACTGGTCCGTGAGTCATGTTGTCAGTGATCATGTAAGTGGAACCTGGGTTCCTAAATATAGCACTGTCAGTTGACAGTCGGGGTACCGCTCACTGGTGAGTGCTGAAGGTAACTTGGTTCCGCACCAGATGAATTATTGTCGGAAAGGATCTCAAGAACAAACAACTCGACTGAGTTGGCCAAAAACTCGCTAAAACCCGCTTTGGTTATTCAGAGAATACCATACAGTAACCTGTTCACTGGCAACCATGCAAAGTTTGGCTAGCGTTGATAAACCATAATAAGCCCTAAATCCAAATAGTGAGTTTCCATATAGAACCCTGGGGTCCATTCCCAAACCGACCAGTTTCAGAAGCTAGCCCAGCCGTGTAAAAGCAGCTACAAGCCAACAAGCACTACCTTCAGTTTTTCAAACCTCAGTTGGGATAAGTTTTAGTGAAAATGTAAGATGTTCTCAACTGTTCATTCCGTCCTGTCTACCGAGAAAATGCGATCTGCACAATAGCCTTGAAATGTTGACCTTTTTTTCTCTTGTTGTTAAAGGCTATATCAAATCTGAAACCTTAATAAAATGTGGAGACTAGTAGGAATTTTGGAGTGTACGTGGCATACTGTAGAAATTTTGCCTAATTGGACTGCTCAAGTTATCTTTTCTATTTCATCTTAACCGGATGGGTTACATTTCTATCTTTAGACAAGTTGAATAGGAGAATCACTGCACAAGCACTGGTACCTTCTGACACAATTCTAATGGTCTCTTTCTGATATGGATTTAGAATGACTTTATTGTTTCAGGTATGCAATCGTAGCAACCCATAATAATGTATGACATTTACAGAAAATACAATAGTACGCATTGGTTCTGCTTTATGAAATGCATGATCTCTATGAGCAGGCTTGCGGCTTGCCATTTGATGAGTTGAGTGTAATAGTAGCCAAGTACAGTTGCGGTTACTTTTTTGAGCTATTCTGGTTACCTTTTGTCACAGTACTTTTTTAAATACCATTTTTTCCTTAGTACTTCATTTATAGAAACTTTCTGCTAACGTTGAGCACTTAATTTGTCACGGATACAAGATGTCAAATAGAGCCACACATTGGTGTTATGGCTGCCGGCGGCCAATTTGTCTTCGTGGGCAAGATATAATCTGCCCCAACTGCAACGATGGCTTTATCCAGGAAATCAGTGAGATAGGAGGCATGTTGAACACTTATGGTATCTTTGAACCAGACTTTGATGAGCGCCGGGATAGAAGATTTGGAATGATGGAGGCTATGTCTGGCCTTATGCGACGACGGATGGCAGAAATGGGCAGAGATCGGGTGCTTGATATCCATGGTACGCGAGGGGCGAGTACTGAACGAGGAAGGCAGCCTGGCGTTGGCCCTATGCTGATATTTGGCAGCAACACGCCTGCTCATACGAGCGTGGGGACTGGAGTAAATGTCGTCTTCAGGGGAGGCCCAAGAGTTGGTGCCGATCGTCCAAATTTCAGTGGTTTCCTTGTCGGTCCCAGTCTTGAAGCTCTATTTGAGCAGCTACTTCTGCAGAATAGCAGTCAAGGACCACCGCCGGCTCCGCAGTCAGCAATCGACTCCATGCCAGTGGTTGAGATAAACCGCAGGCATCTGAACGATGATCCACACTGTCCAGTTTGCACAGACAAATTTGAGGTTGGCTCACAGGCGAGGGAGATGCCATGCAAGCACTTGTACCATACTGACTGCATCATTCCCTGGCTGGTTCAGCATAATTCTTGCCCCGTTTGCCGCCATCCACTGCCATCACAGCGGTCAGGCAACGGCACCGGCTCACCTTCAACCCACCCTAACGAAGCCGTTAGCGATGCGGTCACTGGAGCCGATCTTGGGCCCGTCGCGAGAGACAATGACGGCGGAAGCCAGGAAAGGCGCAGCTCTTTCTCGTCTCTCTGGCCATTTGGCTCGTCGAGTTCCAATTCCAGTTCTTACTACCAGTATGAAGGAAGTGTGGGTGAGCCTACAGTTTATGACGACCCCAGCAACCAGATAACCTATTCTGAGTGGTACTATGATCACTGAACTCCTGCCCCGTATATGCTGTCACTACAGCAATTCTTGCTTTCAACCTGCAGCGATTTATCGATGCCATGTGGAGTTCTTGCCGGAGGAAACCGGAGGCTTCTTGCCTGTGTATCGTTCGCCTTGTGTTGCATGTGGAGTTCTAGCCCGGATGCTGGAGCTGTGCATAACTGTATATCGACTATTGAGCGATGAACTGTTCTGTACTGCCGGGATGTTCCTGTTCGTTGTATTATACTACTACATATAACATATGAATATGTGATATGCTTGATCGTTCCTATGGACAGTTCCTGACGAGCAGAATCCAGTCAGAAAAGGCATGTCAGTTTTCTTTATCTCGCATAAAATAAGCATGCCAGTTCTTTAAGAAGAGTCCAATGCTGTAAAAAAATGCGATGCACTAGAGTCCGGATGCTGATCCATGAGTTTCACATCTAACACGAGTCTTAACACGAGGAAGAAGGCACAACATTTCGGCATCCCATTTTGTCCTTGGTCCAGCGAGGTTTGCTAAGGGTACATTCGAATTGGCTTTTGATGATATTTTTTTACTGTGACTGATAATAGTAGTATCCGATGAATAGATTTTTGTTAATGGTTTTTGGCTATGGCTGGCAATAGTAATGACTGATAGAAACGATTTTTGGTTATGACTGATGAATAATAATGATTGAATGTATTATGTAAGAAAAAGAGCAAACGATGGTAAGTGAAATACACCATAATATTCAGACCATCATATGATTTACAGAATTATGATATAATAAAATATAAAGTTTATTATAACATACGAAAACACAAAATAGTAAATGATAGTATAAAATAATATAACAATAGTATAAAATAAGTCATAAGGTATCGAAAGAAAGCCCCAATAAGCGAGCATTTGGGCTACCTATAAGTCTATAACTTCGGCAGTTAATTCCAAATTCCAAACACATGTTGCGGACGAGGACCTCCTGACCGGTGGAGGTCTGGAGGAGCGGCGCTCAAACCCGTCATCTCCAAGCGCCCACCCACCGGTCCAGAGTGGCCGCTATTTCCTCCCTCCACCTTCCCCGTCTCTCCGCTCCGACTCCAGGCATCGGCAGCCATGGCTTGCTCCACCCACCTCCTGTCGCAGAGCCTCTACCCATCCCACCGCTCCGATCCCGCCGCGCCCAGGCACCTCCGGTTCCAGGCCCGACCCGCGGCGGCTTCTCCCGGTGTGAGGTCCAGCTCCAGCTCCCGCTCCCGGAGCCGCCGGGCTCTCGGCCTAAGAGTCGCTGCGTCGGCCGAGCAAGGGAGGAAGCAAGTGGAGGTAATTGCCTTTCCTACCCTCTATTACCTGCTGGAATTGGGAAACCAGTAACGGAATTAGTGAATTGCGCTCTCCTGTTGTTGTTTCTACTTTCTCCAAGCGCTATTTATGAGTTCTGACCCCGATCATTTAGCCACTTAAGCGATTTTCGTTGGGGTTAGCTATGCTTCAGCTTATCCGAAGATGCTATAGTACAAGTTTAATAATGTGAACAATGGCCATGGACATGTTGTAGTATATTCATGAAGTACTACTTAAAATATCATCGTAATTGCATGGTAGTAACTGAACTGACAGTGTAATGATTCATTATTTCGCTTCAAAAGCTACATTTGTGATCCTTTTGACTTACTATAACATAGTGCTAGAATAGTTACGTAAACTACTTTGCTTTTTTTTATCAAATTACGAAAATTCTATATTTGTTTAGGCATTTTCAAGAAAATCTATCGCAATTCTTCTTTTTCCTATGCAATTTCTATTATAGTGACATCAAAAACAATTTCTATTATAATAATATATAACTCTGTATTTTTAGGTCGTGTTTGATCTTGAAGCAAAGTTTAACAAGCTAGCCGACCAAGTCGACAAGGATGCCGGGATTACACGGCTCAACCTATTCTCACCTTGCAAAGTATGTATCATTTATGTTTGCAATAAATAAGGGAAAAGTTGATTTTTGTTTGATTTTGTTGCACTTTCAGCTCAGTCTTATATATCTGTTTACCATGTAGATTAATGTGTTCTTGAGGATAACCGGGAAGAGACCAGATGGGTTCCATGACCTGGCTTCTCTGTTTCATGTGAGTTATTTATTATGCTTGTTTTGGTGTTTTCTGCATGAACATTATGAACAACTGGTGTTTTTGTAATTTGCATGTCATTCACCCTTTTCATGGAGTACTAGTATGTGGGGTTATTAAATCCAAGCAGGAGAACAGATGCAGCGTGTAGCAACCTATGTGATTTGACACATCAAAAGAACAAACAATAGAATGAACAAAGTACTAGTAATTGACAACAAAACAGAGCACCATGGAAAAATGTAGAGGATATTGTTGCTCTCTCAGTTGACGTCACCACACGGTAATATGGAGATTTTTTAAGGTAGTTGTCTCATTTTTGCAACCCATTCCACTCTCATGAAGCTTTCTGACCCTTCCTCTTTGCAGGATCGGTCACTCAAGAAAATGTAATATTCCACCCTCTTTGTTCGTTGTTTTGATGTTGTGGCTAAGACGAACTACTACAACATGTATCTAACATGTATAGGTTCCCAATGGCAAACTAGAGTTGCAAACTTCCAATAGGCTTTTATACTGAAAGTTGAAACTAATCAACTCTTACTTGGCAATGATACTTGCTTTGGACAACCAAGAAGTACCATCTATATGTATGCGATGTACTCGTATGCTATACTGATCTACCAAAATAATTGCCAGCGCAGCAGGCTTTAACTTCAAATGAGGAAGAAGTGTTTTTTATATTATCTCTCAGGTCATTAATTAGAGTTATTAGTAAACAACTGGCTCTATAGTATACATTATTCAATCTTCAAATTAAATTAACTGATCTGATGCTAGCCTTGTGTTATAGTTTCTCCTTTTTCTTCTTATGGTGTGGTTATGGACCTATGGTACATTTTGCTTGTTAGAATCATTTCTGCATCACTTTTGTTAACTCTATATATGAACTTTCAGGTGATAAGTTTGGGTGATACTATTAAATTCTCATTGTCACCAAGTAAGAGCAAAGATCGCTTATCAACCAATGTTGCAGGTGTCCCAGTTGATGAAAGTAATTTGGTATGTTGGCTACGGATATTTTTGACATCTTACTAACAAATGCTCTCTAAACATTTACAGCTCGCCTAACTTTACTTTTCCATTTCATGAATCTGCAGATCATCAAGGCACTCAATCTTTACCGCAAGAAAACTGGGACTGACAAATTTTTTTGGGTAATGTCAACTGTACATTGTTTTGACATTTAATCGAGTAAAATTTGTTTCTTTCTATTATCTAATTAGTATGGTGATTTTATTTTTTTTACGACCGTCTTCATTGAAATGTAGATACATCTTGATAAGAAGGTCCCAACTGGTGCTGGTCTTGGTGGAGGAAGCAGTAATGCTGCAACTGCACTGTGGGCTGCTAACCAGTTTAGTGGTTGCATTGCTTCAGAAAAGGATCTTCAAGATTGGTCTGGTGAGATTGGATCAGATATCCCCTTCTTCTTCTCACAAGGAGCAGCATATTGTACTGGTAGAGGAGAGGTATGTCACGCATTGCATCTTATTAGCTCCCTAACATTTTCTTTCTTAAATCTTGGTAATACGAGTCGGGCCTTCCAATTGTAGTCTCTCCATTCCAGTCATCCAGTGAATAGTTCCTACTCCATTAAGGCATGGATCGCCTTCCCAAACCTTTGCTCAAGTTGCTGCGAATTGAGTGAGGCTTTTCTGTGATATTGGCTTGTCAACTCTGTCTCATAATCCTGGTAGCACAATTTGTGTCTTCCAAAGTACTGCAGTACTAGTGAATGTTCTTACTTTTAGTTTGTTTCATGTTTTTTTCTCTGTAAACTCCATGTTAGAAAATATATAATGTAGAAGAAAAGCCAGGCCACACCAATGTTGATTTGCATCTCCTTCGTTCAAAATTTTAAGGCCAGGCAAAGCTTTTCAAATCTGTTGACCATTGAATGATACAAGTACATCTTAATATTCTAGACCAGAAAGAGTGAAGTATTTCACCTGAAGTCAGTATGAAATTATTAACGGTTGCTTACGTAATTGATTTAGCTGATCATGCTATTGCAATTTGGCTCATACTATATTGACTTTTGTAGAGAGGTTGTTTTCAGCTTGCAAAACTCTGTTTTAAGTTATTACAATAAAGTATAAACTAGGCATTGACATGGAGATGTATATCCATGATCAATGTTTACCTTGATGCTGAAGTGGCTGATCATAATCTACAACTTAAATGAATGTAGATTGTCGAAGATATTCCAAACCTGTTGCCAATAAATCTGCCAATGGTTCTAATAAAGCCATCTGAAGCATGCTCAACTGCTGAAGTTTACAAGGTAATTAAGCACTTAACTTTCTTAATTTGAAGTGCATGCTTTTCCTAACAAGCTTTGTAAACTGCAGCGACTCCGGTTAGACCAGACCAATCAAGTTGATCCCTTGAATTTGCTCAAGGAAATCACACAAAATGGGATATCACAAGATGCCTGTGTAAATGATCTAGGTATGCAGTGTGATTGCAATAATTTGTTATATTCTAATTCTGTATCATACCTTCAGTTATTTTATTTGTTTCAGTATGTTGTGCTTAATAACATGTAGTAAAAATGGTTCCTGTTGCTCCATTTTGTTTCTTTCCAGAGCCTTCAGCTTTTGAGGTATTGCCATCACTAAAGAAGTTGAAGAAACGGATTATTGCAGCTAACCGGGGAGATTATAGTGCTGTTTTTATGTCAGGAAGGTAAGGAGGGCACATTCTCTGTCAAACTGTTTGAAGAATCTGTTTATTCAAAAGTAGTCATATTCCCAAACATAGTGTTAAATTTAATTCCCATCGTACTCTCCGTTGCCTGGGGCCTGCGCTGATTAGGAAAGTGTCTTTGGGAGAGTTCTAGTTGTGAAATTTTAGTTGTGTATGGGAACTGCCAACACACTGTTATTAGTCATCCTGTCAATTTTAGTAGCATAAATCATATTTAAGGTGTGAGATTCTATGCTGCATATATCAATCAGGGAGAACAGGTTCCTCTATCTAACACTCGTCTGTGCGTTTGGAACCGTGTTTTCCAGCAACATTGTTTAATTGTGACACCTAATTGTATATGTTTCATGCAGTGGAAGCACAATTGTTGGAATTGGTTCCCCAGATCCGCCTGCATTTGTGTATGACGATGATGACTACAAGGATGTTTTTGTGTCAGGTATGTTGAGTGTTGTATTTCACAGCATTTATGTTTCTCATTTATACAGAGCCAAAAGGCATAGCTGAATTGCAGTTCAGACGACAAAACTGGAAGAGTTTTAATAATATGGAACCTACATTGCAGTCATTTTGATTAGCGCCCCATGTCTTTTGGTGCAGAGGCTTGCTTCCTCACTCGCAATGAGAACGAGTGGTACAGGGAACCAATCTCATCCAAAGCCGCGTTTAGCAAAGAAGATTTACCGCCAGAGGTAGCATCAGTTACTAGTACTGACTGACCCAGTGAGGTTCTGTATCTGATCTCAGTTTTGCGGTTACACAAACACAGGTGTGCATTTACTCTGGTCCATGTTTCAAAATGGTAGGAAAAGAAGAATTACACAGTCAAAACTTTGTTCATAAGATAATCTGATATCATAAAGATGCCATGTTCAATATATAAAGGCGCGCTTTCTTGTCAGCAAAAACAGTAGATGAAACCATCCTTGGAAGTATGAAAATATGCAACTTGATAAGGATAGCTATTTGGCTGATGGGAAAACATCAAATTACCATTTGGTGGGATAGGATCACAAGATACATCAGCTTGGCGAGAACTGCTAGTGCACTCTGTATGAGAGCAACATCAAATTATTCGATTTTACAAGAGCTATGGTGTTTGTAAGGAAAACCATGGCACCTGGTGAAATTTCTTCAGTAGTGTGGAGTAGATAAAATGACCTCCATTCCCTAACAAATGAACACCACATGATTACAGAACAACAGTAGTGCTACTGCTAATGCACAAACAGCATGGATGCCAAGAAAAATGAAACCAAGTTGCCCAGAAAGACAAAGCAAACTAGGAGTAGTCTACTTCTGCAAGCAACTGGTATGGCTGGTCAATGTCAAAAACAAGTCTCGTTCATGTCTGCCCCTGACCGTCCGCCCCCACTAACTGCGAATTCCCATCTTTGCCCTCCCCTTCCCCACGAGCCGACGCCGCCTCCTCCTGCTGCGGTGAATCCTCCCCGGCGGGCGGCGCAGGCTTCGGGTCGAGGGCGGCAGCGGGCGGGTTGAAGGACCCGAACTTGGGCGTCGTCTCCAGCGCCACGAAGCCGCCGCGCGCGTGCTGGAACGAGAAGGACGAGCCGTCACCGTGCCCGTCCACCTCCCCCTCCGCACCCACCGAAGCGGCGCAGGATACGCTGTCGAGCGCGGCGACGCACGCGCGCCGCCTCTTCGGCTCTTGCCGCTCCTCCCGGCCGTCCTCCGGGACCACGCGCTTCTCGGGGACGGGCAGCGGAGGGGGCGCCGGCGCGGGGCTCTCGGCCCGGGCCTCCGCCGCCATTCGGGCCGGAGAGCAGAGGGCGCGGCGGGTGCTGGGGGAGAGAATTGGGCAGGGTGGGATGGGGAGGCGAAATTTCTATTCTATCTCCGGCCGATGAGGATGCTGAGTCACTGCGCCGCGTGCTCGCCCGCTTGCTTTGGTGGTGAATCGAATCGGTGACGGTAGACATGTCAGCGGCGTGGGACGGGACGACACCGCGCGCACAGGCGCACGCGGTCCTCTCTTGTCGTTGCCGCCGTGCGGCAACTGGCACGGCCACCTTGCCATGCCATGCGAGCCAGGGCCCCTCTGCTGCAGCTTTGTTGCAGGTTCGGTCGGATCTTTGGTCGAGTGCAAACCTGGCTTTCTTCTACTGTAGTGCTACTACTTGTTGAACCGTGACGGGGCACTTCGTACCGACTTGTGTAGGAGTCTGTACTCTTCTGAGGCGAGCGCCCAGTGGCTCGTTAGGCATGGCGGCACCGGTGAGATTTGGACATATTTGGTCTTTGGCGTATGAATACCAAATGTGACCTCCTCCACGAGCGCGGGTCTACGACGAGGTGATGCAAGTGCAGTGGTGTGGATCGGCGGCGCAACACTTAAATCGTGCTGTTCGAAAGTGCAGGACAGAATGCTCATGCGATCCCAGACCACATGATTTGCATTATAGCATCATACGGCATGCGGTCCCGCATGCCAGGACCGCAGACTCCAGCAAATCTTGCGCCCTAGGACCGCATGATTCCCGTCGCCCCGCCGAAAGCCACCGACCGCGTCTGGTTTTGCCATTTTTTGCATGTACTGTAGCATCATACGGTCGTGGATGGTATGTCTTGTCGGAGTCATGCGGTCCTTGATTGTATGTCTCGCCAAATCATGTGGTCTCGGACCGCATGATGCTACAGTACCACGTGGTGCGGTTCGGGATCGCATGATCATGTTGTCCCGCGCTCCCGTTCGCACGATTTAAGTTCCACGCTGTCAGTCTGCACCACTGCATACGCATCATCTCGCTGAAGACCCATGGTCGGGAGGAGGCTAGACTTAGAACAACGGATATTCGAGGGCTATATTTAGTATTCATGTGTCTAACAAGACCAATTATGTCCAAATCTTTGCACTGTTGGCTTTCTCATCGAGACCAGCTTGGGAACGGGAACTCATAACAAAAACAAGGACACATCTTCCAAAAGTTGAATATTCTTAGGATTTTGGTTTCTTTAAGCGCCTGTAGGGAGCACCGTACCCAGCAATCTTGGGACCATTCAAGAAAAGAAAAGGAGGCGCTACAATTTGCTTCGGTGGACACTACTGAGTTACCGTTCTGAACGCAGGCCCGATACGAGGTTACTAGCTGCACTTCTTGCGGTTTAGCCTCGTTCGATTGGACTGAAAAGCTATGATTTATGATTAAAAATTACACTATAGCAGTTAAAATTTTACTGTAGCTGAAGGTAACTTATTTGACTTAATTAAATTAAAAAAATAAAAATAGAAAAAAAATATGCTAGCTCATCACGGACAACGCAAAACGAATACGAAAAAAAGAAACCGACAAAAAAGCTAAAAAAACCAAAAATTCAGGAAAAAAATAAAATTTATAAATAATAAAAAATAAGTCAGAAGTTGAAATCAAAACAATCCACTATCACCGTCGCTATCGACCGTCTAAAACCGATCGAATGTCGCAGAATGAACGAATGTTTGGAGCGGTCCGAACGTCTCCAAGGCGATCAGATGGTCCATTGAAGATCGGACGATACGACTCATTTGGAGTGGGCCAAACGTTTCCATGGCGATCGGACAGCGCGATCATTCGGAGCGGTCCAAACGTCTCCAAAGCATCTGAGCGTCCAACGCTAATCGAACGGTTTGGACAATCGAAACCATTCGGACTGGTCCGAATGTTCCGAAGGTCTTGCGAGCGCCTGATGTGGATCGGACGGTCCTGAATACATCTGAGGTCGATCAGACCGATCCGATGGTAGTTTTTTATACCAGTTGAAATCGTTTGAATGTCTGGAGAATCTTTGTGAGTTCGATTGTTCTTGTGGTTGATCCGACATGGCAATGAGGACTTGAACGTGTCTTCACTTGTTTGACTCCAAGTATTTCTTCTCTATTAGCTTCTCCTCCATGGCTCCAATTCCAAAAGATTCACATCATTCAAACCTGAGAACGCACAACATATTGGAATGAGGTAATATCCAGTTATCACATAAATTATAACCAAATTCAATTAGGAGAGAATTCACCTGTTGATTAATTTGTTTAACTCGTGTTCGTGTAATCGGTCCAATTGGGTTGTCCTCGTCATCTTGTACACTTAAAGTGATGAACGATGCACTAGTATCGATGAAACCTTCTAAACACATCTTCACTTTAGGTTGTACAGAGCGAGTATGGGTCTGCATATAAATACATAACATAGTAGTAGCTTTGTATCCCCAAATATAATAATCAAAGACCCAATTAAATTAGAATTCACCTAATAATATTTAATGCGGCTCAATAATTCCTTCTAGTCAAGCATATATTTAACTGAAAAATGTTAAGCATGTATGTATCCGTATCATCCGCAGTCTATTGTTCTTGTATGGTGAATCGGGTTTGTTACCTTGCCTTGGCTCTGTCGACTGGCTTTAGTGTTCGACTTTAGTGTTAGCAAAATAATAGATGATAGGCTCAGGACTTTACCTTACTGGTGTTGTCAGCTTGAAAACGGGGATGTTCTTGCTTGACTATGCTATCTTGGTTTGGCTATGTGGTGAGGTTGTCTTGTGGAGGTACTCCCTGGCTGTGGTACTCATTGGTTGTCCTTCTGTCGTGATGGTCTCCTTGACTTCGTCTTTCGGCTATGACAATGTTGTTGGGAGAATGGGGTTTATATTGGGATTATGCTGCCTCTCGGCCGTGTGTTGTCTAGCAGTAGCTCGTGAGTAAGGTGGGCAATGGTTGTATGGTTGTGATTATTAGCTATGTTGGTGCTTGTGTTGTGCTCTGGCAGCCTTCAGTGTATCTGTGCTGGCTTTCTTTTGGAAAATGAGCTTGTACACTTACTGGTGGCTGTGTGCGGTGGTGTTATGGCCACCTTACTCCTCTGTGCTGGCTTTTGTTGGCTTACCGCATGGCATGGGCTTGCCCCTGTGCCAACTGGTGGCTGATACATAGCTTTGTGCATGGCTTTAGAGGAGTGACTCATCCAAAAGGTTATAAAGGTAAAAAGGTAAGGAATGTATGTTTTGTTGCCCAACGATGAAATCCTAAATACACGAGATGGTGTCGATTGGCCCCGGACAATCCTAGTATCTCAATGCGTGATTTGCTCTTGTGCAACATTATGACAATTAGTTTCTGATGGCAATTTAATATTTAATTCTATTTTAGACTTATTTTTGGTTTTGGCTAACATGATATACAGGTTTTTGATTTGTTGGGCTGACTGTGAAGATATGGAGTCATGAAGTTAGATGAATTTCGGATGTAATTATATTTGTATGTTTGTTTGTATGAGATGATTTTGAAGTTTGTGACATTAGGTTTGTAATCTTTGTTCTTTTGTAAATCTGAAATTGAAATTATGTACCTTGGACTTATTTGTGGAATTTGTTATTGTAATTAAGTTTTTTTTTTTGTAATTCGGACTCTTGATTCTAATAAATTCTCATTTTATTGTGATGTTGATTGTTTCAATTTGTTAATCATTCTCTTTTAATGTTAATGTTGCCATTGATATATTAATTATTTCTTAATAGCGTGTTTTTGAGTAATTAGTTTTAAGGGTTCTCACATCGCAACTATAAGTCATAAACCGCGACACAAAAGAACAAACCATAAACACCCGACTTCTTGAAGAGTTTTCTCCACTTCTCTCGTCCCAATCTCGCACCAGGGATAAGGCAAGGGTCACGGTTGCACCATGCACTCTACTCTTCTTGTTTCCGTTTCGTGCACGTATCTCCCACTCACTTTCCCCAACGCTTGCGTCCTCTTTTAAAATTACTTTTTTCAGCTACTAATATTTATTTTCAGCTAAAAATTATCAGCCGCAGTCAATAAAAATGCCCCTTTATATTTGAGCGGTAAAGTAGATTACTAGCATGAGATGGCTAATAAAACACCCTCCTATATTTGAGTGGTACATCAGTTTACTAGCATGAGATGGCTAATAAAAATACCCCCTATATTTAGAAAGATTTTATTGCATCACGGTGGCATAGAATGATTTATGTAACAACCAATTAGAAATCGACACGTAACATAAAAAACATTGTAGCATGTGCTATAGCAGCACTGTGACACATAAAAACCCATCTGCTACATGCTTATATGCCACACATAAGTCTTTAGTTGGCTTGTTACATAAACTAAATTGTGCTACTTTGGTATAATAGAATTTTTTTTTCTACATTCGAGTGGTACAGTAGCTTTTACTAGCTTGAGATGACATCAACCTGATACAACACCAGATATTCCCCTCCGATGCATCACTTCATTTCTCGACTTTTCGTCTAAGGCTCAAGGCTCTAGAGGCATTTTCTGACAGAGTGTCAACAGCAACGCTACCGCTACCTTAGTTTACAGCTCAGTGCCAATCCAATGTGCGCGTTTAGCTAAAAGGGCAAAAAACCAAAAGGACACCACGGGATGGTGAAATGAACTGAACAAACCTATAAAGCACTTCCCTAGAGTCGGTCGAGAATCAAGCGTCCCTACAACGAGCTGGCCACGTACGTGTACGGCTCAGATGCCCCAATCCACCGCCCACGGACCCCCACCTGTGCTCCTCTCCCCGCCCAAGCGCGCGCGGACGCGTGTCCTGGCGGATATTTTCGCCGCGCGGGTGGGCGACTCCTCCGGCCCCACCTCGGCTACAACGGAGCCACACGTGTCAGTCTCGGCGGCCGGCACCTGACGCACCGGAAAAGCCCCGAATCGACGCAAAAAAAACACCGAAGGAATCGACGCAGCGGATGGAAAAGGCAGCGCCTGGATGCGCGCCGCGCGTCGCCCACCACGGGCGCGATCCCGAGGTGGTGGGCGCGGCGTATCTTGGGGATTCGGCAGGACACGATTGCGCCGGTCCCTCGCCAAAACGGCCTGTCTCCCGGCGCGCGTCTACCGCCCCTTTCTTCTCCTGCGTCTCCTCTCCCCTTGGGGCTCCTCGAGAGCCAGTACACGTAGAGTGACAATGGGATTAAAGTAACGAGCCTGATAGGAGCATCGTGTATAAAACATTGCGAGCTTGATTGATACGTAGAGTGACACGGACGCCCTAAAATAGAGAAGGACGCGTGTAGAAATGGCAACGGGCTCGTCGTGTGCGCCAGGTATCTGTCAGGTAGCACCGAACAGTACCCAGTTTGGGTAGGAGTTAGGTGGCCATGATTGAGATGCCGCGCTACTGTACGTACAGCATGAGAGCGATCCTTACGTGAATAGGCGTACCTGTTTGTTTTAGTAATAAGTTTAGTGAGAGAAAGGCGCTTGATCCGATAGATAGCTTTAGCTTTGGTCGCACTAGCAAATAGCAATCCAGCTAGCGGGGAGCTAACTATCAGGATTTGAAGCGCGAGTGGTCCAATTGTCAAACGGGCAACCGTGACACGGCGGCCGGGGCCGGTCCGACCCTGCCCCGACACCACGCCCTTCGGGGAGCACGATAAGTGCCCACCGCGCGTGTATATATAGGCCGCCCTCCTGGCATTTCCGCCTGCGCGCTGCACATTCTACTGCTTGGCGACGTGCCAGTCCCAAGTTTTGCTCGTTGCCAATCACCGGTTAGCTCCTGCACACAGGCATCTCGGCAGTCGGAGCGGTAGTGCAGCGCGTGCCGTGCCATAACGCCCACGAGCGTGGAGTAAATCATGAGCGAGGGCACGCGGAACACGCGCCAGTTCTGTGGGGCGTCCAGCGGCGGCGGAATTGGGGCAGCGCAGTCCAGCGGCGTGAACACGGGGATCCTGGACGAGCAGGTGCTGTCGTTGGTGTTCCGGTCGATCAACTGGGTGCCGCAGGCGGTGTGCACGGCGGCGTGCGTCAGCCGGCGGCTGCGCGCAGTCGCGGAGCGCGTGCTGTGGCGGGAGCTCTGCATCTCCCGGGCGCCGCGGATGGTGGCCTCGCTCACGGGGCCGCGGGAGGCGGCGGCGGGGCGCCCCCGCCTGGGCGCATTGGCGGTGGGTGGCCGGCGCTGGCGAAGCTGCTCTTCTTCTGCTGCGGCGCGGCGGGGTCGGGCGTGCCGGGGCACTTCACGCGGGTGTCGCGCTTCTCCAAGACGTCCGGGCGGAGCTTCCTGTCGCGGCGTTGCAGGGGTGACCTGCTGTACGTGTCCGACCCGTGCGAGCACGCGGTGCCCGGCGCGGCCGACGACGTCGGCGCCTACCGCGGCGTGTTCCGCGGGTTCATGCGGTCGCGGACACGGGCCTGCCTGGTGGGCCGCCAGGCCGCGCTGGACACGCGCGTGCAGTGCCCCTACTGCGGCGCGCGCGTCTGGAGCATGGTCGTCGCGGGGCTGGTGCCCCGCAGCGCGTGGCGCAGGATGGGCTCCTACGAGGGCCGCCTCGAGTGCTACGTCTGCGTCAGCGGCCACGTCCACGGCAACTGCTGGCTCGCACAGCTCACCTCCAGTGACGGCGAGCACGACGACGACTCCGACGACGACGGGTTGGGAGGCAGCGGCGGTGGTGATGACGACGACGGCAACGTCGCGCTGTGAGTGTGGCGGGTCCACCCACGATTGGCGGCAGAGCCCCGTGATGTAGGTGTACTTCAACAGTGTTGCACAGAGCTAGTGCAGACCAGAGGATGGAACGGCTACTGCTTGTGCCAGCCTTGCATTGGTGCAGCGTGTGTGCTCTGATTGGCTCGGTTCTGGATATGACACGATGTTTACTGTTCTAGCCAACTGTGAGGTTGTATCTTTTTGATGTTATCTGATCTCGTTTTTTGTCGGTTGCCGGCCTTGTTTTACTCCCTGTTCTGTCGTATGTCCCCTCTGTTTCTCTCTCAAGCCGTCGTTGTGTTTTGACTCCGGTGCTCCCGGTTGGCAACCACGTATCCATCTTTCTTTGGCCCTGTCGCCGTCATTGTGCTTACAGAGTACTGTATTTTCACTTCACTTCTTTCCGGGAGATACTATTGCTAATACTATATTAAATACTAGTATAAAACTATATTCGCCCTTTAGCACTCTATTACTCCGCGGTGTTAAATCAATTAAAGCTGATCTTACGTGTTTCAGCCTTCCAGTAAGGGCTGAGGAGTGAGCATACATGCAGATGAGTGACAAGGGGAGGAATTTTGGCCAATCTGGCCCCTCACGCCACTAGATTCCCGAAAATGGCTCTTCTCCATGCGAAGTTTCAGTTCTGGCCCCTTGCACGCTGCCTAACCATGCCTACCGCCTGGCGCGCTTGCACGTCGTGCCAGCCTTGGTAGCGCACCTGCCAAACACGGTGGTCCTAGCGTGCCGACGCACTATGCCTATCCCCCTAATGTGCTCCCGCTCCGTGCCACCTGTCCAGCCCTGCGCCGCTGGCACAGACACCCCCCTGCACGACCTTCTATCGCCTCTCCACGCGCCACGCGATGTGTACTCCCACCCGGTTGGGCCCCTCTCCCCGCAGACGCGTTCCCCAGATGGCCGCTCCCAGCACGACTGGCCCCTCCCCCTCCGTTAGTTGCATGCTTAAAGGAGGGAGTCGTTCATTTGAGGAGGCAGCGGCAGCCTCATTTTGCAGACGAGCGAAAAACCGAGTGAGAAAATAATGCCGTGAGAGCATTAGATTTTTGAGTGGTTTTCGATTGAATATTTGAAAAAGTTACAGATCGGCGTGTGAGCATCCGAAAGAGGTAATTTTCATTGACATGGTCTAATTTTTGTAGCAACACGATTAGCATGTAATTAGAGAAATAGTAGTTTGTTAGTATGAAACGGTGGTAGTTAGGCTTGTGTAAATAGACAGTGGCCTTAGTTGACGTTGCTTATGCGTAGGTTAATTTGTTGCTGTCATTAAATGTCTATTTGTCATGCTAATTATATGAATGTCATAGCTTATGTGTAGGTTACTTTGTTTGCATGGGAATAAGATTGTATTTTTTTCTACATTTCGAAATACTTATTACGCTTATTATGCAGTTAGTTAATACATGTTGAAAATTGAATAGCATTATTGTTGTTTGCTTAGAAATATTATGCAGTACCGTTATGAGTAATTTTTGAATTTTATGGTGGTACATGTGTCGTACGCTCAGTTGTGCATAATTTACGTTAGTTTGGATGGAGGGGTAAACTGTGATAATTACAATGAAAATGCAAACATTTAAATGCTTTAGAGTCTGAGAAATGTAAGTAGTATTAAAATAACCATTTGTGCATTTTAGAGTTTTGGAGGACAAAATTTGGTCCCAAACACCATGACAGAGGAAGGTTTCCAGTTGCTTGTTTGATTGTTCCTGCCAACCATGTTGAAACATTTGCCCGTACCTTCGAACTGCCACAGCGTGTAGTAAGCCCACCAAGGTTTTGCAAGCGGGCCAAGTCCAATGCAGACCACTTCCTGCAGCCTCGGGGTTCTTGTGCTTCCACTACAGAGTTTCTTCGTCTAAATACCAGTTTCTATGGACCTTCGAGTTTGCAAAACTTCCCCGGCATATCGGAATGGGCTTTAACTTCTAGTGACCTTTCTGCTTAAGACCACGCGGGGGCCTTTCCAAATGCACAAGCAAGGATCACGCGATAGTTTGGGTGCACTACGGGAATTTTGAAGGGAAATATTTTCCGGATATTGATAAGGGCAGAGAATGGAGGACAGGAAAGTTTCCCACGGGAATTTTTCTTGAACTATTTCCACAATCCAAAGGGCATTATATGGTTCGATTAGTAAAAAATTCATCCAGAAATCCTTCGCTCCAAACACCGTTAGCTACTGTGGACTAATTTACTCCGCAACCGCAAGGATCACAAAAAGGTAGTGGGGAATGGCAAGAAACACATGAGTTATGTACTATATACTGTAAAAAAAGTACAAGACAAGAAAAACACTAAATGAGTTATGTACTATATACTATAAAAAAATAAAGCACAAGACAAGAAAACACATGAGTTTTAGACATGCATCTGTAGCAGCCTACAATATGCATGAGTTTTAGACATGTACATGTACCACCCTATGCTTAAAGGCTATATTCTTTTGGACTGCGGCTTATTAGTCTAACCAGTTAAAGACCTGTGCGTTGCAATGGATTTATAAAAAAGGTGAGACGGAACTTACTGTCTGGCCAACTTCATGCATTAAATATTGGAGAGCAAACAACAGAGCAAGAAGAGTGGCTAGAATGCGCGAGGAGATGGGAAAAATGGAGGGATGAGTGGTTGTATCCTGAGAGACAGAGAGGAGAGAGACGAATGGTCTAAATTAAATCGGATGGTTGTAGAGAGGGGAGAGAAGAATGTACCAACAATTACCAACTCCTCTTTATATAATAGTAGAGATAAATAGTGATTACTAAAAGAAATTGAAATCAAAAATTAATCGAAAAGTTTAAAAGAACGGGCCAAATATGTGTATAATAGGGACGTAACGGTGATCGGGGATGGAAGACATTTCTGGACTCATACGAATGGGGGCGACAAATTTTCCCTGTACCATCACTTAATAGAGGAATTACCATCCCTACACAAAAGGCACTGAAGTCCCCCTTCATGGCCTACCCACCGCTCCTCTTAATACGCCGCACAGTACCGTTTGCTTGCGTCAAGAAGTCCATGAAAATAGCACCGGCATTCGATTATTGCGGGCCGAACTGGACGTGAAGTACCGGCGCACAACACATATCATGTGAGCCGCGAACTCGTGGAACGATTCCCACTCTCGGCAGCTGCGTGGTTTTCTCATACAAAACGGAAGGAGCATCAGTGCTGAAGGACAGAGCAGATGAAGTGAGAATTCACTAACGATCCAGGGTTCTTGACTGTATTTCTGAACAGTCAAACTAATCCGTCCACTGCCGGAGAAGTTCAGGTACAGTCAAAAGCCAAAGTTATGGGGACACCAAAACGCACGATAGGCGTACGTCTACACTGTTAAACAGAAGCCTTCAAAAACACCGGCTCCGATCTAATTTCAGAACAGGGAAATAAGTCAGTCTCCCTAAGGTTATGATTCTGTACGGCAACATAATGCCGGGGTAAGTGATGCTACCAACCAACCAGTGCAACTGTCTGCAAGTAGAAGGCAAAGCAACGGAAACTGGGACAACCGAACAGTGTACCATCTGGTTGTAGTAGTAATTTGAGTGCACAGGCTTCACATCCAACATAATTTTGAGTTGTCACCCAGAGCATGTTCACTGGGCTTAATTCACAGCACATGAACAACAGCAATAGAAACACTCACTCAGCTGCAAAGTTTCAGTAAGATCATTATATATAGAGATTAGAGAAGATACTGATAGGCATTGGAGATACTGATAGGGTTTCCCTACACTGAACAAATAAAATCTCAGGCCATGAGAGCCAGCAGAGCATGCTCTCTCAAGGAATGAAAAATGAATAGCAGAACTACTCTAGTAACAGTGTGAGATAGATAAATGTTTCTTCTAGTCCTGCCCCCTGCGGGTAGATAAGTGCAGATGCTCCCTAAGCAACCGATTCTTCTGACTTCTCTGTGGGTCCAACCAATGGGAACAAGGCGTGAAAGCACCAAACCGGGTCCAGCTTCAAGGAAAGCAACCATATACGGATATACCAACTGAAATGTACTCCAGTAGCGTTTGCACCAACCACCTGTCGAATGTGCCAACATAATTAGAGCTATAAAGATTAAGATCAGCGCTGAAAATAATTCTGAAAATTGAATATTTTATTACTTGCTCCGTTGCTCAATCTATTCTTGCACCAATTTACTCAATATTTGTTACAAGATGTAATGAAAGCATTTGATCATCTATGGCTAAATATACTCCCGACAGTCACTATAAAATGCGCGTAGTCAAATCGTAGCAATTTTGACAAAAAATATTATCTAAAATATATAGTTTAGATATACGGAAATGGTAAAGTAATTTATCATGAAAAATACTTTCGTTACACTTTCATGATTATTTTTTAAAAAAAATATAATGATAAAATTTAGTGGTCCAAATGACATCACGGGTTAACTTTGAAAAGTAAAAGCCGACTTTATTTTGTGACCGGGTCGACTAATAATAGACAATGCGGACAATTTCAGATACTGTCGATGTCGAAGGACTACAGGTGGCAAAAAATCACTCATTTTTTCACACGTCCGACGCAAAGATCGCATCTTTCCTGCATTTATTTGCTTCCTACCACAAATTAAGACAAGAAATGAACAGATTTTGTATCAAACTTGTAACTTGTAAGGATCACACATTGGGGAATTCACTAGGCTGGATTTAGAACAGACCAAATTGGGCGAGCGGTTGGATCAGATCCGCTACTCTAGGCCTGGTTATCACTCCTGCGGTCGCCGTGCGAGTCGCGCTCCTGCAGCAGCGAGCCGGCCTCCTCGTCGGCCTGCGCCGCCTTCTTCTGCGCCTCCTTGGCCTTGAGCGCCTGCAGCTTGACGTGGTTGTAGTAGCCCACGCCCAGGAAGGCGATCCCGTAACCGAACAGGTTGATCGGGGTGACCGTGTCCCGGATCACGGACCAGGAGAAGGCGATGAGCAGCCAGTCCTTGACGACTCCCGCGACGTTCATGGTGAGCGCGGACGTCTTGCCGACGAGCAAGAAGACGGCGAGGTTGAGCGCGAAGGCGCACAGCGAGTTGGTCCCGAAGACGAAGAAGTCCGGCTGGAACGTGCCGACGGCGCGCAGCTTGGGCAGCTCGACGAAGACCCAGGGTACGAAGAGGAACGCGAGGCAGCAGGGCGCGACGTAGTAGAGCGAGGTGATGGGGTTAAGCGAGATGCCCTTGGAAGTAAGGAGGATCTGGATGAGGACAAGCCGCGTGGCCTCGAAGGCGACGGCGGCGAGCTGGAGCACGACGCCGCGGACGTCGAAGCGGGCCTCGCCGTAGGCGGCTATGGCGACGCCGAAGGATATGGAGAGCATGTTGAGCATGGAGGAGGACCTGAAGGTCTCCTTCTTGAAGAGAACCCCGATGGAGTAGACGGCGACGGGCATGAGTGCCTTGAGCATCTGGATGAAGGAGACGGAGAGGTAGATGTAGGCGGAGTTGGAGAACCAGAGGGAGAGGGAGTAGAGCGCGCCGATGGGGAGGACGGAGGCGGTGTAGAGCTGCGGCGTCATGGCGGGGGATGAAGGGAGCTCGACGACGCGGAGGACACGGACGAGCGCGACGGCGAGGGAGGAGCAGAAGGCCATGTGGACCATGGTGAGGGAGATGGGGAAGGGCCAGTTGTACATCTTGGGGTCGAGGATGTACTTGTTGTAGACGATCACCGAGAAGGAGAGGAAGATCCACACCGCCACGTAGCAGTAGGAGAGCAGCACCTTGCGGAGCACGGACTCCGACACGCCCCCCTCGCCGCCGCCCTCATTCGCCATGGCTGCTGGCGCTGCTACTCCGGCGAGGCGGTGGATCGGGGTGTGTGTGTCTGAGAGGGAGATCTGGGAGTAGGGAGGAGGCGGATCTGGGAGGAAGAGGTAGGTGGTGCGGGGGATTTGGAGCGGGTAGGTGGCCGCCCCTCCTCTGCTCTCCTCTCCTCTCCTGGTGGGGAGGATGCCTGGCTGGGAATGGGGGAGATGGCCACGTGGAGAATGGCTGCCTCGGGGGGTGCCGTGTTTTATAGGATAGCCTTAATCGAGGGCGCTTTGACTTGTTTACGAGTTTTGCTTTGGCCCGTTACGGAGTACGGAGTGGGCTGCTGCTAGGTGCCTAGGTCCGATCTCCCATGTGGTGCCGGAGCGGAGCGGAGCGTAACGAAACGGGTTCACTTTTCTCGTGTAACGTGTTGCACCTGGCCGTCTTGTGTTTCTCTCTTTTTCTTCTTTTCGACTCGCGACTACATGCTGCGGAGATCCAACAGTGTTCTTTTTTTTACTTTTTTTTGTATGTTTTTTTGTTCCGACTTTCTCCGAAAATTAATAGAATAGTTTTTCTAAGCAGCTTCGAGAGGCTACTTTTTCAAATGGCTATCCAAGTCTAAAATCATATATGTTATCTACATCAAAATCACTATACACTATAGTATTAAAAAATACGAACAAAAATCATCCACCTTAACCAGAAAGAACAAAACATCATCAGCTTCTATAAGGCTAACAATTTAGGGTCAGAGTGGAGAATCCGTGACATCTTTAGGACCTGGTTATTCTCAAAAACATTATTTGAGTATTATATATATAGCTTGATTTTTAAAAAAGGTGTGTTCACGATTCCTGATAGATCCCTCAAAACCTCAGCCTCCACTCCACACTGAAAGTGTGTACTTGCATCCCAATATCAATTACTGAAAAAAAAAGTTTTCTTTTGTTCTTTCCTTAGATCGTTGCTGATCCGACATATATATGTTAGCACTCATACTGCAAAAGTTGGTTAGATGATTGTCCATGGAAAAGCTAGTTTAAACAGCATACGGGAGGTAACTCGCGCTCAAAAGATGACAACGTGTAGGTGGATTTCATGTATTTTTTTCTTGTCTTGATCAATGAAAACAACCACTGTAACACCTTAGGGTCTAAATCGGTTTAAATCTAACTTTATTCTGGATAGATCACACACACGTAGCAACATGTTTGTGCTTTCGTCCTCGCTTCGCGCAAAACGGTTAACCGGGGTGCTACCATTGGAACTCCTAGACTTATATGTAAATGATTCTTCAGTTAAACTAGTAAAATGGAACTAATCTAAAATTTTATATACACATACATGGATCAATATGGACCAAAATGTCACAACCACATTCCAACTCGGCGACCGGAAGTCCTAGCCTGGCGAGCCCCCGCGCCCCTGTTCGCACCCATTGTGCTGCTTCCGCAAGCATGGACCGCCGGGCTGGACGATTCGCTGGATGCTTTGCCGCTTTGGGGTCAAAAACCCAGGAATTTCTCTCCTCCTAGACGGGCACCAGACGACTCGGATCACCAACCGAGGACATTTTGGGTTTCTTTAAGCAAATCACATGATCCAAAGCCTAGCACAGTATAACACAGTATAATTGATCTTACCTATATATATATATATATATATATATATATATATATATATATATATTCCTGTAGAGTATGCTCGTTTCTCCAAAGTGAATACAACGCGGTACGTCCGGCTGGTACATGGTTTGATGTTAGCTGTTACTGTACAGCTCGCTATGTTTGATGGTCGTCGAGATTCCAGAGTCACTGTGACGCTGAGATTCCACTAGCTAGACGGTGACAGGAAGACAAAAGGACGAAGTTTCTAAAGAAAAGCCTTCAACGGTTCGCGGGTCAGTGGCAGATTGTTCTTTTTGTTGTTGTTGTGACTTACGATTTTTAGTAATTCGTGAGAAAAAGAATAAGATAAGAAAAATTTAAATATAATTTTAACTGATATAAATAAAATCGTTATAATATGTACTACAATCAATTTGTAGAGTTTATTCTAAAAAGACACCCCGTTTAAAATCCAGTTACTATAGAAATACTAAAAAATAATTTTTAGAAACACCATTAACCATTAGAAAGAGAAGATCCTTCCAAAGAAAAAGTAAACCCCATTATTCTATTATTAGACCATTACCAGAAACAGATGTCGTCTCCGTTGTGATGTATCCTTGCAAGTTCATTCTTTTCTTCGATCAAGGCCTAACATGTGGTTCAACTGGTACAATGTTTTGTTGCTTCCTGGCATTGCAACGCGCACCACCACCATGAGAGTATGCGCAATTGTGCCAGAGGGACTGGCCGTTTGGCACACGTCTCTACTATAGCGCACCGAAACCGAAAAATAGTAGAGAAAATCTTTTAAGGGGGACAATTCTAAGGTAGGAGACTGTCCTCCCTTACCATTCGATCATGCTTTGAGATTCATGAAATCACAATCAGACAGTGGTGAGACAATCTCCGCATGGGAACAGTCATTTAGAAAAGTTTTCCAACGAGCTCTTCGAGTCAAAATATTTTCCAAATATTTTTTTCTAGCCTTGCGCCCTAGCCCGACTTTGACGTCAAAACAGCGGCCAAACTTCCTGTACGAAAAAATGGAGTTTTTTTTGGCTGAAACTGACCGACATCTTGCTGGACAGAGTGATCGAAGTCACATGACTCGCATATGCATGGCACCTATCTTGTTACCCCCTCCGATCTGAGAGCCATCTGAGATCTAAAAATTGCGCAGTGGCACCTAACTCAGACGGGAACCCTTCTTCCATCCAAAGCGTGTACATCAACGGCACCAGTAGAATTGAATCGAACGAACGATCTCTCTCACCCTCTCACCACGCCGAACCGAGCCAAGTGGACCATACAGCAGCCAGGAAGAAAGACACAAGTCCCATTTATTTCGGCTTCAGCTTTTGGCTCTGGCTTATTTTTTACTATTTTTAAATTTTGTCTTTTTATGATTTTTTGATTTTTTGAGCTTTTTTATTGATTCTTTTTTATCATATTCGTTTATATTATCTGTGATGTGTTAACCTGTTTTTCTATTTTTATTTTTTTAAATTTAATTATTCCAAATAAGTCATCATCAGTTATAGTATAATTTTAACTAACTACAGCGAAATTTCAGTTATAATCTATTTTTTAATCTAAATGAGTGGCACCAAAATGTTGTGGAGGTGACAAGTCCCTGTTGGAAAAAAGAGACTGGTTTGGTGCGGTTCGGCGAGATGGCTAAGTCAAGCGAGAGTGACCACGACGGCTGCTTGGTGCGTAGTGTAGAAAATGTGTCGTAGGTGGACACCGGGGACGAATCGGTGAACTTGGCAAGTGTGTGGACCTTGTGACGAGATCTGATCGAGTACACCGTGGCTCGTTTTCCAGCTCTTTCGCTCGCATATTCCCAAGTGAACCGCGCTGCTTTGCAAGTACTCGTATCGAGTCAGGAATCATGACGAGTATTCTTACACCTTCGAATTGGCCTTTCTGGATGCAAAAATGAGCTCGGGTGTTGTCTCTTCGACAAATAGCGTGCTTTTCTTTTAGCTTTGGTTGATAGGCGTCGTATGGTCTGTGGATAATGTGCATGGTCGATCCAGCAGTTTCAAGTCAAGTATTAGAAACTCTGTGTTCATTTTGTGCCACATTGTTGTTATATATGTGAGCGATTTGTGCAATGACAGGGTGTTCATTTTATGAATGATTACTTGTTGTGCCTGCTGATTTTACCTTTGTGCGTGTGGCCGTTCTCGTAACAGCTACGCTGGTTCCTACTTTCCTATCTACATTTTTCTTTGCTTTCCTATCGTAACAGCCGTTCTCAAAGAGTTTTACTTCATCAGTCATTCCTATTTTGGTTTTGTCTGTTGTTGTACAGCCTTCCTCGCAGACGTTAATACGATCCCTCCATGGAAGCATCAGCATGGTTACATGCGATCTTTATAAATATCTACTTTCCTCTTCCTGTCAATTCTTGTTCAGATTGACCGTTATCCTTTCTTTATTCTCCTTGCTAGGCAGCAAGAAATAGGGAGAAAAAAAAAGAGGTTATCCAGCTTCTGGCGCAGTACTGCTAGAATAGGTTTCTTCCTTTAGTGTTCTGTTTCAAGGCTCTTTTCCAGTTTATTTTTTCATGTTTCCAAACATACATGCTTTAGCAAGCCTTTTCCCATGCCCAGTGCTGCCTTTGCTTTACATTTTAGGTTGCCAAGTCTACTAGTGTTTTCTTCTTCTACACTACCCTTTCTATATCATTTCAGCCACTTACTATGTAGTCACTTATCACAATTTGTACTACAACTAAAAAAACCTATCCTCTCCCAAATTCTCACAAACAAATACAACTAATATAATTCAGTTACACACATACACTCTACAAAAAATAATTGCACTCTATGATCTGTACTTACTAAACAGGAATTTTTGACATATGTAACACTGTATACACCCGAAAT
Source organism: Bonia amplexicaulis (assembly GCA_036346245.1). Taxonomy (NCBI): domain Eukaryota; kingdom Viridiplantae; phylum Streptophyta; class Magnoliopsida; order Poales; family Poaceae; genus Bonia; species Bonia amplexicaulis. The sequence goes on from CM070735.1 coordinate 32,590,702, forward strand.
TCCAAATTTGGCCTCTGGACCTAAAAAATTCCGTTTGTAGCCCCCCGTTCGACCGCGGGACCGCGCCGGGCTGACACGCGTCCGGTCGTGCGGTGTGGTACCGCACGACCGCTCAGAGCCGGGTCGTGCGGTACCACACCGCACGACCGGACCGTTCTCCGCCGGTGGCCGACGACCCGGCCGCCGCGCGACACAGGCTGCTGCTGGAGGAAGCGCCGACCGCATGATTGAGCTCCGACCGCACGTCTCAGCTAATGTCACATCCATCCACCGAAAGCAGGAGCGCATGAGGCATCTTCAGGCCCGGTAGAACACGCGTCTGCAGCTCGATTGCATGGCCCCTCCTCCATGAGTGATGAATGTGCATTTAAATGGTTTGGGCGAGCATGCATCTGCCCCAGGAAGTTCATTTGTATCTGAAGTGAAGACCGAGCGAGCGAGCGAGGGAGGCAGCGAGCGAGTGAGTGAAAAACACGAAGATTTGAGTTCCTTTCGTCTGGTTTCAGTGGGTTTGGCAATTATAAAAGTTGTAGATAGTCTCGTGAGCTTCAAATAGAGGTAAGTCTTGTGCGTGTCCAACTATATTTTTTGTATGTCATTAGTCCGTAATCAAGCAAAGCGTATTTTGTTAATGTTATTTTATGTTAATCTTTGGTACGACATGTATTTTTAGCTAAACTTTTATATGTAGTTGTAGTGTATGTAATGTTGTAGGTTATTTTTTGTAAACACACGTATTGTAATGTAGTTTGATTTGTGTGAAAATATGAAATTGTAGATGTGTAGACATTTAGAAAATACATATTTATGTAAGAGTTTTTGTAGATGATAACAATAAAAGCAGAATTAGAAACATAAAATTAGTACGTTTACGGAAGCACTGGGTATACTGTGGACGGTGGTAAAAATAAATTGAAAATGAAGTGCGGTAGTTCGTGTTTGATGGTACGATTATTGCATATTTTAAACTATGATGGTTGATTATGCTCTTAATACGTAATGGGAACTTAGCATTAATATTAAAAATATAGAAATGGAATTGGTTAGTGCAAGACAGCGTTACGTACAATATTACGAAAGAAACAAAGAGAAATTACTTATTGCATTTTTTTTGCATGAATTGTAACAAGCTTAATGCAGAATAATAGTGAAAATAAAATAACGTTGTAATGCAATTTTCAGTTGTATTAGAAATGAAAATAAAAATAAAATGAATATGTAATTTGATGTATGTTAGAATTTGGAAGTAAAATAGGTAGAAGTAAATTGTAGATTTATAAACACCGCACTGTTAATGGTACAATGGTAGTGGGGGTGTGATGATACGATTGTTGCATGTTGTGTACCGAGATGGTTGATTGTGCACTTATGTTAGGTACGCCATGGCTGACATTCAAGACTTGTTCGTATTCTACGGGAGTGGTCTCGTCTGTGACGGGCCGTGTGGGCGGACTGTCTAATTGTGACCGGACCGTGATCCGGGCACCCGGTCTGAACGCCATGAGCTTGTCTGACCTACGGAGGTGTGTCCGTTCGGCGTTCGATCGGTACACCGCAAGGAAGAAGTTACGGATCGAGGCGCCTATGCCTCAATGGTGGGTGATGCAGGGGAGAGAATGTGGCAACTTCTGAAGGTGACCAACGATGCCTTGTGGGCCAACTACATGGAGGTTGTGTGCAACCCTGATGCTGCGATATATGCCAGACCAATGGTATATGTCGAGTGCAGATGTAGTGGCTGGGTTCATCTTGGGCGGTCGTGAAGACGCTTCTGCGGGAGAAGATGTCGGCGAGGAAGTGGGTGATGAAGACCTCGGGAGGCGTGCGGAGAATTTCCGTGCCAATGAAGGTGTCGAGGTGGTGGGCGCCGTATTGATCGTCATGAGTACCTTGGGGACCGTGGAAGAAGTGGGCGGCGAGGAGGAGGAGGATGAGGAAGCGAGCAGTTACAGAGGACGATGATGGCGGCTGCAATTGGATGGGTGGTGGGTGGTGTTGTGACCACCGACGGTGCGTCGTGTCATCCGGATCGGGCGACAACGCAGCGGCATCCCTAGTTACGCCACAGGAGGAGGAGGAGAATGGGGTTCGGCGAGGCACACTCATTTTGGGGCGGTGCTTAGTAATAAGAGTCTTGTCCAACAGCTATTGCTAGATACGCCGTGAACATGAGCCGGACGTGTCGGGTGCAGGTCAAACCCGAACACGTACATTGTGAAGTGTGTTGACGGGTCTGTCTTGGCAAAGTTCGTGCACGCGGTTCAAGGCGCCGCACCGAGTTCCGGATAACGGTCTTGCATGATCACGCTGCGAGCTTGCGGGGCGATGCGTAGGCACCGCAACATGACATCGACATATGTTGCGGGCGGTGAGCCACCTCATCGTGGCGATGTATCCATTCTCCGAAGGTTATAATGGCGTATAGCAAATTCGGAGGATTGAGGTGAGCTACAAGAAGGCATGGAGGCGAAACGAAGGTCTTTGCCAGTATGTTTGGGACGTCGAGGAGGCGTCGACTGGTCCCAAGAATCTTGCAGCAAATCACGTAACCGAAGAGGCGACTTTGCGCGTGAAATGACAAAAGAGGCGACTTTACGCGGTGAAATGACAAAAGAGGCGCTTTGCACGGTGACATGACAAAAGAGGCGCTTTGCGCGATGACATGACACAAAAGGGCATCTTTGCAGAACCAGAAGCGGAAGTTGACACCTTGTGGACGCTACAGGCTCTGAAAAGGCTACGAACTATGAATTTATTACGAGACTACAGGCTCTGAAAAGCCTACGTACGAACATTTATTGCTACACTGGAATCCTGGAAAAGTCTACGAGCTGTTTCCTGCACACGACTGAAAAGGCTACTAACTATGAATTTATTACGAGACTACAGGCTCTGAAAAGCCTACATAGGAACATTTATTGCTGCACCGGAATCCTGAAAAAGCGAAAAGATTCGTACGACATCCTCTCCATGGACTATGCCCACTGCACCAGCTAACATGCCTACATAAAGGCCTCCTATGTCTTCCATACCACATCTCCTCCTCAAGCCATCACAATACTACTACACAACAATGTCTTCACGGAGGTCCGACCCATTTGGAGTGCCGGAGTGGCATGAGCGCCCGTGCCATTGCGGCTTTAGGACAATGTTGGGAGTCCGACGGATCGAGTACAACGAGCCAAATACGGCCGTAGGTTCTTCAAGTGTCCAGACCTGGATAACGACTTCGTGGTAACGACGACAACTAAATAATTTGTTTCTCGTTATCGTTTTTCAACTTGATCCATGACATCTACCACGCCACACATAGGCTTGCACGTTCATCGAATGGGTTGATCGGTGTCGCTGCATGGCCAAATAACCGGCGGTGGAGGTGGAAAACAAAGGACAATACTTTGTCAAGATGACTCAGGCTCGCGAGGTGGCACGACAGATGCGGCTTGAGCAAGAGCGCCGCGTGAGGGCGGCAGAAATCCGTCTGAAGGGCAAGGAGGATGCGCTGCAAGCTCGTGAGGCAGCTCTCAAGACCAAGAGTGACAGGAAGAATGATGCGGCGGAGCCATCCTCAGGGCCCAATAGAAAGGGGAAACAACAACCTACACCCAGTAGACAAAATATAATAGACCCACGCGTTCTACGGTCTATGCAATCATATTATTATGCACTGTATTGTGTTTGCCTAGCTGTATCGACTGCACTTGAGACTACCGGTATGACGGTATTGCGTATCGGTGCTTCACTAAACTAGAAATTAATAAAGTGCATAATGTTGCCCACCCATGCTTGCTCCAAAGAATGTCTGCATAATTGATTAGTTTCGCATATAGAAAAGAACAGGGAAATCATGCCTACTCAGTTCAAAATTGTAAATCATTACATACATAAGTGACAAAAGAGGCCAGCTTTGCTCAGTGACGTGACAAAAGAGGTCGACTTTGCGCAATGACGTGACAAAGAGGTCGACTTTGCGCCGACGTGACAAAGAGGCCGCCTTTGCGCGATGGCGTGACAAAAGAGACCGGCTTTGCTCGGTGGCGTGACAAAGAGGTCGACTTTCGCAATGACGTGACAAAGAGGTCATCTTTGCGCAACGACGTGACAAAGAGGCCGACTTTGCGCGATGGCGTGACAAAGAGGCCGCCTTTGCTCGGTGGCGTGACAAAGATGCCGACTTTCCGCAATGACGTGACAAAGAGGTCATCTTTGCGCGACCACAAAAATACACATGGCTACCCTTCGCCTTATAAATTGACGTGCAATGCGTCTGCAAGAGAGCACTACACCATCTAACACTACATGTTACATCCCTTCTCCAGGTCGAAATGAACAACAATAATATCAAGAGTTGGCAGGAATTCGCGGACAAGATAAATGAAACTAGGCGGAAGGCTAAGGAGGAGTCCCGCAAGAAGGCACAATGGGAGGAGACACGCAACATAGCAAGGGCTGCGCGGCTCGCGAGGAACAAGCAAAGGCTGCTGCGGCTACGAGGTCGACTCCCGCAATGAGCGGCACGTAGCAACAACCCCATCCGGGCGTCCCCAATGAGCGTTCGCCGCAACTCCCACCGAGGGGAGACACCCCTTTGTTGGTGCGGGACACGTGCAAGTTCATCAATCGAACGAACGCATCACCACATGTATGCGTTCATCGGGGTTCGCAAACTACTCCGGTGAATACCCCAACCGCCGTTTGACACCTCATCCTATCGGGAACCGAACGAACACATGCACCATTTTTCCCGACATTTTCTCCTTCATATCACGTACTAACAATCTCTCCCCTCTTTTTGCAGTCTCCGGAGCCCCTATGTGGCTACCGCAAATGGATCGATCTTGAGATCCACCTGGCGACCAATGGACCATCGACTTGAGGTGGAATGTCAAACATGACAAGGAGTTCTTTGCGGGAGGAGCGCCGCGCCCACGAGCACACCCTGCGTATACAACGCGACTCGCAAGCCCATCTCAATGCGTGCACGCGGAGGGAGGCGGGAGGCTCGCGAGAGGGCGCGAGAGAAAGAGGAAATAGCGGCTAAGGCAAAAGAGGTCATGGAGGAGTTCAACGTCGGCGGGCAAGGAAGGAAAGTGGCCCCGGTCCACACAAGAGGGTCGTCTGACGATTGGGTACATTAGTCGCATATCATGCTATATGTTATGCATGTAATAAAAATGTACGCGGCATGTTACTCCCAACTGTATTATGAAGTTTATTATCTCGTCTTTCGCATTCAATGATTCATTGCAAGTCATTTACCAATATTAATATCTTGGTTCTCTCCGTACACTAATTCTCACTAAAATCGAAATATCACTTACCATTGTATGTATCGATCGTTCTACAATCAATAGCTCTTCAAAAAATTATCTCAAAATTTTTTACGCACCTACAACATACAGTGAACATAAACTTTTATTACAACTACTCCTAAATTTTTTCCAGTTTAAAAGTACAAAATTCACAAAACTCTACAAACTCACAGGGGACTGACTCAAGTCGCCTTCCTACAAAATTGTCAGTTCAACATATTTTTCACGGTCAGCAATCTACAAAAAACACAACATCAATCGTTACTTCACATCTAGTTCAACATATCTGTTTATTATGAAGTGTATTTTAATTATCGACATAAAATCTCCTCATCTTTTCGCATTCATTTTTCCCACCGTTAAATATCACTTTCCTTCCTTTCGCCTAATTGTTCTTATCACAGTTGTTTTCAAAAAAAAATTTATTAAATTTTCTACAATAAAACAACATACCATGATCGAAAATTGTTATTGTCAGTTCAATATTTTTTTCACGGTCAGCAATCTACAAAAATCACAAATACATCAATCATTACTTCACACATATTTCGTTCGTACTCTACCAAACAAAATTTTAATTTTTCTAAAATGCGACAAAAATCACACAAGCTATAAACTGGACTCTACATCAAATTCAAATTTTTTGAAACAACATTTCATATATCCAAATTTATTTTTATTGTAAATAACTCAATAATACATACAAATTCTTATACTAAATACATATATCAAACCCTAAACAAAATTTAGTGCGGTGGGTCGTGCGGTCGGCACCGCTGATCATGCTGCGGAGGCGTGGTCGTGCGGCGGAGGCGGTGTCATGCGGTCGGGAGGCGGGGTCGTGCGGCCGGCGAAGCCTAAGCGATCGTCTTGATGCAGGACCGCACGACCCGTCTGAATCTTGATCGTGCGGTGCCAGACCGCACGACTCGCCAGGTGTCGCCGCCGGGTAGCGGTCGGGAAGGGGGCCAGTTTTGAAAATTTTTTACATTGGAAGCCAAATTTGGAATTTTAGATTGCTACAGTGCTAAATGTGTCCAAAATTCACTAAACAGAACGCACACATCATAGAAAACATGTGCCACGTATCTTCAAACATACGCACCTAGTACTCTGTAAGTTCTGCCCTTTTCCACATTACTGCATTGCAGTAATCCGGTGCAGCCTTTCGCTGTCAGACATCACATCAGGACAAGGACAACATGGGTGCTCCCCTTATTTCCCTTAAAAAGGACAAGATGAACAGACAGAATTGTCCAATGCTTAGACTTTTGAGTCCACAATATCGAAAGTGGCATCAGAATAGTAACAAAATCGATCCATTCTTATGGGCTGTGGCCGTAGCTAACAAATGATAATGTAACATCAGACGGCCATGGGCCTTTGCAGCATGTACGATAGTAGCATGGCATATTGTTCGGCAGCAAGTGAGCTAAGACGTACACGCCGCCATGACCATCAGGCGCATCACAAAACGCCGAGAAAAATCTGCGGACGAGAGAAAATCCACTCGGCGGACGATGCGCGCTTCTATTATCTCACGACGGTTCGGAAGTCGGAAGATTTCACCATGCCGCGTCTTTGCATGTAGAGCTAGGACTTGGGTCGTGCTTTTTTTAGTCGGTCCAGCACGGTCTAAGCACGGTACGATCTGACATATGGTGGGTTGTGTCAGCCCGGCACGAACAGTGGGCCGGACCGGGTCTGAAAAATTGGCACGACGGGCGGCACGGCACGGCACGACGGGCACGGACAGGTCAGCGTCGAGCTTGAGGAAGATGAAGGGGCAAAACCGTAGAATACGACACAATCACACAAGCAAGCATACACACTAACACATATGCAAGCATACACACTAACACACATGACCACCGTCGGGATCTTCTTTGTCTTTTACCGCAACACCGTTTGTTGGGCCGCGACCTGCCACCTTGGTCGGATCGGGAGCATCTTGAGATTGTCACCTCGGCGGGGGGAGGTGGGGAGGAGGCGGCGCCGGCCGGGAGCCCGGCAGAGGTGGGGAGGAGGCGGCGGGCCGAGGAGGTGGGGGCGAGGTGGCGGTGGCGGGAGCTCGGGAGAGGTGGGGATGAGGCGGCGGCGTCGGGAGGTGGGGACAAGGCGGAGTGAGAGAAAGGGAGATAACGACCATTGTCACCGTCTTCGCGTATAGTAATTTCGAGCTGGGCTTGGGCTGGCACGGTACGAACACTAGCACGGTAGGCTTTGGGCCGTGCTTGGGCCTGGCCAGAGAAGACGTGGGCCAGCACGACACGGCACGATGAGACGACTGGGCCGAGCTGGCATGGCACGGCCCAAGTCCCAGCTTTATTTGCATGCCTCGGCGTCGCTGGTTCAGCCGCGCATTCGCGGATCTTGGTTGGTGAGCAGCGCAACTTGCTCGTCTTGTGGTGGTTCTTTGCTTGTGCGTGGGTGGTTGGGTGTGTGAGGAAAACTGGGACCGAGTCGAGTCTGTAAGTTGCTCTATTAGTGGATATCATTTCACTTAGTCTGTAAATATGGAGTCACATTGTAAAGTTATACTTATGGAGTTACATTGTAAAGTTGTACTTGTGAAGAAGAAAGTAATAAAGAAAGGCAGGAGTTCCTCCTATCTTTCTGTGCTCAGTTTATTATTTTGCATTACCTATATTTGATCCATCTCGCTTGCATAAGGAGAATTGCTCGGACTGGACTCGCCAGCGACGGTTTCTCAGTATATTATCGGTACGAATCGCTCTGGTGGATCGAAAAGTAATTGTCGAAGCACTCACAGGTTTCAACTGCGTACGTGGTCGAACTCGCTCAAATGAGTACCAGCCAAAGACAACTATGTGATCGATGACGATTCCATCCGCTGGGCGTTCGACCTATTTCAACACTATCCATCCTTTTCTATGTGGCAACCCAATCCGATCCAACCCATTTATTCTTTCAACCAATTTCTATCCAACTAAAGCCAACTCAGTTCCTATTTAACTCATTTAAACCCAACTCATTAACACCCTAAGCGTTGGCCGAAGCTTGCCTGCCTTGGTACTGGGCCGCACGGATGTATCTTGGATGCTGGCGGGAGGGAGGGAGGGAGGGCTGCATAGCTGGGCAGTATGGGCTGTCCGCTATCCATGTTTCCATGAAGTGAGATTTGGGAGATTTCGCTGTGTGCCGCGTTCTTGCCTTTGCCGACCCGTGCCGGTGTTCCGGTATTGCGGATGGGCTTCTCACGTTGCCCGCGCGCGGACAGTTGAGTCGCTGCGCTGCCTGGGAGGAAACCATGCCGCACGGGCGCACGGAACACCGAGACTGGGGAAGCTGCGTGGGCCTGACGCGCGACACGCTGGGCCTCCTTTGCGCTCGGCCGTGCGGATGTATCTGGGCTGCATGCGGGCAGGGCTATCCGGCCCACTTCACGTTTCGACGACTTCGGCTAGCTTCTAACAACTGTTTTTAGGTTTTTCTATGTAACTAATTTTTAAATAGAGTATCTTTTCAAGATAGAGTCTACTAGTTAATTATAGTACATACTGTACTGACTTCATTTATATCGGCAAAAACCGCACGTGAGTTTCTGTTATTCTGTAATCTCCCATACGAACAACCCAAAAGTCACAAGCTGCAGGCAAACGCTATAAGCTTCAGCCAAAAAGAACATGCCCATAATCCAGCTACCGCCGGGAGCTTCGCCATCAACCTCTCCGTCAGCCCCTCTCTTCTCTTCTCCGACGTTATTGCCTGAGTTAAGTGGATGGGAGACTCATGGTTTTTTAAAGTGATTTTATATTTCTTTAGTTTTCTTTATATTTTTTTCTTAGATCAAATTATTTTAGTTTTTTCTTCAGCCAATTCTATGCCAGATTTCTTTTATCCATGATGTGTTTTGTTGTATCAACTCATCTGATTGACAACGGTGATGTTTACGTTGAAAATCATTACCGAGCAAGTTGATTTTAAATAAATCTACTCTGGTTTTATTCCTATGAATAACACTGCTACCAAGGCGTGGGTCATATGCATCCATAGAGATCACTGATAATCTACTTTCCGCTTCTGTGATCTTCAACAATGAAAGATCCAGAGTTATTGGCGAAGAAAATAAAAGAGTTAGCATGTTCATCGACTCAAGGACTTATAGTAATAAGTTGTTTATCGGATATTTTTAATATAAAAGTTGGTTAATTATGTATTTTGTCTTTGCATTTTTATTAATATAAATCAGAGGGGGGATTTCAAAAAAAAAAGCTGTGCCTACGCGTCGGTACGAGTATGCAAACCATCCCTGCATCTCTGGTCCATTGCATATTTGCCTGTATATATCTACATACACCGCCGAATCGCCGATGCTCGTTCAGTCGTTCGAACAATAAAAAGGAACAATGATATCGTTCACCATGTTTCATGATGTATAAAGTACACAAGCTATCTGCTGGACCTTCTGCTATGACAAGTCAAAGAAAGTACGCACACAAGTAGTGATATCTACTAGTATTATTAGGAGAATAGGAGCACAATAAAAGATGTTATGACGTGAATAGGAGTAGTAGGCGCGAAATTATCACATCTTGGATGGGAAAATACTCGGGCAGTTCTTGGACATGAAGGCTGAAGGTAGCGTCGTTTTTCTCTAGTTCCGTATCCAAACAGTGTCCACAAGGCACAGGCTATGTGGTTTGTCATCCTTACGAGTCAATCAAGCTTCCACTCGGTTGGACTGTAATAAGTTGACTTATAGTTGAAATTGTTCTATAGCTAGCTAAAATTATACCGTAGCTAATGGTGACTTATTTAGCATAACTAAATTAAAAAAAATAAAAATAGAAAAATATGTTAGCATATCATAAATAATGTAAACGAATACGGAAAAAAAGAACCGATAAAAAAACTCAAAAAAACTAAAATATAAAAAAATAAAATTTAAAAATAGTAAAAAATAAGTTCGAACTCAGAAGTTCGGACCAAAAGATAAAAGCCTAAGTGAATTAGCGACTAAGCTTCCATTGTTTCAACGCCAAGCAAATCTTCTGGGAAGAAAAACAACGTGTCCATCAACAGGTACACGCACACATCATTACGTGTCCAAATTGGGACCTTGTAACTTTGCTATATTTTTTTCGTTGATTTGACCCTCCAACGATCTTGATACCATATGCCATCATCTTATTTAGAAATTATTAGTTTCTATCAACAGGTACACGCACGCATCATTATGTGTCCAAATTGGGACCTTGTAAGTTGTAACTTCGCTATATTTTTTCCTTGATTTGACCCTCCAATAATCTTGACACCTAAGGTGCCGCTAGGTTAGGTCAAAATAAACTGATTTATAATTGAAATTATACTGTAGTTGGTTAAAATTATGCTATAACTGATGGTGACTTATTTGGCGTAACTAAAATTTAAAAATTTAAAAATAAAAAAATAGGTTAGCCCCATCATGAACAACACAAACGAATACGGAAAAAGAACCAGCAAAAAAAAGCTTAAAAGCCAGAAAAAGATGAAATTTATGAATAGTGAAACATAAGTCAGAAACTCAAGCCGAAATGAGCAGTTAAGCTCTGTTAATATTAGTTTCTAAAAGCTATTTTCTACTATAAATAGTTTTCAAGTAAAGTGTCTTTTTAAGACGAGTTTACTAGTCGATTGTAGTGTACACTATAGTAACTTTATATATATCGGCCAAGATCGCACGTAGGTTTCTTTTTCTCTGACTCTCTAAAAGCTATTACTATTCATAAGTTAAGATCAAAAGCTATCAGCAAAAGTCAATTTCTCCGGCTCTCTAAAAGCTATTACGATCCGACGTCTGATCGCGCTCCAAGGTTTGACAAGGGTAGTTGCTAGCAACAAACCGAGAAGCTAACAACGACAAAGGTCACATGGATGACATGTTCTTCTGTGCTCGTAGCCAAGGGAAGACCCACCTTAGCATTCAGTAAACCAATGAGCAAGTCCTATTAGTCCCCTCTAAATTTTGATACTGAGTCTGCCACTGACACTAGTTCTCAGCAAAATTTGCCTAAATTGTGGCAACTGATTTTGGTGCAAAAAAAGGTGATGAACCACATGTTGGCAAAAAAGAAAAGTTTGGAACTATGTGGCATTTCTCTAAAGAGAGCAACTAGCGAATAGTATACCGTTGGAGTACTTTTAACGATATATGGTGATACCTTGTAGCTGGCCACCGTCGTCGCGTCGCCCCGAGCAGCTCCGTGTGCCTCCTCCGTCACGCTCGCCCCCTCCACTACCACCCGCGGCCGGTGGCGCCATCGCCTCGTAGCCCTCGACCCTCCTGCGCGTCGCGCCTCGCTCAACCTAATCGCCACAACCGCCGCCATTGTCCTCCGACTCCACCCACCGCCTCCCTACCACGCTTATCGCCCCGCCGCCCGACCAGCGAACCACCGCCTTCCCGACTTTCTTCTGTGGGGAGGGGAGAGTAAACCCGTAGTGGGAGATAGATTTCCTCCTCCAATGCCGGATCCCGCGGTGGCGTCCCTCCGGACTATCGGATCCGGTGGCGGAAGAGAGTGGGGATAACGGCAGCGATGTGGGAGGGAGAACGAGAGGGAGCGGTGAGGATTTTGGGTGCACAGAGAAAAAGGAGGGGCCTTTATGCATGTGGATGAGGGGATTTTGGATCGGACAGTGGAATATTCTTTTTCAGCTTTTGGTTTCTGTTTTTGACTTTTTTACAGTAACTAGCTTTTAAAAGGAATATCTTTTAAGATGGGATCTACTAGTTAATTGTAGTACATACTGTACAGACTTCATTTATATCGGCAAAAACCACACCTGAGTTTCTGTTATTCTGTAATCTTTCATACGAACAATCCAAAAATCACAAGCCACAATCAAAAGCTATAAGCTTCAACAAAAAAAACAGTCCTATTGTCCCATTGAAACGCTTGCAAACGGTACAACGTTCAATACGAAGAACCACTTTCCTTCCCATGAAATTCTGTACTAGCAGCCATTGCTGTGTTTCATCACATTGCAATGCGTTGGGATTGGTATGAAAATAAATCTAAGCTACCACTAGCGTCACTAGCTGCGAATGCTGTTAACCCTATAATGGACGTGTAGGGCTGTTTATGTTAGTAGCTGATATCTTCTAACTGAAATAAATAATAGTAGCTAAAATAAGTGGTTTATAAATAGGAGTGAGTACTGAAAAAATAAGTAAGAGATATATGACTGTAAGTGAGAGGAATAAAAGGTGACCCTATGTTATCCTAGGAGTGCAAGACAAAAACGAAAAAAATAGAAAAAGCAATTCAAAACTAAATCTTTACTATTATAAAAGAAGGAGTTGGTGGTTGATCCGTCCTCACTCTTCTCTTCTCAGCCATCCGATTTGATCTGGACCATTCGTCTCTCTCCTCCTCTCTCTCTCAGGATACAACCGCTCATCCCCTCCACTTTTTCCATCTCGCACATTCTGGCCACCCTTCTCTCTCTGTCGCTTGCTCTCCAATGTTTGATGTGTGAAGTTGGTCAGGCAATAAGTTTCGTCTCATTATTTTTATGACTTCGTTGCAACGCACGAGTCTCTAACTAGTATTTATATTAATTTCTAACTTGTTAAAAACTAATCATTAATTTCTGACTTGTTAAAAACTAACATAAACGGTGCTTCCAATTCCCCCCTGCCAAAATTCCCAATAAATAATATCGTTGACGGATCGTATCCTCCCCCGTCTGCTCCTCTCCCCGCCGCGGCTATAAAATCCCGGCCCCGATCGAGATGTGGAAATATCGAGTCGTCGGCTTGGTGGCTGCCCTGCTCGCGCTGCACGCCCTCGCCGTATCTTCCACTCGCACGGAGACCCAGAGCGCAGGAGAGGAGTTGGCCATGGCGGAAGAACGAGCGCCGCTGGCGGGCGGCATCCAAGACGCGCCGGAGGGGCGCGAGAACGACCTCCACGTCCTCGACCTCGCCCGCTTCGCCGTCTCCGAGCACAACAAGAAGGCCGTAAGTTCCCCATCCCACCCCTCTCTATTGTCCCCCCTTGTAAGGCCCGACTGTACCTCTGTCCTACAGCCTGATTGTGCGATGGACACAGCTTTGATCACAAATCCTTTGATAGTTTACAATCGATCCAAGTCTAATTCGACCTTTTTTGCGAAAAAAATGGCTATTGATTCCGTAAATTATGTAAATCTGTGAAATTTGATGGGAAGCATGAGGTATTCGGGTAGACGGTCCAATTACATCGCTCCTCCTGGACGTGCTGGATTAGTATTTGTGTTAGGAATGTGCTAATGTTCTGTTCTCCCATGACAAGAGAGGTTTTGTATTGGACTAACAATCTTGGCGGTGCCCTGTGCAGAATGCTCAGCTGGAGTTCGAGAAGGTTGTGAAGGTGAAGCAGCAAGTTGTCGCTGGCACGATATACTATTTGACGATTGAGGTGAAGGAAGGGGATGCCAAGAAGCTCTATGAAGCTAAGGTCTGGGAGAAGCAATGGATGGACTTTAAGGAGCTCCAGGAGTTCAAGCCTGCCGAGGACGGTGCAAGCGCCTAAGGTAAGATTTACGCATGTTTGACATGGATGCCGATCAAATAAAATTCCATCTATTTTATGCAGCAAAATATCATGTCCATTTCTTGTTTCAAAAAACAGAGCATGTCTATTCCTTTTTCCTTTGTTAAATCGTACAAGCCGTAGATAACTATATGTCTCTTTTGCTCCTTGTGATAGCACTAACACAAGTTTTTTGATTGCACTATCAACTTCTAATAAACTTTGTGATGTTGCCATATGAAATATGCCAACCATTTGTCATGGAAGCCGTTTGTTTGTCCAAGTATCCTTAAGTAGCACTGCTTATTAATGAGATAAGCCGTTCTAACTATAATGTCTCTTTTGCTCCTTGTGATAACACTAACACTAGTTTTATGATACCATTTGTCATGGAAGCCGTTTGTTTGTCTCAGTATCCTTGAGTAGCACTGCTTATTAATGAGATAGAACCGTTCATCATTCATTGTTAGAAATTAGAGAATTGATCGTTCGAAACTTCTGTTCGTCATTTTTTTCTAGAGAATTGATGTATCAAAATCTACTAATTTCAGGCACGTCTCATCTTCCGTGTGTGGTATGAAGTGTGCAAGGATTTGCAGAATAACATGGTGTGGATGTAGCTATCGAACGTGTTATGGCATGTTCATTGTGTAATACCATAAATAAGTCTGCTTCTTACAAGTTACAAGGTGTATTGGCTACAACTCTCGCAATGGAATTCTCCATATTACAAGTTTTTTGTTTAGCCTTTCGATTGATTTGTTTGAACTTGACGAGCAAAATTTTTTAATCATATGCTCACCCCGTCCCATCTGAAACCGGCTATAAATTTTTATGTAAACCCGCCACCATTGATCTTACCATTAGCGAGTTTCAGACAGAACCATCTTGAATGCAATATTCAGCTTTGCTTGGTAGCTTGTCTAGTATGAGAACCGGACTGTGATGTTGATCCGAGCAGGTATGAAGACATACGATGAATGAAACCTATAAAAAAAAGAGCTTGCATGGGCATCGTTCAAAGTTGGTGGCCTCTGATTTGTAATTTAGTGCCGCAAGTCTTCGAGACAATCCAGCGTTCTGTCCTGCAAATCCATTATTGAATGCGTGGTCACTGGTATTTTGGGGCTGTTATTTCCGCCCATTGTTTGATTTATCTTATCTCTTTGGATGGAGACGGCAGTGAGGAGAAAAGGATTCCGAAGAGGCTGCTTGTTGATTATGGCATGAGTGTGCTGTGATCAGCCTTCCATGACAAAGCAATGCATCATACATACATGGAAGAGAAATACAAAAAAGACTTTACTAAACCCTTCGGATTTCGAAGGATCAAATCTGCGTTTCAATCTTGGATCAAATAGCTTTCTTCTGTCTCGGTCCTTCATTATTGTCGTAATCCTCCTGTAATCTCTGGTAAGTTAAAGGTGAGTTGAACCGGCAGGGGTTGCTGCAGATGAAGCAATCAAGTTCGTCATCAGAGCTGACGATTGGATTTGAGCTCCCTAAAAACAACTATGATTCCAATTTCAGATAGAGGCGAGCGCGCTACGCCGCGCCCGGATGTGCAACACGAGAAGCTCTGCTGAGATTTGTAGCGCACACGATAGGGCAGGATGGTGTTGGCCTTGTCTGTAGTTGACGTAAAATGATAACAGCTGATAGTAGGTGCAATACAGTTGTGACAAAAGCGAGATGTGTTACCAGCATAAGTCCATAGTTGTTTCTGGGGCGGCACCGCCATACATATATATAAGCAGCAAACATGTAGTTCTGGGCGTCATAGAGAAATCCTGAGCAGGTAAAACCAATATGAACAATCAAATATGAAGGAAAAGAGTATACTGTAACGACAGTCACTCGAGCATGAAAGAAAAAGAGCATATCGTGCATCCAAAAAATCATGTTGAAAACGCCACTTGCAACTAATAAGTCAAGTGATACCTTGTTTCTACTTTGTAACATACACAAAAAAGGGATAACAACTAATACTTATTGGCCCTAATTACACTTTTGTACTGAAAGAAACAAAAGCTCTACTTACATTTACACACAAGAAGACGCACACCTCAATGAAAAAGCCACTCGAAAAGGTACCAGATGCAAAGGTCGGAAAGCCAGACCCTTACGTCCTCAGTGAACCCCTCTCGACGGCACAGCAATACGACCCAAAATGAAGTGTGCCTGCAAGTGGTCAGACGGCATAACCACCTATTCCGACCACAAGAACAAAATGGGCGGCGCCTTCATTTTGATATGGAGACAGCTCCTTGCGAAGAGTAAGTGCCCATGAATGATTAGGTCCACCTGTTCCTCCACTAATGAACAGGCATAACTGGTCCCCGGCCGATTACAGTTCTTCTCTCCCGCAAAGAAGACGCCACGATTCGATCACCGACAGTCGAGCGTTTTCGGCCGGCCTTCAGGTAGTGCATTGGCTGGATAGGGTCTGACCAACCAATCTTGAGAAGCTGATCAACGGGAGTCAAAACCCGTTGGAGTTCCTTCAAATTTACACAACTGCCATACAGGACGTCGGAGGTGACGACAATGTAATGGCAAGTTATCTGCCAACGGTGCTCGAAGGATTGGCGCGCTCCTGGCTGCTCAACCAGCCAGCCAAATCCATCTATACATGGGAGCAACTTTGCAACTTGTTGCTCGCTAACTTCTAGGGCACTTTACGAGCGCCCTGGGAAAGAAGATGATCTACATCAAATGCGATAAAAGCTTAATGAGACCTTGCGACAATTCATCAAGAGGTTCAGTTATGTTCGCAATTCAATTACCGATATATCTGATACTTTTGTTGTGAGCTTTCAAGAAGGGAGTCTGAAATTGGCGGTTTACAGAAGATATCACTCTTGCTCCTCCACAAACTACAGTTGAGCTTTTTGATATGGCTGACAGGTATGCTACCGCTAGTGAGGCGGTTGGATGGAACCGGGTGGTTGATCAAGAAGACAAACTCCCTCAAACTTTTCTCAAGAGAAGAAGGACAAGAAACACAACAAGTACAAGAAGTCATAGTTGAATAATTCAAAAGTACTTGCCATCTCTGGCAAGAATCGTAAAGGCTATTTTGACTAGGACAAGAAGAAGGTCCTAGTCGAGGAGTCTAGCAAAAGCAAGAAATGGTGCACGGGCCTCCCGGCGCCTGACTAGGCCAGAGGGTCGGCGTGGCCACGCGCCTATCCCTAAGCACCGACACCGCCCACCGCCGGGCCAAGCTAGAGGGTCAGGGTGGGCACGCTACACATCGGCACCGTCGTCGTCCATGTACCCCTACCTGACATCGGTAGGGTAGCACACATTGTTCGGCCATGGCAGGTACGACTGTTGGCAGCAGGCAATTACCCACTTGGAAGGTATGTTTCGTCTTTTAAGGTTTTCTTCGCGTCGATTTATTGCACAAATAAACAATACCTATCCTACAGAAACAACACAATGGCCAAGAGTTCACCTATCCCCCCACAAGGATCTCCCAGGGGACGTGAGTGACTTCCTCGCGAAGGACCAGACGGAGGTTCTTTTCGGGTTGTAGTTCAGCAGTGCCCCAGTTCCCACGCAACCACAAGTATAGTCGACCCTTGAGGCGTTGGGAGCATGGGTCAGCAGACCTCTTGACCGCTTCACCCTGTCAGGGCCCAAACCCCGACACCCTGCACTAAGGAAGCTCAAATGGGGCCATACAGGCGGCCACCGACAGTGGGTGGGACGAGGCGACGACGGAGGAGGTGCTGCGGATGGTGTAACTGGTGGCAAGTAGTGGATCTTCCTCCTACTATGTGTAATTTTTTAGTTGTGTACGTATTTTGCTTTGCCTTTCGCTATGTACGAATTGTCTACTGCATCGTAATATCACTTACCTTCCTACTTATGAATCGTTGCTATCTCAATTGTCTTCACAAAATTCTTCAGAAATTTCTGGTACTATAATAACGTATGATGATTGCAAAATATTATTGCGAGTCTTAACATGTTTCTGACAATTCACAATCTACGAAAATCACAAATACATCAAATGACATTGTCTATCTTTTTATTTAAAAAACAGCTACAAACAAGATTTCTTAAATGTATTAGCTACAAAAATTATTATTTACTCTCCGCAATTATTTCCATCGAATTAATACAATAATTACATTATTATTTAAAACCGCCGCACGATTGGGCGACTTTGGCTAGTCGCCCAACCGTTGGACAACACGTGGCCTAGTCACCGTATGATTGGATGACTTGGCCATGTATCGTCCAACGGGTGGACGAGTAGCCTAAGTCGCATAGCCATATGGCGATATGTGGTCAAAACTGTAAAAAAATTCATAGGTATAATTTTAAAATTCCAAAAAAATGATTATTTAAAAAAATTGTGTACTGAGGGTACTCTAGGTGTGGCCTGGAGTAGACCGCGTGTACTGAGTGTAGAGATGGCAATGGGTACCCGAAACCCGATACCCGGTGGGTTTTTACTCTATTAGGGCATGGGTCTGAGTCAATTTTCTAACCCATGGGTCTCTTAATGGGCAAAACCCAACCCATCGGTCTGCCGGTTCGAGATGCGTTCCTATAGTACCCAAACCTCAGAAACCCATGGGTAATATAAACCCGATCCATAAGAGTTATAAACCCGTGCTCTCGGGCAAACCAAATGACCCATAGCCCACTAGTCAAGTACAAGGAGCAGTTGATGTCTCTCCTTTTGGTTTTAACTGAGTTGTGAACTGTGAACTTGTAATGATATACTATGCCAGTGAACTATGAACTGAGAATTGATAGAGTGAACTAGTGATGTGCATTGTGGATTTGTCGTTGCTTGTTTCATGCATAGTAGCATATAGATTAAACTTATTGTTGACTTTCTAAGCACTGCACTGTCTGCAATCTGCACAGCTGTTGTCGGACACGGGCGACCCGTGGGTACCTGTTTCCCAAGTGGGCATGGGTTTGGGCAAAAATTTATACCCGTCACGGACATGTGTTTTTTAGCGGGCACGTCCAACTTTCATGGGCACGGATTTGGGATAGCAAAACCCAGCGGGTTTGTGCCCGTTGCTATCTCTAACTGAGTGTACTCTAGGTGTAGCTAAGACTACTGGACCTGTTATTTTCATTTTTTTAGTAATTACTATTTATTATATTAAAAAGTCATAACTAAAAGTTATAAACATATTTTTTTAAAATAGCCTCATTGGTGATGTCTTAGAGTCTTATTTTTGCCGGTGTTGTTAACCAAAAATTATAAACCATAGTTAAAAGGACTGTGGTCTCATTGGTGATGTCTTAGTCTCTCAGCTTCGACGGCGCTGTTAGAGGAATTACGGGTGCTCGGCTCGAGCTCGTACGTTCGTTCGTTTCCTTCGTCGGCACAGGTCCTGTGTTTATCTACGTGGAGTTCCCAATCTTATGCGTTGCCATGACTTGTGAACAAACTATTGCTCGTCGAAAGATAGTTCTGGCTTCTTGCTCGTCGAAAGATTCCCATGAGCTCTACTCTACTCTTGCAGTTTAGAACCTCAAGTTCCGGTTGCTTAAAAGCAGGCACTACAGCTGGGCTGTCGCCTTTGTATACGGTTTGGATCAAGCCCGTTCCGTCATGTTCTATTCGTACATTGAAGGGCCTAGCTGCAGAGTGGCACCGGCCCACGTGTGGCTTGCAAAATGGCCTCAACAGTTGTTCTCCTTGTAACTGGGCTAGATATAAGCCCTGTTCTCTTTGAATTTTGGTTGTTTACGGTACAGATTACGAAGAGATGATATTCACTTACGATTTTGGCTAGTACAGATGTTGAGCTTTTAACGTGTACTACATTTAACTTGTAGACCCCGTTTTAAGAAAATACTCTATTTAAAAATTAGATACTCTGACTTTTAACTTGCCGAACAGGCCTTTAGTATCCACTCATCTACGAATTATGTTGCGGGAACCGCCTTTTGACGGGGCGATGCAGTCGTAGAAGCACGACTCTACCCACCATAGTTAATAAATCTAGAAGTATGTAATACGATGGCCCTGCATATCTAATCAATTGCACAACTTACATCAATTCTTGGACCTGCTTCCTTGGTCGTTTTGTCCCCCAAAAATGTTTAACCCGGCCTGGTTGTTTTGCTCTGGCTATCAAGGGCAACTTAAGAGAGAGAGAGAGACTAGGGTTCCAACTCTGGGGTGTGGTATCACTGACTTACCTTCGATTTTAGAAAAATGAAGAATAGCGTCGAGCTTACCCTGTGGACCAATGATTCATGAGTAAATAGCAAACAGAGAGCCAAGGAGATAAGGGAGGGACAGCCTCGGTAATGCACAAGCCAAGAGAGAGACATCAGCCGAGAGCCCTCTCTCTCATAAGCAAACACCAGCGTCCACACTCAGCCAACGCTTCCATTTCCTTCCTCAACTAAGAGCACAAGCCAAGTAAGAGAGCCAACCCCATTGCATTGCGCAGCCAACACAGAGCAAGCCAGGCACTTCACCACCAACAAAGCCAGCCACAAAGAGGAAGCGAGGAAGAGGGAGCCGAAGGAGAGGAGCTAAGAAAGTAGAGGAAGACGAAGGAGAAAGAACCATGGTCAACCACTTAGACCGACCACGACAACAAGAGGACAACAAGCCAACGTCCACCAAGAACATCGTCGTCCCTTATTGCTGTTGGGTCGACATCCAAGTAGGACCCCATTCCCCTAGCCATTTTCTCTTCTCCATGCTAGCCCTACTACAATGCGACGACGGCGAGTTCGTGGAAGAACCATTGCGTGCCCATGGGAGGTGACATGCTCCCCGGCGCATGCCACCCACTAAGTCCCGACATGACGGCCAAAGCCACAAAACTTTCCCCAGCCTTGCATGAATAAGAGTAGAGCAAAATAAAAATAGAAGCTAAATCAAATTGCGTAAAGTAAGGGAGGAAGAAGTGGACGGTCCCAGGTGGGAATAAGGGTAGAGGTGAACCGGTGAAACCATAACAAGCCGTGGGGACCAGAGCCATGGTGCTTAGCTATGGTCAAGCCAAACATCCAGAGCACCCAAGTCAGCGCTGACGGTGAGGAGCCGAGCCGACAGCCGTCATAGGGAGATCGGGAAGCGGTGCATGGAGGTAGTTGGCCGAGGAGGCGGTGACGCTTGGACGGTGCCGATCGAGAGCTCCTGTAGGGGCCATAGCTGGAGCCAAGGGAAGCGGTGGTGAGATGCCAGGAGAACCAAAGGAGCCGAGAGAGGTCACTCATGGGGAGGTAGAGGGCGAGGAGGTCCTGGTAGCCGAGCCGATAGGCCACAGCCGAGACACTCGGCCTAGGCCGGCGCGCCCACGGCACCACCCGAGCCCAGGGAGACAGCGGCGTCTGGATCGAGGGGGAGAAGAAGGTGAGATGAGGGAGAGGAGAGGATAAGGAGGGAGAAGAAACCGAATGGCTAGAGGAAAGGGCTTCGGCCAAGAAAAGAGGAGGGGAAGACTTCGGTCGGGAGAGAAAAGAAAAGGAAAGAAAAGAAAAGGAAAGGAAAGAAAAGAAAAGAAAGGGAATAGCCGTGTGCGATAAAATCTTTATTTTTGCAAATCTTTAACCCTGAGCATTCTAATGCATGTGTATATTGAGACTGGATGATGCTTGTATAGGTGGAGGCTTTGGTTTGGTGGCATCCATGCATTATCTTCGAGGTTAAACATGCAAGTACATGATAGAATAGTGGAGTGTGATGGATACTTGTTACTTGTTCCGTCACGCTTTATTTTATGAGATAAGATTCATGATTACATATTAATGGCAACATTGGAAGAATGTTGCGTCATGTACAATGCATATGAGTCAAGGCGGTGAGTAAGTCATATAGCCAGTCGGGAGTGTATGAGCCGGATTGGCGAGAAAGTTATATGACTAATCCGGAACACTCTTGAGTAAGACCTGCAGATGTGGGCACCTCCACGGGATGGAGGGAAATACCTACTACGATAGGCACTCCATGGGAGTGGAGTTTGAGACCCCGTATGAAAGAGGACAGGGCAAGAGTGGTTTATCGACGGGTGAACACTTCGCTATATCGGTATAAGCTACAGTGACAATCGCATCGCATTGTGTGGCATGAAAGAAACAGAGAACAACGATATAGTTATAGAGATTGTGTTTACAATCACGAATATGGAATCTGTTAGATTGTTATGCTGACACCACTGTTTTATTATATGCTTGTTGTGTTTTCGAACTCACCCTTGTTTATTTGTTTTTTTATGTGAACATTGAGGGCGGCATGCACGAACGGGAGTAGCACATTTATTCCACGTACAAGTAGTAATTTGCAAACCACTCTTAGTTGATATGTTTAGTCATATATGGCTCATGCGTTTTCTTTCGATAATTGGTAAATTTGTACGTTTGTTTCAATACTCCTCGTTAAGCTTGTGTTGCTTAACGTGACGTTAAGATTTAAATAGAGGAATTGCTGTCTAAACTTAGTAGCAATGGTTGTAAATGATGGCGTTATAGGTAGTAGTAGTATTACGGGCTCAAAGATTGAGCCGTAGTGTTACAAAACCCTACTTAGTATGCAAGCAAAGCAGAGCAAATGAACCTGGCATTGTTTATTAGAGATCCTTCTCTAGATCTTTCCTTGTTGCATTCGTATCTCATTCCCACAACACCAGTTTATTCTAGGGAAAAGAAACTAAAAAAAGGCGTACTTTTAATTTGTCGCTGCAGCGTCGTTCGGTCAGTGCTATCCGAGTAGGGAAACCGAAACCTTAAGCGAACCACTTGCCATTGTGGATGTGTTGGCTTCGGCAACAGCAGCAACAACTGTGCCCTCTTGTGCTGCATGCATGATAGAGAAGCATGGAAAAAAAGCATCCGTTCCATTCGAATGGACGTCATTTCCTCCCCTGAGAGTGACGCTGCGCCCTGTTTGCCTCCTTGTAGGAATGGACTAGCTAGCCTGTTTGATAATAGCTACGGTTTATAGTTTTTGGCTGAAAATTTTGAATTTTAGCTGTTTACGGTACAGATTACGGAGAGATGGATACTCACTTGCGATTTTGGATGGTACAGATGTTGTGCTTTTAACGTGTACATCGTTTAAGTTGTAGACCCCGTCTTGAGAAAATACTCCGTTTGAAAGTTAGGTACTGTAGCAAAAGCTAAAAGCCGTCAATTTCAGAGAAAAAGAACAGGCCCCTAGATTGGTCAGTTCAGGCTATGTTCACTTCAGGTTGCTATATGCGTAAAGAAAAAAGATATCGAACGTGAGCAGCATAATGGAGTCGAGGTTTGGCGAAAAGAAGCTTGTGGGCTGTGGCCAACAAAAAGAGGCCTTTGTTCTCTCTGAAATGGCCGGGCAATTTTATGTGGAGAAGCGTTGGCGTATATATATATATATATATAGGTTCAATTTATCAGGATTCTGCAGATCTGCATTCAGTAGTGGTTTCCAAGGTAATTCAGCTAATGATACTTCCACTCAAAGATATTAAGGGGATTAATCAACTAGACTAGTGCTTATAAAGATAAAGTTGATATGAGGTTTGTTGCCAATAAGAAATGGGGGCACTACCAAAACTTTGTTTATGTGAGTATATTGTGAACCGATGCTAAGTAAAGTGCTAGAACTTTGGTGTATCTTATCACTATACACGCTGATATTAACCAACAAGTGAATTGCCATTGAGCGAATTTAGACACCGCGCGCACTTGAAGGTAAAAGTATACCACAAGTGTTACTGGCGAAAGAAAGGACAGTGAAACGCGGTGTACATATCTTTGGACGTACTCGACCATGTTGCACAATATTGAACAATATAATGACGTACGTACTCGACCATGTGACACAGTATTGAACAATATATGGGCTGTTTGGCAAGTCACAAGCCGACCGGCTTTTAGCTTTTGCTATAGTACCTAACTTTCAAACGGAGTATTCTCTCAAAATTGGGTCTACAAGTTAAACGTAGTACACGTTAAAAGCTCAACATCTGTACCAGCCAAAATCGTAAGTATCGGTTTCTCCGTAATCTGTGTTGTAATATATGCGGTATAAGCATAATTATTAATTTAATTCCAATAATAAATATAATAGTCCAAGCATGACAAATATGGTATAGTAATGACTTAACCAGCATATTAACATATGAATCATTTAAGTCATTACAAATTAAACATATGCTCAATTTATATGTCATGTAACATTTCATAATTAGCATAATCTCAAATGAATATGAGAAATGAAATGCTAACCTTGATAACATAGCAAACATGACATTGTTTAACATATGATCAAGAAAGTGAATAAGATTTAGAGCTCTCAGAAGGCTAGTTGCACAAGATTTGTTCTTGGCCCTCTCAGCCATGACAAAACTAATCATGATTATATATGACAGTTGTAGATCAAGATCTTGAGCAAAATTAAATCTAGCTGCTGTAAAATCTCTACAAATTAAGAAAAACGACTCAACTGGGCGAGTCTTGAACATTTCGAAAAAAGTCTCTCGACATTCACGGTGAATGTC
Source organism: Bonia amplexicaulis (assembly GCA_036346245.1). Classification (NCBI taxonomy): domain Eukaryota; kingdom Viridiplantae; phylum Streptophyta; class Magnoliopsida; order Poales; family Poaceae; genus Bonia; species Bonia amplexicaulis. Next base: position 32,615,020 of record CM070735.1, read on the forward strand.
CTTTGTTTCTACAATTTTCGATTTTGACGAGTTCAATGAAGAACTGAAGCGCACGAGCCGAATAAAAGTCAGTGCTCCCAGAGTCAAAACTGACAGAGATCAACACAATATGTATAGCAAGATCACTGATAGCAATACAAGATAACAGCAGATTTAAATGAATGCTCAAGACCAATCTACCATCACATTCTTATATAATCTCAGATTTGTCTTATTTCATCACAGAGCAAATATCTCACAGAATTGATCTTTGCAAGTTTCCACTAAACAGACTTCACTGATATATGAAGTCTACCACCAGATTGCAAAGGAGCAAGAACCAGAATACTCACAGTAGTGATGATACTCAAAATCACCGTGAAGAAATCACAATCGGGCAAGGCACGCACAAGGCGCTGAACCAGAAAACCTAGCACGCTCGTATGCCGTAGCAGAAGAGGAATGAGGTAGACGGAGATACAATGCCCCTCCAGTCACGGGAAGCCGACACCGGAGTCGAGGATCAGGGGTGATGCCGCACAAGACCACCGAGCGCTCCGGCCAAGAGCACACGAGAACAACCAGAAAAGGTCACAAATCTCTTACAAATCAGCACAATACCCGAGCCAAATCAATCTCTAGGATTATTCCAACGTTTCCCCTCCGCCGAATCAAAAGAGCGACTCAAGGAAACCGTGCGAAATATAAACCCTAGATCACCGATTTGGACTCCTCCGTAAACCACCACCGAGCTTCGGTAGACGACTCTTGGGACTTCGAATCAAAGGACCACGATGAGAGATTTTAGATCGGAGATGAGTAGACTCACTTTTGCATATGGTCACCAAAGAGAGAGGATGCGGCTTAAGTAGGGGAGCGGAGTAGACGCCGGCGAGCTGAATCCACGGCTGGCGCCGAAGCACCCGAGTCGGTGGCGCCTCCATCGCCGCCGCTGCCGCCGCAAGACTCGGTCGTCGCTCGCGAGAGAGACCGCGCAGCTGAACCGTCACGCGAGAGAGCCACGGGAGGAGACGAATCTCCTCCCCTCATTATTTCCGCCGATCCACTGACAGGTGGGCCCCCACTGACTTGTGGGCCCCACCTGTCATTCTCTCTTTCTTTTCCCATTTTATTTCTTTTCTAATTGGGAAATTACCGATATGCTCTTGCATCTACAACAATCTGTACCGTAAACAGCCAAAATTCAAAAATTTCAGGTAAAAACCATAAGCCGCAGCCAAAAAACAGTCCCATAATGACCTATTCGACCATGTGGCACAATATTGAACAATATAATGACCGGATGCACTGATCATCAGGTGATCTGCATGGTAGACTTGGAGAACTGAATCGATTGACCAGTCTGTCATTCAGAACTTTACCTGCTCCAACTTTCGTTATGTGAAGGAGATAACTCAGGACTATCCTACAGAAGATAAATTCGCATACAAGACAGATTACTTATCTAGGCTAATTTGAACATTTCATGGAATATGAGAGATATGACAAGTAAGCAATATGATTACTAGAAGAGATAAAACAACGACCAATATACCCTCCGAACTAGGGACCAGAACTTATACTGAGTAGTAAGTATCCATAGTACCGATAGTACTTTCCGCTTCTCCCTCTTATCAGTTTTTTAGAAGGGGTACCGTGTACCCTCTGTGAGTTAACAACGTTGGCTGAAGCTTGTAGTAAAGTGGTACACACAATGGAGAAAAATAACACACATAGTTTGTCTTGGACAAAACTGAAAACTTGGTGGATGACTCTGCAAAACCTTAACACTAGAAGAACATGTGGTGACTGGCTGACTGCAATTTTCTCTTCTGGTGAAGCTTACACTAACAAGATTTACTTTTGTTGATTAATATGCAAATGGCACGGAAACTCCAGCCATATATTCTACCATGCACGTCCGGCGGTAACAAGTCCTGAGAACTACAGCTTTTGCGATAAGTATCCCAGCAAATGTCTGTGGATTCTGGTTCCATCGCATCAGTCAGTCATCAGATGTTACACACAACAATGTCCTGTCTGTCCATTCTGCAGCTAAAACCCCGCAAAGTTTTCTCGTCCAAAAAAATCTCACAAAGTTCTGGTTCATTATATTTTTCACGCAATAAAGTGAATTTTAATTTGTTGCTGGGACTTGCCAGCGAGCAAGGTGCACCATAGTGCCTTGCTGGTGGAGTCTGAATCCAAGTCCATGAACCATAACTTTGGGTGACGCAGCGCTTGCCTTTGCACAATGCATTTCATAAGTACAGTAATAGTGGCCTAGAGATGTTGAGAGGGACGTTCGTTAGATGAGTGGAATGCTATTGTGTACTTATATAAGCACTCAACGTTGCACAGTAAAAAACATATATGACGTTCGATCCAAATATATCCAGTAAATGTTTGCAAACTTATAATAAGGAGACACTCCATTTCATCATGTCAGAGACAACATATATTTATCTCAAAATTAAGTTGGGATGAGAAAACACTCGAATTCCCGTACATGAACACACATATATACCCTTGCCAAAACACAACATTTTTTTCTCCCCGATCAAAAACAGAAGAATAGTACGAGGTAACTAGAGTACCAGTACGTCGATCAAATCACAAAAAGGACAGAAGTAAAATAACAGAGCAAAATCCACTCCTCCCATTCTGCAGCACCCTCCCAATCACCCGGCCCTAATGCATGCAACGTCAGTAGCAACACAGCATTTCAGAGTTCAGGCACACGCACACGTACATGAGAAGACAGTTAGCACTTGGGATTGCAGCATCAAACTGCACTAACTCCGTGTCCATTGGAAGATGACTGCTTCACTCCATTTGCTTTCTTGCACTCCTCGTCTTCTGCAGCGGCGGTGATCTCCTTGATGAACGCGGCGTCGCCACTCACTCCATTTCCCTTGGACGCCACGGGCAGCCCCATGGACTCTGCTTCCTTCTCTTGGGTCTCCTTGTGCTTGCCCCAGAGGACAGAGTAGAGCCCGATCACGATCAGGACGGCGCCGAGGATGCCGCCGAGGTATATCTTCTCGGCGAGGATGAAGGAGCCCATGACGGCCACGACTATCATCATCAGAGGGCTGAACGCCGACGCGAACACCGGCCCGGTCTTCTGGATCACGAGGCCTTGCACGTAGTACGCTATGCTCGACGTCACGATGCCCTGAAACACCATTATGTAACTAATGCTCATTCGATCTTTAAGCATTTGGCACAGCAATGTACTCACATGCGCAATGTTTGAGATGTAAAAATGACTCGGGAACTCACGGCGTATGCGGCGGCGAGGAGGTTCATGTCGAAGCCGATGGTCCAGACGGAGGGGCGGTGCTCCATGGCGAAGGTGACGACGATGGCTTGCAGAGTGCCGACGAAGCAGATGAGCGTGGTGAGGGAGAGCGGCGCCGAGTACTGCTTGAGGGTGTGCGCCTGCAGGATGAAGAGCGAGGCCCAGGCGAGCGTGGCGATGATGACGAAGAGCGAGCCCAGGAACCACTCCCTGCCCGTGGGGTCGACGGCGGCGACCGGGGCCTCCGCGCCGTGGCCGTGCGGCTGCACGTGGCTCGTCCACGCCATCTGCATGAGCGGACCCTTGTAGAGAGTCATCATCATCGCGCCGACCACCGTCACCAGCGTCCCGGCCACCTTCGCCTGGCACCTCACCTTCTTCAGGTCCACCTTCTCCATCCTACATGTTGTTCGTCACAAAGCAATGTCAGATGTTTGCTCCAAGCGACTCTTCTTCTCTAATAATGTTCATCTCAGCTTTTCAGAAGACATATACCTGAAGATTACGGCCATCACGAAGGTCATGGCGGGAAGGATGTTGCTCATGGCGCATGCGAAGGTTGGGCCGGTGAACTTCAGGCCGGCATAGTAGAAGTTCTGATCAATCACAGGCCTGTAATTAAGAACATGCACGAGGTTGCATGTTAGTATTTTCTGAAAAGCTTACTTTTTTTTGTCGTACTACTAGCGAGTAAGAGCGTTTTGCAGACATCTTTTCTTGACAAAAGAAACTTTGAGGAAAGAATAGAACCTTGATACTGGAGTATCCACTTAAGTCTGTTTTTTTTTTCTTAAAAAACAACTTAAGTTGGGTACACAAACTGACAGGAGAAACGCAATAATAAGCGTGCACTAACCCGAGCAGCGCCAGTACGAAGATTTGGAGGAAGACCGACCACGTCATCTTGGGCCTCACCTTCCTGCAATTTTTAACCAAGTGATGGTGTATGATCGATCAGCTTCGGAGATGAACTACGTAGCAGAGAAAAACTGCACTACTTGGATTGTCATATGGGCATATAGCTAGCTAGCTAGCTACCTCTCGAGAAGCAGGGCAAACGGCGCGATGGAGACGGTGGCGAAGGCGTGGCGGTACACGACGAGCACGTAGTGGCTCATGCCGTGGTTGAGGGAGACCTTGGTGATCACGTTCATGCCGGCGTAGCCGAACTGCAGGGAGATCATGGCGATGTAAGGCTTGGCCTTCTCGAAGAAATCACCGCAGCAACCCATGGTAAATTGGCGATGAGAAGCCCTTGCGAGCTAGCTGCAAGCTTGGTGATTAGCAGACGGGTAGCTAGAGAACTCAAGAGCAAGAGAAGACCTCGAGTTGAAGGGAATGTGCAGAGCTCGCTGCTCTGTTTATATGCTCGTGTCAGGAGCATTCTGGGAAATTCAAGTTTTCTTTTTCCGAGTACGGCTGGCCGGGCCCCATCCATGCTGAATCCGCATATGTGCAGACAGGCCTTTTCCAAGAGCGTCTTCGTGGGTGGAACGGTGGGCCCATTTGTCAGTCCTGGAAGGCCATTAGCTTCTGTCAGGTTCATCTGGAGATATGAGCTGCTTCTTTGGTTGGTGTAGTGCTGTAGCACCAAACGTCACAGGTAAAGTGGCAAACCACCAAAATTTGGTCATATTTGACATGAAGAAGGGGAAGCATTTAAGAACATATTGGAAGGCAGAGAAATCATGAGATGTCTCTCCGATGTCACAAATAACAGTGTGCTGTAACCTAGTTTGATGCGAAGCTCTGCTCAGATATGCAAACTTCTAGCTAGCCAGCCGACATGCATGTTTATTGATTGTCATTTGATTTCCATTGTGGTTGGTAATTAGGGCCGGTTAGTGGACTGTGTTGGCACTTTTGGATGGGGGTGAGAAGAAAGAGGTCGGATCATGTGTTCAGGAAAGTACTACGTGAAAGCTTGAGACCCAATGCTAACACTTGATATGCTATGGAAATACCATTTTCATGTCGGAAATTAAATGCCACTTTCATGTGGCTATGCTAGGTTCCAATTACATATCGGTGACGTTTTAGCGAGTAGTATTGCTGTACTCTCTCTCGGTTTCTCTCGAAAACTAAATTGCCTTATCTTAAAATAGTACGGGTGGTGTGGGGTTTGTATTGCAAACGAAGCAAGTATTAAGTTAAAATAGCACCGTTTCCCACGTAATTGCTGGGCTAAATATTGCAACATTTTGAACTTGAAACTATATTGCATTTTATGATACAACTCTATTGCCTTTCAAAAATATAATTGCATTTATTATCAATTGTGAAAGTTATAATATCTAAATGATTAATCTATATCATTATAATCTAGCACCACTGAAATAAATGGTCTAGATCTTCTCTTTTTCTCGATTAATGAGAAAACTTCTTTTGTGTGTGTGTCGACGATTTGGAAGCTGATCTTATGAATATAAAGAAGAGAAAGATCACTCGATAGACTACACGAAGAAGACAAGGGTTTTTTTTATTGCTATAGGGATGTTTATAGGGGTGCTCTAAGAGGTTTGATTACCAAGAGAATGGAATCAGGTTCCGCTTCTCCTTGTGTCCTTGTGTTTGTCATCTCTGGCGTAGCCTTAAATAGCTTTTGAAGGGACAACAGTTGTTGCTAAGACGTCTCCTCGCTTCCAAGACTCAGTCGAGAGATACCCAGTTGATTCATGGAGTCCACACGTGCTATCGGTTGCTATCAGTGAGATACCATTCATATTGGGACCTTTGAGCGATTGTTGCCAAAGAGACATTTTTCCCATATGAACTGTCGTGTAGTTCTTGTCAGTGTTGTGACAGAAAACATGGGATTATGATATAGGCATAACGACACACGTTGTTCCCTTCTAACTACATAGAGAAAGGAACTAAAGTCTTAACGACCACTCAGGGAATGTATCCACATGCCAATTTAGTGGATGCTTCTAAGTGGTCTTTGATCGAGACTTGTTACTGATCAAGTACACTTATACTCCAACCAGGGGTATACTCGGAGGACCTTAGCTAAAGTCATCATATCAGCTATAGTTAATAATAAAGTATTAATTATAAATTCTTTAATCCTTGTCAATATATGTAATCTGCACTTTTATAATCTATTCTCACTGAAATAAGTGGTGTACATCTTCTCTTTTTCTCTTGATTAATGAGAGAATTTCTTATTTAATTTGCACGGCTATAATCTATCTCCAATAAAATAAGTGATATAGATCTCATTTTCTATTGATTAACGAGAGAATTTCTTATCTATAAATGGGGTGAGTTCTTTTGGACAGTGGCTTATAGCTTTTGGCTTATGACTTTGGAAGAATTCTGGTTTTTCGCGAGAGAGATTACGAAGAGGGACACGGTCGCATGCGATTTTAGCTGTTATAGCTGAAGTCGGTACAATGTCTGCTACAATCGATTTGTAAACCCTGTATTGAAAAGACGCACCGTTTAAAAGCTAATTACTGTAGCAAAGTACAAAAGCCAAAACCCTGCCAAACCCAGAAATGATTAATATGTACAGTTATAATCAAACCTCCCGAAAGAAGGGATCGATCTTGAGCCAAGTTGCGTTGCCATTTTCATGGGCGTGTCGCTACCGAGAGCCGACCTACTAAAGGAGGAGCACTATATTTCTGGGGTTCTTGTGCTGACTTCGTGGACTACACTATGCCATGCATTACACTACATAAACGCAACCGTCGGCACAAGAAATACACAGCGCAAGCGGCTGCGGAAAGCTACATCCCCGAACAGCTACCCAGGAAGGAGACCTGAGTGCGATCTATGACGGCCCATATTTTAGTATCGGATTTGATGGTTGTCTGGCTGGGTGTTATCCCTGCTCGCATCAACTCAACTCGACTCATGGCTTGCTAGATGAATAGCTATTGACTATTCTCCCTTTGGCTTTTGCTCTTCCAAAAGATCGATGTAGTAACAAACACAGAAACGGGAAAGGAAATTGGGAAAGGATATGTTGTTGCTTGTTGCTTTATTGGAGGAAATGAGCTGGCCTCCACGTTTAACCTCCCATTGGCTCTTTAATTACTGGCCTTGCTAAACATGCTAGTAGAATATTTGCAATTTCAGCTGGCAGCTAAGGTTTCTGTTTAGTTTCTTGTGGGAGTTGTCAAAGTTGCCGGCTGTTTAGTTTTTGTTTGTGCGAGAGATTACAGAGTAACAGAAACTCACGTGTGGTTTTTTGCCGATATAAATGAAGTTGGTATATTATGTACTATAATTAACTAGTAGACACTATCTTGAAAAGATACTCCGTTTAAAAGCTAGTTACTGTAGAAAAGCTAAAAAATAACTTTTAGAAGCTGAAAAGAACAGACCCTATATATCCGCCCTTTTCTTGTACTTACTCGGATCCACGAGGAGAAGCTGGATTTGGCTTGATCTTGTGTATACAACTCCAAAATCATTTCACTTGAGCTTAAAATTAAAGTGTTGTCCAACGTATGTTACTGTGAAAATGAGGCTGAATCTGGTGTCAAATTTTCGGATCATTTTACGTGCAGCGTCCAGCGTGCTGAATTAGTTTGTCTCGGATTCGGGCGTAACGGAGAAAATGAGGCTGAATCTGGTGTCAAAAGACGAGTGAAGTCCAGAAGTGCTAGGTGCACATATCTTGCAGGTTTGAAGCATATCAAATGGCAAGAGATTATAGGAATCCCAATTAAGATTTCATCGTTTGGAGCTTTTAGATATAGGCGAATCAGACAGATGATAATAGCAAATCCCAACCAAAGGATGAAGTGATCTTCGGTTGCACAAGCAAATAACGCCGTATCCGCATGCGTCGCGGAAGCCGACTCCAGCTTTTTGTACTCTCTCTCTCTCTCTCTCTCTCTCATGTCACAGCTAGCGTAGTATGGAACTATGGATAGGCACGCACAACGTTAGTGGCGAATGACTAGCTAGCTAGCGCTCTGATTCGGAATTTAATTATGTGAGGAGAACGATCGAATGGCAACTTAATCAGGCACATAGCTAGCTTTTGTGATGCTCCTCGCCTCTTTATTACGAGTGACGATCGCATACAATTCAGAAATCAAGCTATCACTTTAGTTTGGAGCTTGTTCCTGTCGTCATATTGCGCGTCTATGCAAGCACGTATCCCATTATTGGATCCCCAGCTCGATCGATCATATGCTCCTCCCCATCTGTCCAATCATGCTGTAGGATCATATGGCACAATCGAGAGGGTGAATGATTGTCTCCGTTTTTTACCACCTGAAACCAAAACATAATGCAGAGAACCAAAAGAAATACAATCTGAAATACCGGATGAAAACAACGGCCGTAGCTGCTTGCTTGTACGTGGTCGAAGACCCTCTGTTGCTCTGGTCGTACGTGCTCGATACAACCAGACGCTTTGTCGTCCGACTGCTCGTTACGACCGCTCAGATCAATCGCTTGCTCGTTCCGATTGCTCGGCACGACAACGACACACGTGATCGTAACTTCCTTCTGCCTGACGTCCCCAGCCGTTCGAATAATAAGTCTTCCTAAAGTTACGCGGCAGAACTATAATTAGATACTATGCTTTCATACAGCAGTTAACCACACAGGGCTATGGTCTTAATTACAAATTATTTAAATACAAAAGAGATACAGATATCTATATCCTATCTCTCAACGACTCGGCTCCGCCGGCCGTCTAATCGTCCCAACTGTTGTATAGGGCATCTACCTCACCCTGGTCCTCGGCGTGATCGCCGTTGTCCCACATCGCATCATCAGCACCTGTGTATCCCGTGTCCCATTCAGGGTATTCCTTGGTCAGACTAGGGTCTAACAAAGTAAAGTAATAACAATAGTGATTGCTAGTGTACTCAACAAGCATTAATAGCAAAAATACAATGTATGACTCTCCTCTTTTGTCTTTATCACATGTTCTAGTTTATCTCTTTTTTGGAAACTAGTTTATCAAATCACATGGCAAATTTTAATTAATGAAAAAGCTACTTGTCACTTGGTGAGAAGAAAGATTTCTAGTGGTCTCCGTAGCCTCCAATCCAAGAGACCGGTATGAATTCATGATTTTATTTTACATTGCGCAGGCTTATATCACTGTACTCATAGCTACTCTGAGCCCTCCTGAAACTAGGTATTCTACGTTTCCTTTGGTACAGTGCAAAATTCAGAATACATAACATATTCCTATGTTATGTTTTGGCGTGCTCTCGGTTGGGAAGGAATGAAGTGAAGGTGGGAATGAGGCTCTTTAATACTGGCTTGCTTATGAGGGAGGAGGATGGGTTGCCTTCTGTCTCCCTTAGTTGTGCAAAGATACGGCTGCCCTTGTCTTATCCTCATTTCACTTTTGGCCGACTATGCTCTTGGGTAAAATTCTAGGATGATTGGTCTATGGGGTGATTTCGGCACTATGCTTCAATTTTTTGCTCGCGAGGTAAGTTGGTAAAATAAAAGTGGGTGTTGTTTAAATTTTCTGTCGAATAACGAGACTCACTTAAGTGAGAGGTGTTGGTCGACCCTGGCCAGTCCAGGTATTTCGATGAGCACTAAAAGATTCATTATTCTAATGCCAAATGAGTTCTGACGGTAAAACTTTTTTATTTCTTTTATTCTCCCTTAGATTGCTTTTATGTGTTGCTTTCAAATCACAAAGCAAAAGACTGGTTTTGGGTTGGCTTTGGGAGGCTACTATTCGCCGAACATGCACAGGAAAAAGCAATATGGGGGAGAATACAAATGTAATTTTTATTGCTTTCCAATTCAATGCAACACTTATAATTTGTTTATTTCTTGGTGCACAAAGTATTCTTATAATTATGCAATGGTTGTAGTAATTTTAATTTGCTTGTAAGGGCCAAGTTCAAATTCCTGTAATTCACTGTGTTGTAATTACTTTATTTGCTCTTTAATTACTGTTAATTAAATTTAATCTTCTACAAAGAGACCAATGGTGCTGTTTGTTTTTGCCATCGTTTTACACTTTGTGCTGATGGACTTGAAACTTTTTTTTTATCCCCATGAGACAAGCCAGACTTGAAATGCAAGAACTTGACTATGCATATTGGCACCAAGTCAGGCGAGCCCATGTACTATCCGGCCTGTTATTATTTACCAGGCTGCTGCTCAAGTTTGGTACCAGAGTGTGCTTCAGGCCTGCATTGCTGGATAGGTCAAATTCATTATATTCTGCTACTTCCTATTCGGCCCAGAATTGGCCTGGCCTGAGTCCTGAGATGCCGCCTGGAACGAGATTTTCAGACGTCACATACGGAGATTGAGTGAGTCGCGCGGCATATAGCATCTGCGGTGAGTGACAGCATCCGAGGGCCTATCATTAGCTCGATCGGCCCAACTACTTATCGGATTACTCATAACTTCTTTTTCTCAAAAGAGACGCAAGTTTTGCATAGTAAAGTCGATGTGATGATCCGCTTGACTAGAACACCTTGAATAGCAACATCTATTCTTGGTCACCAAGGCCGCCTTCTTTGACTTCTTGAAGTGGATTTTTCTAATAGCTTCTTAAGTCCAAAGCTGTGTGCTCAACATGGTGCCAGAGAGTTAGATGAGTGACGCGCTCGCCATGATCCATGGTTACGCCGATAGGGTTGTCCACGAGTGCAGGGATATCGCAGCAGATATGCACCTAGTCGAACGACCGCGAAGTCATTTACGACAACACCTCGTTGCAGCAAGTCAATAGTCGAGTCGTAACAGACACGCATGCAATCAAATGACCACAAAGTCGTTTACGACTACGCCTTATTGCAGCAAGTCGATAGCCGGAAGTCTCGGTTACGAATTACGACTTACGACCACCGACTTACGACTTATGACTTAAACACTCGAGGATACGCATGAGACACTGAGGGAAAAACGCGAGGATTTGTGCTGCTCGACTATCGTAGCTTTTCTAAGGACTCTATTTAAGCATCAAACGAATACAGATCATGGCCAACATGGTCCCCCTATGCGCACGCCACGACTACATGATCTGTGCTATCCCATGACCAGCCATGACGCACGACTACTAACTGAAACCGAAAAAGAAGCAATTGTTCCCGCGTGAACCAGCACACGTCAAATATCTGATGCGCATGACCAGAGGCCATGCCCAACTACTGAACTCGCTACCAGCAACTTGATCGAACATCCTGACAATCTCCCCATTGATCTAATTGCCCTTCACGATGACGACTCCAATCTTCTCGCACGGACTTTGAAACTTCATCCGCCCGAGAGGTTTGGTTAGCAGGTCCGCCAATTGCTCATCCGACTTGACATAGTCGATGAGGACCTTGCCATTTTCAATGTATTCCCTGATGAAATGATAACGCGTCTCAATGTGCTTGCTCTGGCCATGGTACATTGGATTTTTGCACAGCTGAATTGCAAACTTGTTGTCCACGAGCAGAGTTGCCGCAGTTGCTTCCACATTGAACAGGTCACCGAGCAACTCCCCAAGCCAAATCCCTTGGCATGCCGCCATTGAGGCAACGACATACTCAGCCTCGCAAGATGACAGAGTGACTATCCTCTGCTTCTGTGATTGCTAGCTCACTGGGCTCCCCCTAATGAAGAAGATCATGCCAGAGGTACTCTTCCGATCGTCGACATCCCCGGCCATGTCGGCGTCACTGTACCCGATGAGCTTGGCAATCATTGTTCCTCTAGCATACCGGCACCCATAGTCGATTGTCCCTGCCACATAGCGCAGCAGGTGCTTCAAGGCGCTGAGGTGCTCGGTGGTCGGCGACTCCACGAACCGACTTACATAGCCGACTGCTAACACGATGTCTGGCCTTGTGTGTACCAGATGTCGTAGGCCTCCGATAATGCTGTAGTAGAACGTGCCATCGACCGGAGGATTTGAGATTTCCTTGCTCAATTTCAATCACGACTCCATTGGGACATGGACGGAGTTGCAGTTGCTCATACCAGCCTTCTCCAGTAGCTTGGCCGCATAGCATGCTTGAGACAAAGTGATCTCGCCCTCACTCTGCGTGACTTCAATTCTGAGATAATAGCTGAGAGGGCCGATGTCACTCATCTTGAACTCGGCTTCCATCTGGGACTTGAATCGGTCGATCACCTCCAGATGGGCGCCGATCACCACCAAGTCATCGACGCACACACCCAAGAGCAGACGTGAGTCATCAGTTCCCTGGGTGTACACGGCGTGCTCTAACGAGGTTCACTTGAAGCCGAGGAAGGTTAGCGTGCTGTCAAGCTTGGCATTCCAGGCCCTTGGCGCTTGTTGAAGCTCGTAGAGAGCCTTACGCCGGCACAACGCCTGGTGCTCACGGCCCGCGCAGACGAAGCCGGGGGCTGTGCCACGTACACCTCCTCCGTGAGGTTGCCATCGAGGAAGGAAAATTTCACATCGAGGTGATGTACCGACCATCCCTCATGGGTAGCCACCGCCACGAGTACTCGTATAGAATCAAGGCGCGCCATGGGTGTGAATACGTCATCGAAATCTACGCCGGCACGTTGAATATATCCTGTGGCCACTAGATGCGCCTCGCACGATCTCGCCGCGGGCGTCCTTCTTTAGCTTGAACACCCACTTAAGACCAATTGGGTGTTTTTTGGCCGAAAGATCGATGAGGTCCCATGTTCGGTTATCCTCAATGGAGTTCATTTCTTCCTGCATCGCCATCCGCTATACTTGGTCAACCTGAGCCTTGGTCAACCTGAGCCTCGGTGACAGAGGTTGGCTCCTCCATTGTCAACATGTGCAATTCGTCGAGATCGAGCTCGTGTGGAGGGGTGTTGTCGATGCAATCTTGCACCATGCGGAACCTCCGAGGAGCTCCTTCGTCATCGAGGTCGATGTCCGATGGAATGGTCGTTGGCGGGGATGTAAATTTGCCCATGGGAGTACCGATGCCTGAGGTCGGAGCAGTGGAGTGCTCACCCGTTGCCGTGGTCGAGTGTTGCTGGCATTGGGCAAACTACCTTCAAGTCTTGCCACCAGCACAAAGTAGGCCATGGTGAAGCTGTCGTGGCCGTTGGCTTGTTCGGAGTGCTCCCAATCCCAGCTTCTCCCCTCGTCGAAGACGACGTCCCTGGAGATGTGCACTTAGCCAGATGAGGGGTCGAACATCCGGTACGCCTTGGAGCGGTGGTCGTAGCCAATGAACACCATGAGAGTGCTCCTGTCATCAGCTTGCCGGTGTGTGGCCGCGTAGCTTTCACATGTCCTACGTAGCCAAAGGTATGAAGGAAGTGCACGGTTGGCTTCACACCATGCCAGGCTTCTCGCTCATGCTGCTTGTGAGAGACCGGTTAAGGACAAAGATAGTCGTGGTTACGGCCTCCCCCAGAATTCGCTGGGCACCTTCCGCTCCTTGAGGATGCACCTCGCCATTGCCATCACCATCTGATTACGGTGCTCAACGACACCGTTTTGCTAGGGTGAGTATGGTACCGTGAGCTGCTGGTGTACTCCTTGCTCAGCACAATACTCAGTGAAGTCCATGGAGGTGAACTCCCCCCACGGTCGGTGCGTAGGACGCATAGCTTGCGGTCGGTCTCGGTCTCGACTGTGACCTAAAACTTCTTGATTGTGCCGGCGGCCTCATCCTTGCCTCAGAGGAGAATGAGCCACATGTAACAACTCATATCGTCAACGAGCAAGAGGAAATAACGCTTGCCTCCGTGAGTCGCCGGCGTGATGGGTCCGCATAGGTCCGCGAGCCCAATGCCCCAATTTTTCGCAGTACCTAAACTCGTCCCTCTTGGTGTTATCGTGCCCGTCGCAAGAACGGGTCTCCTTCCCATTGCCGGAGGAATCTCCGCCACACGACCTGCCATGGCGCGCAGAAGAGTTGACGCTGTTGGACGTTGATCCGTCCCGATTGCGTGCCTACGCCCGTGCTCGCCACTCCTCCATGAGGAGCAGACGGATTCCCTTGTCGTCGGCACCACGGTTGGAGTAGAGCTACTCCAACGCTCGAAGTCAACCGGTCACCTCCTTGATCGAGATGGTGGTGACGTCGAGGAGCGTCTCTATAGAAATGGCCACCTGAAGGTAGTGATCTGGGACCACCTGTAGGAGTTTCTTGACTACCTCTTCCTCTCGGATGGAATCGCTGAGCAGGTGGAGGTTGTTGGCAAGCCCAGTGATCCACATCGAGAAATAGTCAATGGACTCACCTTCTTTGAAGGAGATACCGTCGAACTCCTTGCGTAGTGGATGGGCATTGGCTTCGCGCATGCGGTCGACACCCATACACATGGTCTTCACAGCCTCCCAGGCAGCCTTTGCCGTGTACTTGACGGCGAGAGTCGACAACATCTCGACCAGCACAGCATGAAAAATTGCTACCAACGCAAGCCGGTCATCGCGGTAGTCTGCGTTGTCGATTTTGATGGCCTCCCAGAGACCTTGCACCTGGAGGTTGGCTCACATGACCAGCGCCCAGTCATTATAGTTCATTCGCGTGAGCATGGGGTAGACAACGGAGCCTGAGGCCTCCCTGATTACACGCTGCACGACGGGCGCGCGGCCACCGTCGTCACGGTGCCGCGGTCGACACGAAGGCGAAGGCGAGTGTGGGCGGCCTTGTCGCGAAGGAGTCATCAACTGTCTTGCTGGTCTTCTAGATGATCAGCGAACATATGCTCTGATACCACTTATCGCAGCAGACACGCACATGGTCGAACGACCACGAAATCGTTTACGACCACGTCTCGTCGTAGCAAGTCGATAATCGAGTCGCAGCGGACATGCACGTAGTCGAACGATCACGAAGTCGTTTACAACCACGCCTCATCGCAGCAAGTCGATAGTCGATAGTCATAAGTCTCGGTTACGACTTATGACTTACAACTTACGACTTCCGACTTACGACCACCGACTTACGACTTACTCAAACACTCGGAGATACGCACATGACATTGAGGGGAAAACGCGAGGATTTATGCTGCTCGACTACCACAACTTTTCCGATGACTCTATTTAAGCATTAAACAAATACAGATCATGGCCAACATGGCCCCCCCTATATGCACACCATGACTACACTATCTGCGCCATCCCACGACCAGCCATGACGCACGACTACTAACTGAAGCCAAAAAAGAAGCAACCGTTCTCGCGTGAACGAGCATGTCAAACATCTGACGCGCATAACCAGAGGCTATGCCTAACTACTGAACTCACTACCGACAACTTGATCGAACATCCTGACAAGGGAGAGGGGCGCGGCCGGGCTGGCGTGCAAGGACGACTTCCTGTCACGCTTCACCGCGACCGGCGAGCACAGCGAGGAGAGCCTCCGCGACGTGGTCACCAACTTCGTCCTCGCCAGGTGGGACAGGACATCCTCGGCGCTGGCCTGGTTCCTCTGGGCCTACAATTGGTATCAGAGCCATGTCCAGTGAAGGTGTGTACACGCCGCCGGGCTGCCGCAGCAACGGCGACCATGGTGGCCATGAACTGGTCGTGCAGCAAGTGAAGGAGGCGGGGGTGATGGTGCGCTACCCCATGCTCTCGGAGAACAACTACGGTGTGTGGGCGGTGAAGATCTTCATGCGTGCACAAGGCGTGTGGGTGGCAGTGGAGGGCGACGAAGTGGTCGATGAGAAGGACCAGATGGCTCTCGCTGCCATCATCCAAGCTGTGCCGGAGGCTGTGGTGATGGCCATATCCGAGAAGGAGACGGCAAAGGAGGCTTGGGACGCTCTCAAGAAGATGCACGTTGGTGAAGATCGTGTCAAGAAGGTCCGAGTACAAACTCTCAAGAGGGAGCTTGACGGTATGTACATGAGTGAATCAGAGAAAGTTAATGAGTTTGTCTTGAAGGTTACCACCATCGTGAACGAGATACGTTCTCTCGGCACGAAAGTGGAAGAAATTGTCGGGGACGGAGTGTAGGAGCTTCTCCACCACGGCACTCTCCTCCACTTTCGTGCCGAGAGAACGTATCTTGTTCACGATGGTGGTAACCTTCAAGGCAAACTCATTAACTTTCTCTGATTCACTCATGTACATACCGTCAAGCTCCCTCTTGGGAGTTTGAACTCGGGTCTTCTTGACACGATTTTCACCAACGTGCATCTTCTTGAGAGTGTCCCAAGCCTCCTTCGCCGTCTTCTTCTCGGATATGGCCATCACCACAGCCTCTGGTACAGCTTGGATGATGGCGGCGAAAGCCATCTGGTCCTTCTTCTTATCGACCACTTGCCGCCCTTCACCGCCGCCCACACGCCTTGTGCACGCATGAAGATCTTCATCTTCACCGCCACACACCGTGGTTGTTCTCCGAGAGCATGGGTAGCGCATCCCCCCCCGCCTCCTTCACTTGCCGCACGACCGGTTCATGGCCACCATAGTCACCGTCGACGCCGTTGCCGCGGCGGCCCGGCGGTGTGTACACACCTTCACTGGATATGGCTTTGATACCAATTGTAGGCCCAGCTCACTCTCACGCACAACACTCCCTCTCCTTGTTTGGCACTCTAAAGAAGAGGCTCACGGTGGAATTCGTTTTGTGTCACTGCACACCAGCACCCTCTGTTGTTTTCTTCTCTTCACCACACACATAACACAAGCTGATTACATAATTTAAATAACCACATCACGCATCACGTTTGGCCGCACAACTTGGCCAAGCACTCCTGTGGCCTTACCATTAACTCATCTCCCTACATGCAAGCCACAACTTCCTGCATGCAGAGCACCACTAACTAATGCAACCATACAGTGAGCTAGCTGATCCACCATTTACGGATCCACACTTCACTTGACTTGGCCACACCTCCAAGCCAACATGCGTCTGCATGGACTTCCCGCATGCAACTGCTTACATGCAGATCATGGCCTCTCTAATCAAACTAACTCACGCATGGACCTCTCACATGACTGACTAACCACTTACACTACAAAAATATGCAAGCAACAAGATTAAACCCCACAGTCCGGCCGGCCCGACGTGGAGGACAAGATCGTGCGCGAGATCCGTGCAGTGCGCGCGTCGAGCGGGAGCACGTACTCGGCGTTCGGCTTCGACGAGCTGCGCGAGATGCACTACCTGCACGCGGCCATCACGGAGTTGAAGCGGTTGTACCCACCCTGGCCATGGACAGCCACTGCTGCCAGCACGACGACCGGTTGCCCGACGGCACGTTTGTTGGCAAAGGGTGGCAGGTCACCTACAGCGCCTACGCCGTGGCGCGGTTTGGAGGAGGTACGCCATGGCGCGGTTGGAGAAGATATGGGACAAGGACTGCGCGGAGTACCGGCCGGAGTGGTGGCTCAACGACGACGGCACGTTTCGGCCGGAGAGCCCGTTCAAGTACCCGATCTTCCACGCCGGGCCGAGGATGTGCCTTGGCAAGGAGATGGTCTACATACAGATGAAGTCCATCGTCGCGTGCGTGTTCGACAGGTTCAACTTTCGGCTCGTCGGAGGCGAGCAGCGCCCAGGGCTTGTGTTCTCGGTGACCTCGTGGATGAAAGGCGGCTCGCAGAAAAGTGAAGATGACGGAGATCCTAATTTGCTAGGCATGCTCTTTGTTAGAAATAATCTTAACTTAGAGTTCAAGACGTGATAGAGTCCATCTCTATATGTAACTAAAGTTGAAGTTATGTCCAACTTGAAGTCCGAATACGTATGCTAGTAGGAGAGTATTAGCTTATATATTGAGGAGGCTTGTAGCTAGTTTTGTGAGAACAGAAGTAAAGGAAAAGAGGAGCAAGTAAGAGAATGGAGAAATTCAGAAATTCTCCTATGTTCTCTTAGTTCATTTACGATATATGCGTTTTCTTCTGGAACAAAGTTAACAAGTGGTATCAAAGCCTAGGCGAGAACCGAATCACTAAAAAAATCGTCTCGGTGATTCCGTTTCGCGCTCGTTTTGCGTGGCACTCCCGGCGCACGGCGCTCGGTCCGACGGAAAGTCACGTCACGGCAATAGCTCGTCCATGCAACACGTCCGTCGGTCAAGCAACAGAACACGCTTCTACATCAAGGGGAAAAAGGTGCGCCACTTCCGAGCACGAACCAGCAGCGCAGTGGAAAATTTTGGAGGCAGCGTCGCGTGTTTTTCGACCTGCACAGTGCCAGCATCGTCCAGAGGTACTCGTCCCGAGGCTGCGTCGCTCTGTCAAGTCTTCGGCCGGAAGCGCACGAAGAGAATTGTTCGGTCCATTGGTCCAGGCGTCACGTCGCCATAGAACAAGAAAAGAGGCAGCAGAGCTGCTGCTGTGCTGACAACATCAAAGAAAAAGTGTACAACACGATTTGTGTTTCTTCGGTCAAAGCAAAGCCAAAGGAGAGAGAGAGAGAGACAAGTGAAAGAGCTCAATATCTCTTGGTTGCATAAGGAGAGAGGTCTTTTCTTGTGCCAGCACAGAGAAAAGATTTGTTGCCTTCTGACAGGGAACGAAGTGCGCACAGAAAAGAAAGTGTTTTTTGCTGAAGCGCTCAGCGATGATGAATCAACAGTGGTCTGATGATGAATTGAGTCAGGGACATTGAGAAGATGTGTCGCCGTCCAAACTCAAGTAAGCTGGAAAGAAATCGGAACGTTGAGGAGATGTATCACCGTTCTGTGTCAAGTATGACTGGATGAGTTTAGTAAGTCAGAGTTGAGTCCGACTGCCTCAATGTTTTAGAATCTTTGCATCTGGATGGATTCGTACCAGTTGAATTGAGTCCCTACATATAGCTTGCATGTAGAATGCTTCATGTGGAGGCGTGGCTGGTAGTTCATAATGCATTGAGACTAAAACTAGATTATATCAAGTCAAGATTAAGGGGGAGATTATTAGAAATAATCTTGACTTAGAGTTCAAGACTTAGTAGAGTCCGTCTCCGTGTGTAACTCAAGTTGAAGTTGTGTCCAACTTGAAGTCCGAATACGTATGCTAATAGGAAAGTATTAGCATATATATTGAGGAGGCTTGTAGCCAGTTTTGTGAGAACAGAAGTAAAGGAAAAAGGGGAGCAAGAAAGATAATAGAGAAATTCAGAAATTCTCCTGTGTTCTCCCAGTTTATTTGTGATGTGTGCGTTTTCTTCTGGAACAAAATTAACACCCTTCCTATTTCAGTTCTATATCTTCGGTTTCATCTGAGAGCAAAATTTGTTGCAAAAGAAGGTTACTAAAGAGGTTGGCAGGGAGCCCTCTGTTTCGAAAAAAAGAAGCCGGAATGATTGTGCTGAGCATTTGGAATATATTTATGAAATAAATATGAAGAGAGGTTAAATTCATTGGATTGTCCTAGCAAAGGTGATCCTACTAAAGAATAGCAAAGGTAATGAATGTATTCAAGCATCTGTTCAAGTGTTCCTCAAAACTCTGAAGATGTAGTAAGTACCAATTCTTTCCTACCGCACACAAGTTCTTGAATGATAAATAACACTTAGGCCCTTCAGACAGAGTCGATATTCAGAATGTAGTATTCAAGAAAATATGTTCTCTCACAAAACAACATAGTACTAAAGATTGTCACAACCAAAAAGGATAAATCACATCGGTGTTGAGAATGTGATTCAAATATTAAGTTATTAGCCAAAACGGCAGGAAAAAGGATGTGCAGCAATTGTTACAGATGAACATGGCTGAGAACATGGGATGCAAAAAGTAAAGTAAAACTTACAGTTGGAATACAGAGCGCCTCAATTTGCAGCGCAATCACAATAAACGTTTTGTCCCAGTGGGTGAGTTCGTCCTTGTGCAGAGAACCTTCCTTCCTTTGGCACGTCTACGCTTCAGGATCTTTCTTCCAGCAGTAGTCCGCATCCGCCTGCGGAAACCATGTACACGGGCAAGTGACTTCCTAGATCTTGACCTCTTGGTCATGCAGAGGGCAGCCTTCCCGGCCCTAATCTGCAGACCACGAGATCTTCGAGTAGTTACTCTGTTGTAGCTGAACTCAATTCCCAAAGATGAACCTGGCATACATAATGTTAAAATATCAAAATACTGAAGTCATTTCTAGGTTGGAACTGACACAAGGGTTTGACAATCTAGAATTTGCTAAATAGAACATACATATATTCCCACAAATCAATTATTTAGTTGTGGTTGCCTATGTTTTTTGTTTTATTTGATTGTACCTGGGAAAGATTCTACTACTTTAATTGTTTCATCCCCCTCCCCAAAATTACATCAGTCAATGGTTCAGTCGTGTGCAGTTGCTTCCTAAAACTTGAGTTTTAGGTAAGAAAACAAGAAATTCAGTACCGTGTAGCTGTTTTGTGAGACTTTGCAATGTCTATAAGATTCAGGCCCCGGAATTCAGATACATATACTGCAGTCTACAGATCACCTGGCACTACTAAAAATGCAGAAAAAAGAAACTTTCAGCCTTGCACGTTTGCCTGATTTTGTATTCACTCAAACTGATCACTGAAATATGAACATTATCAATTTCATATTTGGACACCGTCATAAAAATTGGGTCTACAACTACAAGTTAACTTTGGCTCTCATTCGAACTACTTACACAAATTCGTTGGCTCGTGATTATTTACAAGAGTGCTCAGACTCTAGAATCGGACATTTCATATTTCATTAAACCATGTACATCAATCAACAGGTCTAACAGTAAAGGAATTTAACATTTTTCATAGAAATGCCGGGCAAATTTCAGAATTTTAGACACCTATTTAGGGTATATTTCCTTCCACACGCTAAACCAACATCAAAGTCCCTATGTTATTCTGTTTCCTATTTTAGACTAACACAACAATTGAAGTAGTGAACACGCTATACAAGCTCCCTCTCTTGGATTTTCTTGGTATCATTGGATTTTGTAGAGCACATGACATCAGAAGCTTATAGCACTACATCAACATCCCATTGTGAAGAACTAGTGCCAACACCACCCACAGTTCCAAAGTTGAAACCCGCCCTTTCTCTTGCAGCTAACTTCCCTCTAGCTCCCCAACCCAACGGAACTAGCACAGCAATACCGAGAAATCAAACACAGGTAATGAGGAGAGGCTCTCTCACCGGCGAACGAGGAGGCGGAGGTGAAGGCGAGCGACGCCGAGACCGCAGCCGAGAGCGAGGAGGGGGAGGCGGAGGCCGATGTCGTGGAGGAGGACGAGACGAAGGAACTCCGGAGAAACGGGGCCGCGGAGGCGCCCACCGGGGCCGCCTTGCGAGGGCGGAGACCGCCGCCGATAACCACCGCGGAGATCCTCCCGGAGTGGAGGGAGAGGGACGCCATTGGAGAGGCCAGGGCTAGCGCCATGTCTGGGGAGTGTGCGGGCTAGCTCTCCCAGTCGATGCTTTTTTATCTTATCCGCGAATGGATGAGATGTTTGGGCTTTGTAGGCCTTCCTTTGGGCCAGGTGTTGTTGATGGCCCGCTTGTTGCTGGTCTGCTGGATCGATTAATGGGCCGGATTAAATATTTCCGAGGCCACAAATACCACCTTGTCATCCGAAATCCGAGTACAGTACACCCATTCGTTGTCTTCTTTCTGCAACAAGTTTGCGTTCCTCCAACCTAGAGGTGGGCATTGGGCCCAGGCTCAACATGCTTCAAGCCGCGTCGTGCTATACCGGTTTGGTCTAGTTATTCTATCGTGCCGTGCCGGCCTGTCTCGCCTCCGGTCAGACCCAAGTCCAGCTCAATGTAACTATAGATGCCGAAGGCGATGACGACGATGGTGGCAACTACCACCATCTTCATTTCTCACATACCCGTCTTGCTAAAAACTAGTTAAAAATGAATTAGTTGCGTAAAAACATAGACATGTAATGACGTAAATATTTCGGAGAAAAAGTGGGGTTCCTTGAGTAAGAAAAAGAGTAATTGTAATAATATGCATATATACTAATTATGACAACATGCATACATGGCATTTACTCATCAATGTTCAGGTCGTTCATATGTTCGAGATCAGCATACACCTGCACGATTTCATGCATCTAGCCATGCTTATTTTTAATTTGCATAAATATTTGCTTATATGCAATTGTTTCAAAATTTAGTCTTTAAATATTTCGGTTTCCCATAAACTTGGTTTCTAAACTTATAATTGAAATTTATCCATATTTCTATTAGTTACTAAATTATCTTTCATCCTATTTTAATTTTGAACCTTTCTTAACTCTTGAGCCATAAAATTGATCTTAATTATGTCATTATTTGAGAAAGGGCCTTATGTATTTTTAGGGCACAAATATCATTATTATGGGTTAAACTTGCACTAACTATCCTTATAATAATTAACTAGGCATTCCATGCAATTAACCAGATTAAGTCTCTAATATTCTCACTTTACATAAGCCTCTATTTTAGTCTCTTAATTTAATTTTATTCATATTTTTATACATCATTATATCTCCTTATATATTTATTTAAATTCTATCTAATCATTTTAATCTCCGTGAATTATTTCCTAATTAAAATAGAGGGAACACACACTGGCATGAGGGCTAATAAAAAGAGAATGAAAATGAGGAGAGGGGACATTTGCTCTTTTGTGATATGGTGGAAGAAAGCAATAAGAAGAGAAAAGGTGGGTGGCTTGGGGGCCAAAACAAAGCATAAGGTGGTGGTCAAAATGGAATGCACCGGGGTGGAGAGCCCAGGAGAAGTTGTGGCTCCAGTCAGGAGGGCGACGTGGGCAGCTAGCATCGGCGTGCAGCGGCCAAAGGCGGGAGCCAAAGACGAAGATGGCGCTGGAGAGGACAGAAGGAAGAACGGGTGAGAGCATGAGCTGTAGGGGTTAAGGGGAAGATTACCGAGCAAGTTGTAGAGGCGGAGGAGCAGCGACAAGTTCCGACGGTGTGAGGCCTGGGCGGTGCGGCCGGTTTCATGGTGCTGGCGAGCTCCGGTGAGGGAGAGCTCCATCCAGCGGTCGAGAAAGATTGGTGAGGCCATGTTAATGCTTCCAAAGCGAGGAATTGGATAGGGGCTTGCCAAGGAGGTTAATGCCAGCGTTGGCGGCCATTTTCGGCTGGAATGGGAAGCGAGGATGACAAGATGAGCTGCGGAGCATGGCTTTTCAATTAAATCATGAGGGAGCGGGAAGGCAATCGGGGACACAAGATGACGCGATAAATTTTGTGAAAAGAGGGGCGAGGGGGCTGGAATGGCCGAAGGGGCTGTGGACGCCGCTCGGGCAGAGCTGGGTTCGACTTGACGGAGGAGGAAGCCAAGAAGGGGGAAGAAGGTGAAGGATGGGGCGGAGGTAATGGCGAGCTTTAGGTCTACTTATAGCCACGATAGGGAGCTTTGGGCAACTCCTATCGCCAGTGACCAGCCTTTAATGCATGGAATGGCCATGGCCGGTGTGACGAGGCGATAGGTGCGGAGCGGCGAGAGTCACAAGGCCGAGGCGGTTGCCGGCATCAGTGTGCCCACCGTGCTCATGTGCCAAGTTGGACCAAGCGTAACATGGTTTGCCGAACCGAGCCGTATTGTGCCGTCCGACGGGCTAGCTTTCTAAACCCAATCTAACCTACTGTTCATGTCATACTAATACGATCCATCATACGTCAGGCCGGACCGTCTAGCCCGAAAAAGCTCGACCATATTCCACCTCTACTCCAACCCACAACCGCATGCCTGAATCCGACCCAACCAAGCGAAGCGACCACGAGATCTTAGTCGTCGTCCCCGTCTTCCGATGGACCCGAGTTGGCCGCTGCTGGGGCGCGGCGACCCCTCCTCCCCGCCCACGCCGCCGCCTCCCATCTCCTCTCTCCTTCATCGCCTCGACACGAGCATCCCACCAGGAGCACCCACTCGACTGCGCCGACCCGCAGCTCTTCCACCTAATGATGTGCAGCGCCATCGACGCCTTCCCCGCTGTCCACTTCTCCCGCCCCGTCCCCGGCGCATCCTGTGACATGGCCTGGCACGCACACTCGTCCGCCGCCCCTATTGCCAAATACAAGGACTATCGCCGCTTCTTCATCACCCGCAACCCCGTCACCAGCTCCTACTCCGTCACTGCCATCGGCGAATACCACTCCGGCCGCCTCGCCCGCAAGCCCCTCGCTCCGCGTCGGCGCAACCAACGCCACCGCCCCTTTGCCCCCTCCCGCGCTCTCGCTCTCCTAGTTCGCCGCCGGCAAGTACCTCGGCGGCTGTGACCGATGCAAGCCCATGTCGCGTTACCTGTGCAGCCTCCTCTGCGCCCTCGCTGAGGCCCGCTACCTCAACTGCACCCCGTCCTCGATCTCAACCTCTGCCTCTTACACGGCAAGCATGCCCGAGGAGGGCAAGCGCCTCGCCTTCTACATCGACATCAAGCACCTCCAATCCGAGGTCGGGATTATGGAACGGAGGCAGTTTTGGGCGGATTGGGACAGGTGGGGGTGCAGGGCCAGCTCGGGGTCCGCCTCATCCAGGACACCAGGGCCGCCCCATCAAGCTCTCCAAGCCTAGGGAGGATACCCTGATCGTCTAGAAATTCGGGGATGTGGAGCCAGAGAATTACTGGTACCACATCCGCGAGGGCGAGGCGCTCCTCCCGCCGCCGTGGCGAACAATACGTCGCTGGGCACCAAGCTTGATGCGCACTGTCGATGCAATCATCGCACGGATGCAACCGGACTTCGACTCGGTCCATGTCGTTGGTGGCAATGGCGAGGGCCTCAGGCGGAGGATGGAGGAGGGTGTCGATGGAGGAGAGCGGCAGGTGTATGTTGCGGGTGAGGGGATGATCGACATGGCCTTGGTGGAGGCGCTCAAGGCAGAGTACAACAACGTGCGTTACCTGGGTGAGTTTGAGGAGCTCTGGGGGACGGACAGGAGGTGGTTCTTGGAGATGAAGAGGCTCAATGGTGGCGTTTCTGTGGAGTTTGATGGGTACATGCGCGAGCTGGTCGATAGGGAGGTCTTCCTCAGGGGTAAGAAGAAGGTCGAGGTGCTCCGCTGATTTCTTCTCCGAGATAAGTTGCTGAAGAACATGGCATGGCATGCCTTTCTCGAGTGAGTCTTGTATAGATCATGTCTGAATTTTGTTGTCAGGTTTGTTGTCTGTGGATGATTCAGTCAGTATCGCTTTTCCAAGGGAATTTTGGTAACCGTCCATCATTGTATAGCTCAGGGTGCTAAGGGCACTAGTATTGTACTACAGGTTCTTAACGCAGGGACCCAGCCATAAGAGGCACCATTATAGGCATTATTTCAAGCCGTCCTAACAGTACAGATGGGCTAATTAATCCCAGAATCAAGGGGTTCTAGTTGGTGCTAGTCTGATCCTCCGTTTTTTCTATTGAAGGTGATACCCTGATCCCTCACTGGCTCCAGGCGTTGCATCTCTTCCTCCACTTGCTCGAGCAGAGCCTGCAGTTCAGCCTCTGAGAAGCTCTCCAATCGTTTCTGGAACGAAACCAATGGTCAGTCACAACCTCTCTGTGTAGACTTAAACATGTCAGAAACTCCATGACTTGCTTCTCGTAGTCCCTGAGCTGTTGGGCGTAGGTAATGTCCTTGTTGGCCAGCGGGCAGACAAGTTATCCTGCCAGAGCGGAAGCCGCCGCCAGCGAGCGCCGCTGCGGTGGCCCTCCCGGCCGAGTGGGGGGAGATGGAAGCGATGGGAGCGGCCAGGGCTGCCGGCGCCATGCTTGCCGAGTAGTCTCTACTGCCGCTCGGCCGCACACCCCACCCGGCTCCTCCGCTCCTGTATCTTATCCTCGACCGGTTGACGAGGACGGTGGTAAGCCGCGCGTTCGTTTACCTGCTTGTCCTTTGGGTCTTTCGTTCCATTCACGACGACTCGCTGTCTCACACCAGAAGCCAAATATCGCGCTCGTCTGGATAAGAGTGGCCGTCCGTCCCTCCCGGGCGAAGCAAACACGAGCCCGTGTTGTGCGTGCCCTCATGGCTTCTTCTTCCGTCTTCTCCCCGCTCTTCCCTTCCCTCCGGCTGCCCACCTCCTGCTGCACGCGCTCTTCTGCTCCCCACGCTGTGTCGTCGTCGACAGACAACGCCATCCTCGCCGCTGTCCCGCGGCCGGCGCCTCTCGCGGTTGCTAGCCACAGGAGGGAGCTGGTGTTGGGGACGGCACTGAGCGCGCTGTTCTTGAGAGAGCCGCTGCGCGCCGGGGCGCGTGAGGTCGAGGTCGGCGCGTACCTGCCGCCGGCGCCGTCCAACCCGGGCTTCGTGTTCTTCCGGGCCACCCCCAAGGACACCCCTGCCCTCCGGGCTGGTGATGATTCGGCTCTTGCCACTTTTTTTGTCCATACATTGCTCCTTGTTGCTGCTATCTATCTTGCATTTACAGAAGAACTAATTGCAGCACACTGATTCGGTGATTCCCATATAGTAATGCTCATGCAGTACGTAGTGTAATTTTGTTAACCTCTGTTCGAGAGATTCTTAAGTTGGTTTTGTGGCATTGGAGACGATTTACATCAGTTCGTCATTTGAGTTCATCTTTTTTGAGGAGTCAGTTGATTTCATCCTTACCAATTCTAGGCAATGTGGAGCCTTACGAGTTCATTCTGCCGCCCACCTGGAAGCAAGCGCGAGTGGCCAACATACTATCCGGGAACTACTGCCAGCCCAAGTGCGCCGAGCCGTGGGTGGAGGCGAAATTCGAGGACGAGAAGCAGGGCAAAGTGCAGGTAGTGGCATCGCCGCTGATCCGCCTGACGAACAAGCCGAACGCCACAATTGAGGACATTGGCAGCCCCGAGAGGCTGATCGCCTCTCTGGGCCCTTTCGTCACCGGGAACACCTTTGACTCCGACGAGCTTATTGATACTTCTATCGAGAAAATCGGCGACCAAACTGTAATGAAGCTTCCCTTGTATAATTATTGTTGCAATTGCAAATCTTTCTCCCAAATTAGTAGTAGTCACTAGTTGTTGAAGCGTGTTGCTGAAACCTGATGCATGTGCATTGTTCTTGTGATGCAGTACTACACCTATGTGTTGGAGACTCCACTAGCACTGACCGGTTCCCACAATCTGGCGAAGGCCACTGCCAAGGGAACACGGTGGTGCTCTTCGTCGCAAGCGCAAACGATAAACAGTGGCCGTCGTCAGAGAAGGTTCTGAAAACCATAGTAGACTCATTTCAAGTATGATTGCAGCAAGTGCGATTTGTGAGGTGGTTGACTTTGATGGAGTATTTGGCAACCTTGGCCTTGGGTAGAGCTTGTTGAATTGCTTATCTGAAATCTGAGGTACTATTTTGACAGTAGGGAGAACTGCTTGTTTTTAGGCTTGGAAAACGGAGTAAAGAGCTATCGGTTATCGAGTTATTATAAGGTGATAGTACTACTGTTTAATGTCTACAGCTTTTTTTTTGTGTAAACGTTTAATGTTAAAGCTTAGTGAACAGGACAGGTGTCGGCGATCAAATCATAGATCTTACGAATTATGAATCTATACAAATAAAAACAACCGGTGATATTCAAAACACCTAGTTTGTTTTGAGGTAAGAAAATCCCACAATAATCCTAAAAAGAAAAAATTCTAGAAATTATCACATTAATCGAAAGAAAAAGATAAGGATACCCACCACTTATTTTGGTAGAGCCAAATTATAACGGTGCAGATTAATCATATATAGATATTAGAGTTATATAACAAATACAATTATATGTCAATTATAGGAAGTAGAGTTGTACATAAAAGACAACTGTATCATAATATCTAGCCGCATAGTTACACTTGTAAATCTATCAGTTATGTGAAAAATCTAAGGGCCTATTCTATCCGGCTTTTGAATCCAGCTTTTGGCTTTTGCTATAGTACCTAACTTTCAAACAGAGTATTTTTTTTCAAGACGGGATCTACAAGTTAATTATAATACACATTGAAAGCCCATCATCTGTACCAATCAAAATTGCATGCGGGTATTTCTCTCTCCGTAATCTCTGTCACGAATAGCCAAAATTCAAAACTTTCAGTCAAAAGTCATAAGCCGCGGCCACAAAGAACAGGCCCCTCAAAAAGATTTAGAAGGAGAATGTGGACTATCTTTATTGCCATGAACTGATTACAAGATGTTCTTGATGGAAGATTACAAAGGGGATGGTATTAGCCCTAGGATTACTACTTCTTGCCTCTGTAATATACTATTTTGTCGAGAGATCTTTTCTGATTCTCCAGAATCTGTCTGTGTCTAGATGTTTTGTCTTCTGTTTCTTCTCGTTAGACCTTAAATAGCGCCAAAGAGTTGTCGGTTGTCCATGCGAGAAGACGTCTTGTCGATTCATCCCGTCCAGTCGAGCGAACGGTTGCTGTCAGCAAGAGAGACCTGGCAATAATTGTTCTTCGGTTATTGTCAATGTGAGAGAAACATGGGGACAACGGTAAGGCGCTTGTTGTAAAAAATGTTAGGCTGAGTCATCATGCGGTTAGAAGGAGGATAAAACACGTGTTTTATCCTTTTCGCATGAGAGAAATTTGTTTGGAGGCGGGTCTATATATCAGTTCATAAGACTTTCAAGTGCTGATTGATCGGGTGAATAAATAGTAGCCCTCCGATCATGGGTACTCGGGTAATGTAGTATTTGGTAGCTCACGACCGTATTGGTTAGATACTTTAATTGAGTATTAAAGCTATATTGATGGATTATTTAATCCTCATCAAGAGGTTAACTGGTTAAGTGTACACAATGCACAGGGACAATTTTTTTCAATAAGAGCAATAAGTTATAATCAGTTTATGCCGGTAAGGCGGTAAGTCAGAAATGTGATTCCCTAATCTTTATTGTCACTTGTATGCATGCCTACAGTCGGTGAAGGACTAATATGTGTTTTGTCTGAGTGAGGTTAATGGTATGTTCATTCCAAAATGTGTTATCCATTTAGCTAACATGAAAAGCCCTCTGGTCTCCGATGGGTTTTTGACCGGTTGGTTGCTTGGCTCCGTTGGGGATTTCAACTTTTTGCCACTCTTAAGATTGGCCAATTAATTCTGTCACTTACATGTGGGTCCGCCTGAGTCACTGAAAGTGGGCAAAGGTGACAAATTTGTTGCCACTCTACTTATAAGAGTGGCAAATGATTAAATTTTCCCCGTTTGTGTAGGCGCTAGTTTCTCTGAAAAGACAATTTTTCATGGCAATACTGTAGTAGTGTATGGTATGCAGTAATGCAGCTACTGATGGCTCGGACAGCGGTCGCACGAGGGAATTTGGGCACCTCTGTTTCGATCACTACTCTCTGAGTGTCGTGTCTACTAGAAAAAAAGCGCGGCGCCACGCCGCGCTAGCTACCGTGTGGATCGAAATAAAAGAGCCGAAAATTCGTGAGACGGGGCTTTTTAAAAAACCCGAGGACGGATGTGTAATTTAGGAGAAATAAAAGGGTGTTTCCGCAAAAAACAGGGACCTGCAAGGGCCCGTACGTAAATAAATAAGGACCTGTACGTAAATAAACGAGGATCCGTGCGTGGTCGGAAACCGTGGGGGCCATCCGTAAAGTGCAGGGCTAAAACTACCAGGGACCTGTTCGCGAGAAATAAGGACCTGTACATAATTTCGGAAAATTTCAGGAAAAGACCACGCACGACCGTACCGAAATCGGCCGCGTGGGTGCGGGACGCGCGGCGGGCGCGGGTTGGCGCAGGCGCGCGCGGAGGTGAGCTGGCGGAGCGGGGGGCGAGCGATTCCCCCGGGCATAAGAAGGGGAGTATGCATGATACGCTTCTTGCTAGCGAAGGGCAACGGGAGCGTCTCGGTTCCAGACTTGCAGTACGAAAAATAAGTGCCACACACAATGTTAAACACAAGAAACCGATCACCCTGCGATTCATTTGACGACCTACCCCGTCGGAAAGCAACTTTGCACCTTGATGACCTGTGAAAGCACAACCCACCACATTTGCGCTGCTCATTTGATGACCCAGAGCCCTGAGCGATGTAGACTATGTATAAGCTCTGGTCTTTTTTGTTTTTCAGTTGCTTTTAGCTTATTAGACTAATAAATCGTAACCCAAAAAAACAGGTCCATATACTCTTTGTGTGTGACTAGTTAGGGGTGGAAACGGATCGGATACGGTCAAATAGTCTCAAATACGAATACGGATTCATGTTTTTAAAACGAATACGGATACGAATTCGAACATTCTCTAATACGAATACGAATCGAATGTCGTAACGAATACAAATTCGAATCGGATATATGCTTAATTCGGTCGAATATGAATATCCTCCTACGAATGTTGTAATCGACCGGTTTTTCCGATTAGCGGTTTTAAATTCAAATTTTGACATTTGAAATTTTCTCAAAATATGATTTCCACAGTTCATATTTCTGGCACCATTGTTTATTCGCACATGTAGCCTACATGGTAGCAATTGTATCCATTGACCAAAACTGTAAACATCACCTCGTTCTGTAATGATCTCAGATTCCTGGAATTCAGACGCTTTATAGTTTAGTAATGCACGTATCCGACCTGACAAATGGTAGCAGCCGCTGGCCACCCAAATGGCAACAGGTAGAAGCAGTCGCCGGCCGGAGTGTACTAGTTGAGGACTTGAGGTCTTGGCTCTTGAGTCTTGAGTACTAGTTGAGGAAATCTGGAAATGAGGAGTTGATGAGTTAGTCTTGAGTTTTGAGTACTAGTTGAGTGAAATGAGGAGTGTACTAGCTGAGGTCTTAGCTCTTCCTCTTCTTGAATACGAATGCGAATACAAATACGAATATTCTCGAATACGAATACGAATATTCTTGAATACGAATGCGAAAACGAATATTCTCAAATACGGATACGAATATTGTCGAATACGAATACGAATATTTTCGAATACGGATTTTTGCTTACCACATTCACATTTTCTCGGATACGAATATCGGATAAAACAAATTATCTGTTACCGTTTTCCACCCCTATGACTAGTGATGAGTAGAAAAGAGATGGCCTTTGATTTTATGCGATCAGTTGTCTCCTGTGAAAAGGTATTACTCCCTTAAGTCAAAAAAGTCATCCTAAATACATATAGTTAAATTGTATTAATTTTGATCAAATATATTACCTAAAATATATAGTAATTTTTCTCCTATTAATAAATGCCAGAGCTCTTGCCCCAATTTAAAATATAGTTTTGATATACAAAATGATATGAGTAAGTCTGTTTATCTATCTGCCTGCCTGCCTGTCAGTCAGTCTGTCTATCTATCTTATTAAAGCAAAGGTAAAAGAAGTCTCCACCTTCCTCTCAAGGGCTAGAAATTCCCACGTTAATAAAAAGCAAAAGAGAAAGATTCGTAGTGTTGATCATGATGGGTACATATTATAATGGTCTAAATTAAAAGAAAGAGCTGACATCAAGTACAATTGAGAAATAACCGTGTTTGACACGAGAAAACGCTCCCAGATTTCTTGCCTCGGGGTATAAGGTGCGGGTATGTCAGTGTACTAAAGTATACAAAAATAAATAAACACAAGAAAGATAGAAAAAACATATATTTTATCGTGGTCGAAAGCCAACGTGGTTGAAAGCTAATGTGGTCAAAAACCATTATGGTCGAAAACTAACATGTCAAAAGCCGACGTTGGTCGAAAGTCATCATGGTCGAACGCCAACACGGTCGAAAGCCATCATGGTTGAACGCCATCGTGGTCAAAAGCTATCATGGTCGAATGCCATCGCGTTCGAAAGCCATTGTGGTCGAAAGTCATCCTGGTCGAAAACCATCGTGGTCGAAAGTCAACGTCGACCATCGCTCTGGTCGTATGTCGGAGGTCATCGACCATGTTGCCATAGCACACCTCGCCCGAGCATCATGGGTGATTGGGGGCCTACATCCAGTCACACGGTCCCGAACCCTAGCCCCACTGCCCCGAACGGCCAAACCCCAGAGCAGAGCAGAGCAGAGCCACCGCTGCCGCCATCACTGCCGCCCGCGCCTCACTACCGCCACCTCTCCCGCCGATAGCACCCGGAGGTCCGCCACCTCTCCCGCTGGCAGCGCATGGAGATCCACCGCGCCCTCGCCATTGCCAGCTTGGGGAGATCCGTCGTGCCCTCGTCGTCGCTAGCTTGGGGAGATCAGCAGTGCCCTCGCCATCGCCAGCTCGGGGAGATCCGTCGCGCCCTCGCTATCGCCAGTGTGTGGAGATCCGTTGCCGCTGCCAGCGCGTGGAGATCCACCGCGATGTCACCACCGCCAGTGCCTGGAGATCCGTCGCGCCTCTCCCGTCGCCAGCGCCTGCCGCCTGGAGATCGCCCGCCTCTCCCGCCTCCAGCGCCTGGAGTTCTGCCGCCTCTCCCGCCGCCAGCACCTCCAGGTCCTCCGCCTCTCCCACCAGTAGCGCCCTCGCCATCGCTGACCTCTAGCTCAGGTCCTCCGCGCCCTCACCGTCACCAGCTCGTGGAGATCCTTCGCTTGGCTCGCGCCGTCGCTACTCCTCTCGCCGAGATTTTGTTTCAGCGGCTCAGTAGTCAGCGCTTCAGCTCAGGTAATGTGGTAATCAGGTAATGAGCTCAGTATGAAGGAAAGGAGCTACATGAAGATTCTATCTTTTACGATATTGTTCATGCCATTTTAGTAGATCGGTGGGGCAAAAGCAATAACCTCTCCATTGTTTGGCACACCCATTAAATCCGTGGTAAAAACTCACTATTCTTTCTTTATCATTTCATTCCCACTTTCTTGATTTCTTGACACTTTTTATTTGCCATTCATGTCTTCATTCATAGGTACTATAGTCCAAATTGGCTTTCTCAAGGTTCTAATCGTGTAACCTCCACGAGGACATTGAAATTTCAGAAATGAGGAACAAATGCTTTAGAAAGTTTTTTTCCATTGTCAAGGACCTGAGAAAAATTAAGCAACAATTTGCTGATTTCTCCCTCTTTGAAAAGGCTACGATGGTATCGACTCAATTGAAGATAGAGCCCATCTTGAACCAAAGCAATGGTGGGGCATTTATGGAGTTAGAACCCCCAGAGTTGAAAGCATTAGCTCTCAAGTTACTTGGGCAGCCTTCTTCTTCTTATTATTGTGAAAGAAATTGGAGTACCTATGGTTTTGTCCATAGCATAAGGAGAAATAGGCTCACATCTGAACGTGCCGAGGATTTAGTGTTTGTGCATAATAACTTGCGTCTCCTTTCAAGAAACTCTGATGATTATTCCATAGGCCAACCCGAATGTGGGATGTTGGGGGAGATGGCTTCGAATCCTTTGATGGTGTTGGTGTTCTTGAAGCAGCTGATCTCTCACTAGATGAGCTAGAATTTGAGGCGTTCATATGTGGAGACGAGGGAGGGCAATGAGCATCCAAGTTGAAGCAGTCAAATATTAGTTTAATTCAGTCAAATTTGGCCTTGTGCCTCCCCTTTTGCAAGTTGCAATCTATTCCTATCTTCTATCAACTATCAACTATCAACTTATGTTATGCTATGTTGTAAAGAATGTTACCTATTTGGCTAATTCTCCATGATCCGTTATTTAGTTATTCAATGTTCACTAATACTTATTTTTGCTAAGATTTATCATGTACAATGTTAGCGATAGAGGATTCAACTAATATGAGGTTATACTTTTGTAGTTTTGTAGTTTTGTTTGCCTAGGTCAAGCATGGATTAAAAGAACTCTTGCAACCGGGATCAAGAGTTGGCCAACTGTCAAGTGGTATGTCACTTAAACTTTTCGATTTTCATATTATATATATACATATACATACATACACATATACATACACATATACATATATACATATACATATACATATACATATACATATACATATACATATATATATATATATATATATATATATATATATATATATATATATACATATACATATACATATACATATATATATATACATATACATATACATATATATATATATATATATATACATATACATATACATATACATATATACATATACATATATACATATATATACATACATATATATATATATACATATGTATATATACATATATATATCGACGTATCGTTGTTTTTGAAAATTTTCGTATCGCCGTACCCATATGGCGTATCAGGGCATCCTAGCTAAATGTTGCAGAAACTTCTTAGTGATTTTGCTTCCTTGAGTACAGTCAGGGGACAAATAAATGTTGCTTATGGGCAAAAATAAACTCACTGTAAAGAGTTGTAATAAGGCCAGGTTGGGTGTCATGTTGAGACAAGATACCAGAACAATAGCTCAATGTGGTGGCAAAATTCAAAGCCTTTATATGCCACTGTTGCCTGGTAATATGTACCTTTTTATCCAGTTCATGATCTGATATCGAAGGTCCATGACAAATTTGATTGTTCTGTGTTTCACAATCAAAATCTCAGTGATCAGGAACCGGCCTGTGGACGGTTGGTAAAGAGGTGGCGTCGTCCCCTGACTCGCTCAGGTTTGAATCCTAGGATTCGCCTGGGTCTCTCTCCTTCTTAAGTGAATGCCAGAGCTCCTCGTCAAATTTCGAAAGTGATCAGCACTCTCGTAAAGATTCTGCACCCAGGCTCTCTCTCTCAAGTCTCAAAGAGATCAATTGAAGAAGTGTGATTTTATCAAGAATGTCGATGGAACTGTCGAACTGAAAATGATCAAGATCAAGCTTTTTATCTGAAAAAAAAAGATGAAGACCTTGTATGCAATGTATCCCCGCACGCTCTGCCTATTGCAAACTGCTGAGATGAGAATGTCGCCGTGCGCGTTGGTGAGAGTGGAGTCAGGTTTCATCTGGTGGCATGTGCAATCTGTCCTGCCGCCCGATGCACCGTTGAGCACACCAGTGCATTAGGCGTGACACAAAAAACTGTATTAAGCATCAAAAGAGAGACGGACTGGTGATACAGCTTAGAATATCTCTACTACTTAGAAAAATGTTTTAGTGAGTGGTGCACTTGTCTGTCTTTCTCCCCTCCTCATGGAAATATCACGCCGATATGTGGGCCTTCCGTGATGCACTCCCCCTTCCTCTTCTCTCTCTGCATCCTCCGTTTCCACATCCACCGCCATCCCCGAGCATGCCCCTCGCATTCTCCACCTCTCCCAGCATACTCCACCTCTCCTTGCCTCCGCCGGGAGCGGAGATGCTGTCCTCGAGAGCGCTCTCCTTACTCTTCTCTCCCTGCCTCCACCGCCTCCCTGATCCCCTTCCGTAACACACTCCCCTTCTCTCTCTGCATCCTCCACTTTCTCTGCCTCCACATCCGTTGCAGCCCTAGCCTAAGCCCCAGCCTCCTCCTTGTGCGGTGTTAGACAGATCCCTCCGTCGGCCTTCTATGCGCCAATCATGCAGCCGTACTTGCCGTGCATGGGCATGCGCTAATAGCGCTCCTGCCTAATGGCGCTCCTGCCGTTCTGCCTCACGCATGCATGCAGCCATCACATCAGCGCCTGCCTTGCATGCACACGTAACATCAGCGCCTGCCTTGCATGCACACGTAACATCAGCGCCTGCCTTGCATGCACATGTACTCGGTTATATATGTAATCTGTGATTCCATCAATACAATAACGCGTGATTACTTGCGCTATCAGGCTCCTCTCCTCGCCTCCGCCAGGGGCACAGCTGCCATCCCCAAGCGACAGGGGCACGATGGAGAAGGTGCTGGTGGTGAACCGTGGCGAGATTGCATGTCGGGTGATGCGGACAATGCAGCAGCTGGGTATCACCACTGTGGCAGTGTACAGTGACGCTGACCAAGGCGCACTGCACGTGTGCATCGTTGACAAGGCCGTCAGGCTTGGCCCACAACCCGTGCGGGAGAGCTACCTCAACACCTCGGCATCGCCAACACTACCCTCCGTCCCCAAATCTATAGGCGGGCGATCGACAGAGAGCACCTGAGCAGCGGCAGATCTGGGCGAGAGAAGGGAGGTGGTGTCCAGGGTGGACGACGACAAAGTTGAGATTGGCAGAGACCACCGCCTGCTCTCGGCTACATGCCTCCACCACTGCCATCTCCGCCCGTAGCACCTCCTCTGCCAAGCACTTCTTCCCCTTCCCCTCAGTCCCGCGCACCTCGGGCCGTGCCTCCACGCGGACTCCATCAAGGAGTGGCACAAGTTCGAGGACACTGTAAGGAGCAAGGACCTCTTCCACGCGCTCTGCATCCTGAAGTCTGCGGAGCCTACATCTTGTCTAGAGACGGTGGTGGCTACACAGGAGGTGCGCCCCATGCCACCAGAGCAGGACTAGGAGGTGCTGGATGCCTGCATCGATGGCAACGACATGAGGCTCGTAGGCTAGACGTGTTAGAAATTAGCCCATATGAGTGAAGACCAATTTATAAGGTGGAGCCCTCACCACTCTTGAATATGGATAGAGATGGTATGAGGAGGGTTCTGGCTTATCACACACGCGCGCACACACGTGCGCGCGTATTCACGTATTTTCGTGTGAAAATCGTGTGATTTGTGACTTGCGACTCGTGACCCATGCCGTGACGTGGCGTGCCACTTGGCAGACCATGTCCATCTTTATTTTTTGCTAAACCCTGCACCACTCTCTCTCTCTCTGTTTGAATAAAATTCAAACGTTTAAATTTGAGGCTTTATTGGAGTGTTGTTGACAGGCAGGTACCAGTGGGTAAATGGCTGGTTAAATATGTCAGGTATCAAATGGTAAATGGTTGTTTTAATCATATCAGTTATCAATCTGTCTATTTATACGCCTGGAGACGTTCAGAGTATGTGTGAGAAGCTCACTGCCTCCATTTCCTTCTTCTCTGTGATCTTGTGCATTTGTATTGTACTATCTGAACTTCGCCAACCTTTCTTCCCGGCATGCACCTGGAAGGAGGGAGAGCGGCTATCTCCGAACCATTGCCGCAGAGAGTACCTGCACGGGGTGGCAATAAGGTTTTTGGGCAGCGCACATCTGCGCGACCGCTTACTTCACTATCTCATCTATGTTCTGCACTGCATCAAGCATGTGCTGCATCCTATTCTTCATCAAGCCTAATTATAAGTCGTTCACGCATTTGTTCAACTTTGAAATCCTCAGTTGCCAATCTTTTCTTCCATTCTCCCTTTTTACGCATGAAAATCTTTTCTTCCATTCTCCCTTTTTATGCATGAATCATTGGACTGGGTCCTCTTGAGGCTCTTCATATGCAAATTGTGTTCAAAATTTGAATAGAACTTTGTGTGGAACTCAGTTTGTTAAATGTTGCATGAGTCGATGTTGTCTTTAGGTTTCATGGTAAAATCTAGCTTGCATGGAGTAGTTAGTGTCTGTATAGTGGGAATTGTTGGGGAAGGGAGTGTAGGAATTAGGGATGCAAAAAATTGGCAACTGAGGATTTCTGTGTGCTGATTGTCATATCGAAGGCATGCTTACAAAATTTGAACCTGGTTTACAGTTTATCAATTGATGTTTACAACAATGCATTAATAATTTGGTCTCATTCAAACCGGTTTTAGATCGATATTTATACCCACTTACCAATGTATATGCATTTCTTTTGCTGCAATTCTGGAGGGGCCAAGAGAAGAGACACCAATAGTTTTAAAGGAGATGACAGGCTTGGAAGGTGATAATTGAGGCAATATCCCCTTTCTTCTGGCTGTATTGTTCCTTGTTCAAAGATTTCAGTGGGCTTGTACTTCTTTTCCCTATCAATCTCATACTGTAGTACTCCTTAGTAGTACATAGTTGCAACAGGCCAATAGATCAATTTCGTAGGACTTTTATTTCTTCTGTAACTCTCATCTTCTTTATGCGTTACTTTTATCAGCTGCAGAGCTTGCACTAAAGATGCGGGGTCTCTGGAAATTCTCCTTATATTCTAGTTGTATTTCTTGGAGGTGTATCTTATCTACCAACTCAAGGAATTGACGTATGGCCTAACTTGGCTGCCATATTGGCATTTGCAATAGCAGATGCGATTTTCCTTGGTGGTACTTATCTTGCATAAATATCATATTTCTAGGCTCCATAAAAGCACCGAACCCTTGTACATGAAGCTGGCCATCTTATTACTGGTATTGTTTTCCTTCAATTTCTATCACTTTTGATCGTCTCAAGTTCTTGTAATCGATGCGTTTTTTACAACACTATCTTTTACTTCTTAGATTTCCATTATGTAATTTGTGCAACATTTGACTTCTGGGATTCTAATTTGTTATCCTATGTCCTACTATATCTTACTCCATTGAACATGTGTATAGCTTATCTAATGGGTTGCCCCATACCAGTCATTTTGTATCCATTTGTGGTATTGTGAATAGGCATTCAAGGCGAGGTACAACTATTACTAATTTATTTATTGTCATTCTCTATTGTGTTTGATGTGTTCTTTTGTCGATTTTCCAACGATGTAGTGTAATTTCTGTCACTTGAAAACTTTGTTGCCCTTTTCGAAGTTTTGCCTTGAGCTTGTTTTTTTTTTAAAAAGTGAAATTGTAATGATGAAAAGGGGAGTCACTATCCCGGTGATTTCACTCGTTTGCTTGGTTGATGTGCTGTAGTTTGACGTTGAGTTCGTTTGTGACAGTTGGCGTTAGGGTTACTTACTGAATGTGATGGAATTGCAGGAAGAGTGGGGGAGAAAAAAGTGAATTCAGCTCGGACGTCTGCCGCTCATTGGTCTGTGGTCAAGCAGCGAAGTCGGAGGCGTAGCATAGGACAACTGGCCAAGCATGATGGAAGAGGGGTCACGGAGTGGGACGGAGCTTGGTTGGGACTTGGGAGCCCTGATGGAGTCGATGTCGTGGCATAGGCGGAGTTCGAGGGATGATGGTTTGAGATGCTAAAGTTATACGATTTTTTTCGATTTGTAACAATACACAAGCATTCAACTACTGTTCCTGGTGTGGAAGAAGAACTGATGCTTTGTGCGCAGCTATAGCTCTGTACAAAGCTGAAGGCTTATGCTCATCGGTTCTTCTGCCCCACTCGAATCACATACGTACTATTTTAGTGGTGCCGCCATGCCTGCCAGTCTGAAGCAGCAGGCGCTGGTAAAAGATAAGACGCGTCGCCCCAGATTGTTCCCCGCGCACGGTGGCACGAGCACGCTCCCCATGTGCGCCTGGCCCACTGGGCTCAGAGTACAGAGTACTTCACGGCTGCACGCTCTGCTCAACAGGCGCCCAAGCGAGGAGGAGTAGCGGCCGCCGCAGCACAACGAGAGCCACACACGCACACGAAACGCAACGCAGAGATGGCCGCCGCGAAGGAGCTGTGCCGCTGCCACATTGTGGCGGTGCCGTTCCCGGGGCGCGGCCACGTCAACGCCATGATGAACCTGGCCAGCCTCCTCGCCGCGCGCGGCGCCGCGGTCACCTTCGTCGTCACCGAGGAGTGGCTCGGCCTCCTCTCCTCCTCAGCCGCCGCCCCGCCGCCCGGCGTCCGCCTGCGCGCCATCCCCAACGTCATCCCCTCCGAGCACGGCCGCGCCGCCGACCACTCCGGCTTCCTCGAGGCGGTCGGCACCGAGATGGAGGCGCCCTTCGAGCGCCTGCTCGACCGGCTCGACGAGGGCCCGCCGGTCGCGGCGCTCGTGGCCGACACCTACGTGCCGTGGGTCGTGGGCGTCGGCAACCGGAGGGGTGTGCCCGTCTGCTCGCTCTTCCCCATGGCCGCTGCCTTCTTCTCCGCGTACTACCACTTCGACCACCTCTCGTCGTGGCTTGCCAGCGAGCACGCGCCGGCCTCCGGTGCGATATCAGGTGATGGTTCCCTATCCTGATTAATGAATAACCCGCATTTGAATCAATTTATAAATTGTTGCATCTATGCTGTGCTGAATTTGGAGGTTCTAGGATCTGATTTATGATTAGTTACGTTCATTATTCATGTTTATGAAGTGTGCAACTGTGGATACTCGATAGTTCTGCAAAAACAAAAACAAAACTTGGTTATTCAAGTGTGATTGTTTATGACATGATGTGCACATTCCAAAGCGTTTCAAGTGTTAGGATATATGAAGCTCTCAAGCTCCATGTGCAAAGGTGTGAGACTGTGAGTAGCATGGCCAATGAAAGTCTGAAACAACGATAAATATGATTTCTTTTCTTCCGCGAGGAACCTATAAATATGAAAACAACTTGTTAAGATCACGTGTAACTCTTTAAGTACTTACTATTAGTTTTGTCGCCCATTACTGGGACAATGCTCACGTGATTAAGCAAGAAAAAACTTTAATGGTCACCATAACAGCCGTATTTTTTTATTTTAGTCCTTGTAGTAGGGGTGGCCCTCACCTGAGCCCATCCGGCCTGTTTGGGGATTGTAGGACCCAATGTGATATATGTAATGACATATATACCCTTCAGAGAAATACATGACTGCAAGGGCAATATTGTAATTATGACTTATGGAGATATATATGTGTGCCCTAAGCATGGAGAGAGGACAAGCATTGTTCATCCATCATAACTACTCCACTACTCTCCTAGTTTACTGTTTGGCCAGTAGCCACAACAGTCCTCCAATCAACAAATCACCAAGTCAGGGTCTAATTGCAGATTGTGATACTCAGGTAGCTACCTGACTGAGAAATCTATTAACTCTGTTTGGATGATGGGATTTGGTTGGGATCTGATCTAACTTTGAACTAAATCCTAGAAATCTCTCTCACCCTGACATGTGTAGACATACATAAAACAACTAAAAATTTAGCATAGTTCAAGATTGAAAAATTGGTACTCAAATTTGTCTCAACAGAAATAGCCAATTTCTCATCCATGTTCAATCCCATCTTTATCGTTCCTCACTCAAGACAACTCCAACGATATTTCCAAGACTCCCAAGTCAGTAACATCATATATGTGTTGCTGTCATTGTACCCCATGGTTTTCATTTTGTAATAATTGCAGGAGGTAATTTTGTTGATCTCAATCTTCTATATAGTAGCTTGCAGCATTATTCACTCATCTTTTTTTTCTGCAGATAAATCTGATCAGAGACTTGAGCACTATATCTCCAGCCTGGCTTCAAGTTCAATAAGGTTATCTGATCTCAAGCCCTTAATTCACAACGAAAGAACAGTAAATTATATCCTAGCAGCTGTCTCTAGCATCAGAAAAGCGCAATGTCTCCTCTTTACCACTATGTATGAGCTTGAGGCCGGTGTCATCGACTCACTAAGATCAGTGCTCTCATGTCCAGTGTACCCAATTGGCCCCTGCGTTCCCTACATGACCCTTGATGATCAGCATACCAAGTCCAACAGAGAAGTTACCAGCCCAGGAGACTACTTCACCTGGTTGGATTCTCAACCTGTGAACTCGGTGCTATATGTCTCCCTTGGAAGCTTTCTCTCTGTGTCAGCCTCTCAGCTTGATGAGATTGCGTTGGGCCTTGCAGCTAGTGAGGTCAGATTCTTGTGGATTCTTCGTGAACAATCTCCTCGGGTGCGGGAACTTGTCAGTGACATCGATAGGGGCATGGTACTGCCATGGTGCGAGCAGTTGAAGGTTTTGTGCCATCCTTCAGTTGGGGGCTTCCTGACACATTGCGGGATGAACTCAACACTTGAGGCCGTCTTCGCTGGTGTACCTATGCTCGCACTACCACTGTTCTTTGATCAACCAATTGATGACCGGCTAATTGTTGAAGAATGGAAGATTGGGCTGAAGTTGAGGGATTGGAGTGATAAGGATCGCTTGATTGAAAGCGAGGATATTGCAAGGGCTGTTAAGAGGCTGATGGCCTGTGATGAAGCTGAGACAAAGGCAATAAGGAGACGTGCCCTTGAGTGGAAAGAGGTTTCTTTCAGAGCAGTCAACAAGGGTGGATCTTCATATCACAATCTCAGTTCATTGATGGAGATGGTATGCTCATCACGGTAATTGGGACACCAGTATTTGGCATGTACGAAACCGATCAGCAATGTTCCAAAATTTATGCTTGAAATGTATCGTTAGTTCAAGCATTTTGTTTGTCGGAGCCCTATTTGAGAGAAAGGTTTCCACGCTTGTACGCCAAAA
The DNA here is from genome assembly GCA_036346245.1 of Bonia amplexicaulis. Lineage (NCBI taxonomy): Eukaryota > Viridiplantae > Streptophyta > Magnoliopsida > Poales > Poaceae > Bonia > Bonia amplexicaulis. The sequence goes on from CM070735.1 coordinate 32,657,092, forward strand.
AGACTGGTATAGTTGATTTTTTCCCCTCCTTGTTGAAGGTTCTTCGGCTTACACTCTAGTTGTAGGATCATATACCAGATTAAGAAGTGTGTGAATTAACTTGATACAATCTAGTTGTAGGATCTTATGGCAAACTAAGAAGCGTGTGGATTAACTTGAGTTTCAAAATTACTATTTTTATAAAGTATGTTGGAGAGCTGCATATGTTTTGCAGTAAAGAGGACAAAAAGGCATCATACAAAGTTTTTGCACAACGCAGATGCAATTCGAAATAACCCTGCTAGTTTTAAAATTGCTACTGAAAATTTGATACTGAAGACTTGAGCAATCTACTTATCGAAGACATTGATATATGCATCATATAAGAGGCGTGGGGGCATTGCATTTTTCTCTGCTTGGCTGCACCTAGTGAATGGGAAAATTTGCTCAGTAGCATCCCAAACATGGATATTTTGCTAGATAATATTGCAATCATCTTGTACTTCAATATAATAACATCCTAAACACATGAAATCTATCTATTATTATTATATTATGAAAGCGATAAAAAAGAAGCCATTATGTATACTCTCAAGAGCTAGAAATTCTCACGTTAATTGATGAAAAAAAAGAGAAAGATCAACACAATTGATTGTGGTGGGTTTAGATTATAATGATCTAGATTGAAAGAAACATTTCATGTCAAGTACAATCCAGAAATAACTGAAATTTGAAATAAAAGATAAAATAAAATTACCAATTTGATTTTCATACGAATTCATCAGTAAATCTCTAAATAAATATAATTTGCTCTATATTGAAAGAAAGGGTTCATATCAAGTACAAACCAAAAATAATTGAAATTCAGAATAAAAAATAAAATAAAATAAAATTATCAATTGGATTTTCATACGAATTCCTAAGTAAAATTCCTAAATGAATATAATTTAGAATAAAAAATAAACAAAAATTAGCAATTGGATTTCGATATGAATTGCAAAGCAAAATCCCTAAAATAGATGTAATTCAGCGTAAAAATGAAAGAAAAAGTATTAATTGGATTTGTACATGAATTCCAAAAAAAGAAAATTTGCAATTTGATTTTCATACATATTCTAAACTAAAATCCTTGGACAACTAGAATTTGAAATAAATTAAATAAAATTATTAATTTCATTTGCATACAAACTCCAACAAAAAATAACTAAAATTTTGATAAAAATAAAATTATAACGATGATAGCATAATGGTGTCGAAGGATACCACAAAAGAGTGCAATTACAAAAAGGCATTGACCCACAGGAAAGCGAAGATGCGAGGTGGTGATGACAGAGATGAGGACAATGCTGTACTGCTTACCTTAGTCGTTCGGTGACGACAATGTAATGTTGCTTGCCGAAGCCACCGAAAAGATTCACCAGGCATTTGCTCGATCTTAGAGTATTCTTTTCTGAGTTGGTTCTGTCTCACTTCCTTGATTATGGTAGAGCTCTTATGGTAGTCTGTGAGGATTTTCCAAATATCATGAGCAGATGCCAAATGAGCTACTCACTCAAATTCAGATCGACTAAGCCCCTAAATTAGAGAATTCCGTGCCTTACTATTTGCCTTTACATTCGGTGTAATCACCTGGTCATTGATGGGCACCACATAAGGATTCTTGACTTTGAGCAAAATTGAGTGCCCTTGAGCCTTGATATAAGAGTGCATCCGAGCCTTCCAATAAGACAATTTAACCCCATCAAAGACGGGTGGCTTGATTGAATACTTGTCTGATGCCATGGCTCTAAGACTGATTAAGATCTATCAAAAAGAGTTAACCAGGCTCTGATACCACTTGTGGGACCGAATGGTAACAGAGGAGGAGTGAATGATGCCTCACAAACTTTTTTCTAAGTATTCTCAAACTATTCGCTCCAGTAGCGACAGAACTATGAGATTAGAGTTGAAAGGCTACACCAAAGCAACAATCTCAAGAACCAAGAAGAGGAATTCTTTAGCACCAGAGCGGAATGACTGACTACTAAGGTACGGTTTGATCGACAGCAGCACGACGGTGCCCTGGCAGTTTGACTGGCACGATCTGATTGATGACAAGATTGCGGTTTGATCGACGAGCGGTACAATCGGGCCAAGAAGCGATAAGACCGCTCCCCTGTTCTCAGAATAGGAAATCAACCCAAATCCAACCACATTTGGTGCAACTCTAAAAATCCATAGCCCAATGAGATGAAACTTTGCATATACTTTGCTCGTGGGTAAAGAATGATCAAGATAGGTTTAGATGTATTTTCACATATCACAACAATCAAGAACCCCCGAAGATTCTAAGTAAAAACCTTGAGATTAAGAAATTCCAAGGTTAACCAAAACTAAGCAAAACCAGGCAACTTCGAAATCCTTCAAGACATGGTGCCTAGTTGGATGGAATTTGATCTTCATGAGATATCTCCATCACATACATATCCTTGGCATGCAACCAGTCCACATCTAACCCTAATAGATACTATCCACTAGCACATTTGGGGAAAACCCGTGAACCTTACATAACACGGGTTTCTCATGCACGCTTTTCAATGCATATAAGCCCGAATATGTTAAGTTTTTAGCCTTAGATTCACTTGATTTTCTCAGCATCTTCTTGATCTAAACTACTTTTCCAAGCGCCGCTCAAGCCCCGCAGTTTTGATCCAACTCAGTTTCTGGTATTTGGCAAATTACCAAAATACCCTTGCCTTGACTTAGTCTTCATTTTTCATTGCAAGCAATTATGATGCTCGTCACACGTAGGTGCACTAATGGCTTATCATGTATCGGCAAGCCTCTACTGTTTCGATTCTACTGGACCACACCTCACTTAGACAAACCAAGCACTTGGTGCAACCCGGCGCTCGAACATTTTCTTCAATATTTACCATCTTCCTTGTGCCATATTGAGCTCAACCATCTCACTCAACATTCTTGACCATTCTGGGCCTTGGTTCCTCCATGAGCGTAGCCCTGATCTGCACTGTTGACCATAGTTGACTCCAAAGATTGTTGTACATTTAAAGATAAAGAAGTTATTTTCAAACACAAGTTCTTCACAACTTGATCTATGCTAGCTAAAATATGCATCATGCAACATTAATACACTGACTAAACAAAAATCAAATCATCCCATGACCAAATTTCCAAAATCATAGAACCAAACACAAGGGCCGGTCTGACCGCCAACCAGAGATTGACAAACTGATTGAGCCCAATGCAAAATAACCCGCTCTGAAAAATTACAACTGGCAACAAAACAGCGGTCATACTGCCTAACCCAGTCTAACCGACAACATGCCAGCGGTCAAACCGGTTTGTGTGACAACAAACTTGATCAAAATACAAACTTGGTAAAATTTAAATTCCACTTCACAAACTTGGCAATGATTAATCACAATATTATCCTGGACTTTCTCATATGGTCCTTCATATGGCCTTGCATATCTTCGGTTACAACACAAAATCTTCAGGATTAGAGATGGGAATTGTTCAATGCTACTGCAAAACCATTCTGCATTGTAAGCTAAGCATCTGCGGACAAACTCACAACCAGTTTCAATCATACTTATCAAGATTAGAGTTAGGAATTTTCAATGTTTGGGAAGGGGCCCAGTCGGCCCATCCTGTCAATAGGCTAGTCGGCCTAGCAAGGAGTCCAGGCTAGGGAAATATCTACCTCTGTGTGTATAGAGCCAGGTAGAGGTATTCATGTAACTTTAAATGGGGAAAATTACAAGTTTATCCCTATACCTAGGTATAGAATGTCTATAAACCACAACATTCAACATTTCCAATTCAATCATGCTCATGAAGAGTAGAGCCCCAACATCAAATTATAATCTTCAATTTACGAGACATTAATCTGCAAACATTTCCAATTCATACTTATGAAGAACTGTTACAGATAAGATAAAATTCAGACGACAGATATATACACCAAGGGGTATTATCACATAAGAGGCAGAATTGCCAAATCCAAATAGCCATCAGAAGTCAGATAATAATACTCCTGATCAACAGCGTGACAATTGTCACAACTTTTCAAACCTTCTTGACTCCAAACCAAGCAAAATAAACAACCTAACGAATGTCAGACTCGCCTTCCATTGCACTCTAAAGCAGAACCAAACAAATCCTAGACGGAGCAAATGTCCATTTATTTGCAGAATTCCACTGCTGGTGGGCGCAGCGCGACTCCTCCGAACTGCACGCTGGAATACTTCTTGTATACCACCCTCAGCTTGCTCTCAGGGGCAGTCGAGTGTGAGCTCACAAGAATCTTTGCACACTCCCTGAAATCATCACAGAAAAGGTCAGTATTAGACCCAACATTTAAGCAGAGAAATTTCAGTAAAGCCAGTGTGGTGCTTACATTAGCTGTGATTCAGTAAAGCCAGTGTGGTGCTTGAGCGTGTCAGTCCATAGAGGGCTCCTCTTCAGGGTCAGATTTGCTGCATAGACAGCAGAAGCAGCAACCTTAGAAGGCAGGGACATCACCAACCCATATTGCATCAGCGACAATTCGGCGAAGAAGAAGACCATATGCTCCATCTGCAATCAGTGAATCAACCAAAGAAATCTTAGTGCAAAATCTCTGCTTGAAAGTGCAACTTGAATACATCTGATGGAAAAACTACACAAAAGATACCAGCTTGATTCTTTACCTCCTTGTCATTTTTTATATCTGAAGATGCCGCCTTCAGAAAGCGCACAATGAAGACATATGGTGTAGGAACGGTGAGATTCCACTCAAGCCTATTCAGAATTTGCTTCTCCATTGAAAGAATTTGTTCCCTACTGTATGCACTGTCTGATATCAAGATGAAATCGTTCACCTGAAAGTACATGGCAGCTAATTAGAAATTTAGAATAACTAGAAATGAACATTGGAAAGCAAAGGGAGAGGCTTTCTGTTTCTACCTCTGGGGCCCAAATTTCCTCGTACTTGCAGAAGATCAGCATGGCTGAAACGCCGGCCAGCTGCAGCTCCCTTCGCAGCATGGGCTGCATCGACAGGTACCGGTCAATGATGTACATAGTGAGGTAGAGGGTTTCCGGCATGAGCTCAAACTTGTGATGCACTTCAATAATCCAGTCTGCAAGGATGGCCCTCATCTTGGAATTGATCTCCACCTGGGAGTCAATGTAGTCGCATGGGCGGAACTCATTCTGCAATAATCCAGGAAAGATTAATTTACATACACCCAAGGACCAAGGATAGGAGCTGTGCAGTTACCTCTGCAATCTTGTAGAACTTGTAAATATCCTCAATGTAGTCCACGACAGCCAGCTGATTGTCGCCGTCAAGCTTATCAATGTCTTCAATCACTTCTCGAGGTTTATCAGTAATTCCACAGGCAACCTGTCAATAAAATGGAGAATCAGACTAATTCCGCAGTTTTATGCTACTGCAACATACGGTAAATGCCTCGAGAAGTTTTTCATAGGTAGCGCACCTTAGAGCGAGCTGTGAGCACGGAAGTGAGGGTGTTGATGACCTTCTTCCTCGAGCACTTGCGGACGGAGCTGGCTCTGCCCTCTGACTGCTTCTTGCTCACGTCAGAATCAGAGCTGATCTCGATGACATGCTCAGGGGGACGAGGGGCGGGCTTGGAAACGACCTTCCTTGCCGACTTCGGCGCAGGCCTCGCTTGCTGTACCTTGGCTGCGGCGGCATTCGCTTGCGCATTCTTCAGCAGCTGAGCACCAAAGCTTCTGGTGATGGGGCGGTTCACTGGCTCCTGCTGCTGCGGCTTCCTGTTTCCAAGAACAAGTGAGTTTTCAGAGAAAGAACGGGAAATGATGATACTGTGACTGGGGGGAGAGCTCGGTTTGTTCCGTACCCTTCGGTCACACGGACGTTCACGAGGTTGCCGATATCGCCAAGGGCTCGCCGGTTCTTCAAGTCGGGCCTGCCGGTCACGACGGCCTCCTGCTTTCCCAGAGCGGCGACACCACCTACGATTGCACAGGAGAAGAAGATGACATGAAAAATCACTCCTAAGAAGTTGGACCAAACCACATCTAATTGGCATAAAAGTTGAATCTTTTTTTCCAGAATTCCAATTCTGAAGCTGGTAATCAAATAATACCAAGAAAAAGGGTGCAAATTGTTCATCAAATTGATTTAAGAACTCGAATCCAGAAGCCCCTGAACACACACAAAAAATCAATTCTTGAACAATGAATCGAAGAAAACTTGGGGAAGAAGAAACCTATGAATAGATCGGGGACTCGCATCAAAATCCAATCTTGAGCAAGAAACCGTGTGGAACAAACGAATCAAGAACCCGAATCAGACAGGCCCGAACACGCGGAAACCCAACATTCCCCGGAGGAACCGGACAGGACAGAGCCACCAAGAACCCGTCTTCCCCAGTAAACCAATCAAAAGAACCCGCCCCCGAAACACGGCAAAGCACAAGATCCGCCCGCTCACCTCTGTTCTGCAGCTGCGGAGCGGCAGCGGCTGCGACGTTCTGGCTGCGCGTCGCCATCTCCTCCTCCTCCTCCTCGCCGCTCTGGCCGAAGAGACCGGAGAGCACCGAGGCGAAGAACGACTGGAGGCGCGCGGCCCGCGTCCCCTCTTCCCCGCCGGCGAGCGCAGCCACCGCGTCTCCGGCGGCAGCACGGAGAAGAAGCTCTTCTTCTTGCTCCCCTTCTTGGTTCTTGCTTTGCCTTGCCTTGGTCAATCAATGGCGTGGGGTGGCGTGTGATTTGATAGGTACAGTTCTTTGGGAGGGGAGGAGATATAACGACGGGTGCGGCGCGCTGTCGGGCGGCGTGGCTTTACGTGGAGCGGGGAGCGGAGGAGCGGCTCCAACGGTCGGGAGGGATTCGAATCGCAACGGTCGGGAAGCGGGGGGTCGGACGGCTCGGATTGGACGCGCAGAGGTGGGTGCGCCCCAGGAAACTAGCCGTTGGGGGTAGATTCCCCTTTGTTGTTTCCGAGCTGGAAAGGGCATGGCCTTTTTTACTGCTTGCCACTCCTATGAATTATAGAGTTGCACTTAGCATGGTAAGAAGTAATTAGGACTAGTGTTACCGAGAGATCGCATACGAGAAGTAATTAGGACTCCATTGGCACATCGGAATCGCACTCAACGCATAGACTTACGCAGTCCTCGACGGTGTAGTTCACACTACAATATCGTGAATCCAAAGGAGGACGGATCCAGGACCACTGTGTTTATGTTTGTGAACATAGATAATAGACCTACCTCAATCCAAGATTGTATCTAAAGATTTGGCTACTGTACCGGCCCATGCATTATCTTGTCTCGGTGTCTCTCTGACGGATTTCTGACTTTCTGTATCATTTTCTTCTCATACGGATGAGATACTTTGGTCTGGTGTTGTATACCTTGCTGGTTTTGATCATGGATACAGGTAGGTCAGTTGGTCCAAATTAGACTTGATTGACGTCGCATTTTAGTAGAGTTTATCATAATATTTTTCAATGTTTTATACGGCATAAATTGAACATGATATGTTAAGATTTAAGAGGTATAAGGGGATTCTCCAAAAACAATTGCTAAGAGGTCAAGCTATAAACACAAGGGTTGCCAGAGTCTTTGGAGAGAACTCTGCAGTTTTCACTTTGTTCTTTCGGCATATTTCGGTCCGGCGTATATAGTAATTGCAGTGACTATTTTCTCTTTTATGAAAGATTCATGCTTTTGTCAGGTGCAAATGCTAAATGTCACCTCATCATAGGCACCAACAATGACTAAGGTGGTTGTAAAGAGCTCCAAGCTACAAAAAGAGATTTAATAAATGCAAATGCGTGCAGTCATTCTACTCACACCAAGGCCAAGAAAAAACCACATTGAAGTATACTAGTTATCCACACACATCTCAATCATTACATGGGGGTATTTATAGGCTTTAAAGGCTGTACAAATGGCCGAAATACCTCTAGGGTATAGCTACCTTATGAGTACAAGTGAGGGTATTATTGTCTTTTCTAAGTATAGCTGCATTTCTTGGACCTCCAGGTAGATGCTTCTCAGAGCGAGTCCCTCGTCGGAAGAGTAAAACTATTGCACCAATACTAACCCTCTGCCCCTTGGCGTTTAGGAGAAGCGTCTATAGGGATAGTATCGAACTATATCAAAATTGAGCATCGAAATCGTGGTGAAATCTCTAACTTAGCCAAAGCCTTAGGCACCCAAACCATGGCAAGATCAGCTGCAAAAGCTCAAGAATAGTTGCCAAGTGGAATAGATTGAGCTGCATTGGCCCCTTATGGCGGATAGCCGTAATGAGAATAGCATTTGTTGTTACCATATCCAAGTTTTCAAGTTTTCCGCAGTGATCGCTACGTGGTCGCCATGACGTGGCCGGGAAGCATTTGTTGGTTGCCGGTACTGAACTTTGGGCCTGTTTGATAGAGCTATGGCTTATGACTTTTAGCTGAAATTTTTGAATTTTAGCTGTTTGTGACAGAGATTACGGAGAGAGATACTTGCTTGCGATTTTGATTGATACAGATGTGAGGCTTTTAACATGTACTGCAATTAATTTATAGATCCGTTTTGAAAAAATACTCCATTTAAAAGTTAGATATTGTAGCAAAAATTAAAAACCATGTTTGGAAGCCGTTAAAAAGCAAACCATTTAGCAACGCTTTATCTGGAGCGGTGCACAGCCGGGTTGAGTTAGTAGTTGGGCCGACCCCTACTTTCTTTGGTGTGGGAGCAATTGCCGTGTAAAACTGCTGGCCCAATGTTACCATTAGGCTTCATAGAGCATTACCATGACAACAGCGATAATTTTGCGCACACACAAAACGTCCGAATTTTTTCTATTTTAGCCTTTTTTTGAAAAATATTCACATTTAGATCTCTGGTAGTTTTAATTCGTTTTGGACCTGGGGGTTTGCCAGTGACCCACGGCGCCGAGGTAACACATCTCGCCGTGGTCCACGGCCCGAGTTGCCGAGCCCGCACCAAAGATGGTGGCTGCGTGGCGCCGACGTGGCAAGACATCGGCGCCGTGGTCGTGGCGCCGAGCTCGGCACTCTTCCGCGCCGAGCCCCGAGCTCGTTCATTTCTCCGCCCGCCTCCCCCCCCCCCGGCCTCCCGCCTCCCGCCTGTAATACCACTAAATTGCAAAAGAGAGGGTTAAGAAAGGAAATGGTGGTTTTTGCCGTCAGACCCATCGGCTTTTAGAATGCCGAATAAGCAACGCTCGCAGAGGTTCCCAGACCATCCAGGGACGGTCGGCACCGTCTAGAAAGCGACTAAAGATAGCGCTCTCAGAGGTTCCCAGACCGTCCAGGCCGATCGCACCGCCTCGCTTGTGGGTTTTCGTCATTCGGCAGGAAATTTTATTTTTACCTGTTACCGATTTACCTGCCACGGTAGAAGAGCACTAAATAGTGTAGGGCTACTGTTGGACCAAAAAGCCCTCAGGGCCATAGTCAGCCAAGGCAAAAAGGGAGGGGTAGAAGCGGCATTTCGCATAGAGGGTGATAGACAAGACATCACACAGCCCTTTACCAGCTCCACTTTCTGCCACAGCCGCAAGCATCATCATTTCACCACTCCTTCCTCAACCGAGAGCAGCCACAGAGTGAGCCCTAGAGCCAAGCCTAGCTCCATCTCACTTTTCCTCCCCCAGCCGAGAGGAAGAGAGCAAGAAGAGAGGAGACCCGAAGGAACCCAGAAGGGCAAGCGCGAGAGGACGGCATCGACGACAGCAAAGGATGCCGACGGCCGCCAAACCCTCGCCAAGCCGACTCTCGAGTACGTCCACCATCCCCTCCACAGCCCCATAGCACAACACAATAGCATGCAAAAATAGATGAACACATAGAGTTAGAGGATGGGGGGCAAACCGTCCTGGCAGTGGTAGGGGGGCGACCGGCCGGCTGCAAGCCATGGCCGGCGAGCTCAACCCGTAGGGAGCGGCCGAAGGTTGAGCCAACCGACGGTGGGACAGGCTTGCGAGCCCATGACCCCGAGTCGGCGAGCTCCGACCACCGACCGCTGGAGGCGTAGGGGAGGCGCCACAGGGAGCGGTGAGCTCGAGGAGGCGACCGAGCCACTCACCGGCCGCTGCGGCGGTTGATGGCACCAAGCGCCCGCTGCGCGCTGAGAGGAAGGCCGGATCGGCCCGGCCACGGATCCGGGAGGCGGCGTCGGATCCGGCGTGTGGTACCGGATCCGGAGAAAGGGGAAGTGAGAGGCGGAGAGGGAGGAGAAGGCGAGGCGAAGCGAGCACGCCCGGCGTGAGCCGAGCTCGGCTGCGTGCCATCGCGCCGCCTGGGAAGTCGCCTGGGCGATGCGGCCGAGAGAAGTGAGGAGGGGGAGCGAGGCTGTTCGGCCGAGTGCGCGAAAAGAGGAGAGGGAGGAAAAATGAGGAGGCCGGTTCGGCCGCAGAAAATGAAGAGAAAAGAGAAAGAAAAGAAAAAAAGAGAGGAAAGAAAAGAAAAGAGGAGAAAAAGAAAAAAGGGGGATTTTGGTGTCTGCGCGACAGGTCCCTGAGACCTGTGCGTTATTACGCCAGAATCGGGATATGTGTGTAGTATCGTCGTCGCCTATTTTATCTATGATTTTGTTATGATGCGTTAAATCGAACTATTTGCTTGTCTAGGTGGAGGTCCTGAGTCGACGTCGTCTGCACGTCGTTCCGCTCTGCTTGGTTAACAGGCAAGTGCATGGTAGAGCGGTAGACCATAGAGTTCGTGAATATGCGATGTTTACATGATGTGATAATGTTTATGCGGAAATACGATGATTACATGATATTTATGTGGAAATTGGGTGCTTACATGACGTAAAGTTGCATGGTAAGTGATGTTAATGATGATGGAGTAAGGTGGGCAATGAAGCTTACCTACTAATGATGTTAATGATGAGTATGATTATGACAATGAGCATATGCATTTGCATTATGTGCACTCAAGAGTGAGGGCGGTGAGAAAGTCCCTAGCTACGAGTAAAGCTAGCGGACTAATCCGGAGTGCTCTTGAGTAAGACCTACTTGTGAGCCTCCACGGAGTGGAGAGATCCCGTCTTGATATGGGCGGGCCCAAGATTTTGGGTGAACATCGACGGGTGTTCACTCGGCAATACCGGTATTTGCAATGTGATGAGCAAATGTGCATGTAGAGCAGGGATGAATTGCATTGCATTGCATTGATGATTTGGCAATATGGAACCTTGAGAATGGTGGTACGAGCATGGCTATGTATGCAGAGTATATTGATGGGATTAAAATTGTCTTCATGTTGTGTTAGTATTTTTACCGTCCTATTATGTACTTGCTGAGTCTTTCGACTCACCCTTGCTTTGTTGTTATTTTTAGGTGACCGTTGAGAACGACATGCATGGGCGGGTGTAGCACATGAATATCTTCACGTTCCTGCAGCACGTCACTTAACCAACTTTTGATAGTATGTTTAACTCCACTAGCAAGTTAGAATAGTTGCTAAAAAAAGTATGGTGTAAGTGGTCTTGTCTTATGAAAAAGTACAGTTTGCTTAAATTGTTTAGCAGCTGTTTTAAAAATATTATTATTATAGTGCGATGATGGTAGCACTCTAGGCCCAGAGGATGGGCAGGGTGTTACAGCCTCGCCGCCTCCCCGGCCCACGCCGCCTCCTCGTTAATTTTCAAGGTATTCATCTGTATGAACTAGATGGACAACCTAGTCATCCTATATCATGGAGGCAGTGTGACAAGTGATGATTATGGAAATGTTCGATTTGTTGAAATGCAAAGGGTGCCTCTGATATTCAGTGATCGACCGTCGTTTAGTGAGTTGGTTGCTAGGGCCCAAGAGGAGCTACATTGTCATGCAAACGAGGAGAGCATCACAGTTGAGGGGTTACTTCACTTCGGTTCGAAAGATACAATTCTAAGGCGGTTGATCTTAATTGGTTGTGAGGATCAGTGGGACAAATATGTCAAATTGGTTATGAAGAATGAGTTCCAATGTTTGGACCTTGTTGTGCGGAAGGTGTCCATTGATCCCACCCCTCATGGTTATTCACCAGAACTAGGTGATCATGCACCTTTGACCCTCCGTTCGGACCTTGCGGTGGATGTGGAAGAAGTGCCTGAGGTGCCCGATGCTCTATCTGCCCCGAACGAGGGTCAGATTTCTCAACCAGTTCGAGTCGAATGTCGGACTGATGATGTCGTGGCGGCCCTCGTGATCATCCCGAAGTGTCGAGCAACTCTTTAGCCTTTTCCCGTCATTCCATTCTTTTGTCTCAATCCCATCGTTTTCGTGCTTATGATGTAGGATACATTCTTGATAATGTGGGTGCTCCTCCCGTTGCTCCATCTGGCAACGTTGAAGAAGTCTGTAGGGACTCCAGTAGTGTGGATGTTCAAATTGTGGATGATCTGGAGCCTTACGAGATCGCTAGGGCCGTTGATTCTGATGATGACCGCCCTTTTGGCCAACACGCACACCCAAAGATTTTCAAAGAGGAGTATTCTGGTTTTTGATGAAACAAACGCTCTAGTGGCGTGGAGTATTGGATGACTTTGCTAGGTATGCGATTAATTAGATAAGTAGCAGTCAAGAAGGCGTCATCCCAAAATTTGATTGGCATGGACGCATGCGCTAGGAGAGACAAGCCAACTTCTACTATGTGACGATGCTTTCATTCCGCCGATCCGTTTTGTTGATGTGTGTGAGGACAAGATACACGATGAGTTATGCCAGCTTTAGTAAAAAAAGAATGAAGTTTTTCATATTCTCCACCCCAATCGGTTTGCATGGCGACAATCTTTTTATTGAAAAGTCGCTCAACAAGATTCTGAAACTCACAAAATTTCTGAAATACTTCAGATTTGTATTTGAGAAGATAAATCCAAGTAAATTTACTGTAATCATCTATAAAGCTGATATAATATTTTCTACCCCCAACAGAGGTAGGAGCAGGACCCCATACATCTGAAAAAACTAATGCAAGAGGACAACTCGACACAGTAGAAGATTTTGGGAACGGAAGCTGATGACTTTTGGCTTATTGACAAGCATTGCAAATTGACTCATTACTTGACTCAACTAGACATGGAAGCTTATTTTCATGAATAACTTTATGAACTATGGGAAGGGAAGGATGACCCAAGCGATTGTGCCATCTTGCAAGTGATGGCTTGATGACTCCAAGAACTTGTTTGGTAGAGGTTGTTGATGACGATGGTAGAGGATAGAGACCATTGCGGCATCTCCCTTTAAGAAGAGTGGTCCTCGTTCGCTGATCCTTAACCAAAAAGAAAGAGGGATGAATTTCCACAAAAGCATTGTTATCACGAGCAAGGCGATGAGCAGAGACAAGATTTTTCTTAGTTTTGGGAACATGAAGAATATTCTTGAGATAGAGATTGCGATTAGGAGTATGAATAGTAGAATGATCAATATGACTAATGTTCATACCTGTGCCACTAGCCGTGTGCACTTGATCCTTCCCATTATATTTGTCTCGGACAGTTAATTTTTCCAGCTCTCCCGTGATATGATCAGTTGCTCCCGTGTCCATATACCAATTTGTATCTATACCATATGAATTGAAGGCAGCACTAGCAGACTTTGTATTTGGAACAAAATTTTCATCATACCTGTACCAGCAATCTGTGGCTACATGGCCATTTTTGTGACATAGTTGGCAAACTGGTTTCTTTCCTCGTCCATCATTGTTGAAGCTTCGGCTGCTACTGCTGAAACTCCCATTGTTGCTAAAACTGCCGCCGTTGAAGCCACTGTTGTCGTTATTTTCTCGTCCACGATATCTGCCACGGCCGCGTCCACTTGTTCTGCCGCCACGGTTGAATCCACCTCGACTTCCTCTCTTGACCACGTTGACTGAGAAAGTTTGCGTGTTTTCACGAAGTGTCATCCTATTCTCAAAGTTCAGAAGCTGAGAATAAAGTTCGAGACCGTGGATCGGTTCCGCTTTCGAGTGATGATGACCACCACCGGTCGAATCGGCGTCGGGCCGCTAGAATGTATGAGACCATCTCCTCATCATCCAACGGTCTGCCTGCTGAAGCCATCTCGTCACCAAGCGCCTTCATCTTCCCAAAGTATTCTGCTACGGTTAAGATACCCTTTTGAGTTGTTGCCAGCGCCAAGCGCGTATTCACTGATCTCGCGCGTGACTGGCCGGAGAACATCCTTTCGACAGCTTTCCAGACTTGTGCGGATGAAGTCATGGTAGCTACCTGGATAAGAATCTCCCTGGAGAAAGATGAGAACAGATAACTGAGAAGTTGCTGATCTGCAATCATCCAAGTTTCATATGCCGGGTTTGGCTTCTTGACAGTTTTACTGCCATCGTTGACGTCTATCTCTTCATCTGGAGCTTGTGTGACGCCGGTGAGGTATCCTTCCATGCGAGCACCACGAATCGTCGGTAGAACTTGCGCCCTCCATAGCAAGTAGTTTGTCTTGGTTAGCTTCTCAGTTATAGCTTGGCCAGACAATGGATTCCCGGTAGATGAGGAGGAACTAGCCATGGTAGATTGAATCTATTTGTGGTAGAGGAGAGGCTATGATACCATGAGAGAACTCTCAATTAGATGAAGCGTTCCTACCTCCGAAGAGGCCGCATATTACTTGTTATATATGAAGGGAGACAGGATACAAAACGGAGACGGGAGGCTCTCGGGAGGCTCTCCGGATTACAGTCCATGGAAGGCAAGATAAGGACTCCGTTCCCTAAACTTATATCTCTAAGAATTGGACTCTATATTCCTATCTCTTAGGATTACAGATCAGGATTACAACTCATTCTAACACTTGATACCATGCACACTCGTGTTGTATCTCACAAACTCTGATCCGATCCAGGGGCTGTTGTACATAAAAAGAGGTATCAGAGCTAAGGTCGGATTAATCTGATTTGCGAGAAGGTCGATAAAGCATCAGGCGGCACAATCAAGATTGATGTCAACGATATGGAATCAAGTAGAGAAATTTGACAACGGAGAAAATTTCAGCACGTGGCAATGCGTGGTGAAGGATGTCCTTGTCCAGCAGGAGCTAATCGATGCTCTTCAAGAGAACAAACAGGAAAAGATGTTCGATGAAGACTAAAATGTGATGTAGCGGAAGATTATCAGTACAATCCGTCTATATCTCTCTGATGAGGTAAAGTGTTCGGTGATCAAAGATAATTCGTCGAAGAAATTATAGAAGAATTTAGAAGAATTGTATATGACAAAGTCGCTAACAAATCGGTAGATGCTGAAACGATAACTGTCCAGGCGGGAATGGTTTACCATTGGCATTTGTACCAGGGGGTCGCGGCCGGCTCTCAGTTCGCCCGTCGGCGTTGGCGGCTTGGCTGGTGTGACTCTTTTCTGAAGCTAAGCTTGGAGATCTGTGACTGTAACTAACTGTACGCGGAGGAAGGAAACAAACAGAGAGCCATCGTTGCAAGTGCACCTTAACACGAAGGCCAGGTTGGGCCTGAGTTCAGGTCTGGGCTGACCTACATTGTCACACCTAAAAGCAGTTGGGCCTGATCAAGCTTCTACTTCGGGATGTATTTTTGAACCAGGCGACAGAATTAACTCGTCGTTTTTATTAGCTCAAATGTTGCGCGTTGTCCCGTTAATAATATAACTTAGACCCTTTAAAAGAAAAGAACAAAGTAGATTAAAAGGGGTCACTTACAAAATGATTGGACAAACTGAGTGTGGAGATAATTAACTAGCGTAGTCATCTACTTGTCTTAAGACTTATAATTCATGGGTCACATATTCAAATCCGACAAATAAAGTGAAGAATTCGTATAAACAATTCATCCAACCTGTGATTGGTGGCAATTGAATTATGGTCATCAGTCTCTCGAGACGGAGTGACACACTGCAAAACTATGCTACGGTTGGCATCTAAGGTCCTATTTTAAATAATTTTTAGCTTTTGACTTTTAGAAGCCAGTTTTTAAATGGGGTGACTTCTCAAAATAGTTTTTATAAATTATTTATAGAAGTCGCTATAGAAACTGTTTTAAACAAAATGACTTCTTAATATATGTATCCATTACTCTCTCAATCTCTCTCCTAAAAAACAAAAGAATCTGCTAAAACCCACGCCACTTTTAAACAGGCTCCTAATCTCTGGCCGCGCTGGCAAAAAGATTCTTCCAAACGCCACCCTGTCCAGAACAAAAAGATAAAACACACGTCAACTACATGCAAACAGCGCGCTACTTCTGCCAGATCCAATCTCCTCGTCACTGTTTCTACACTGAACAGCGAAGCATATAGAAGATACTAACAGGGACAGGGTAATGACTGACGACGGCGCACGTGCCCCACACGTGCTGTCCCGGAAAAAGCTGAGGGAGAGGTCACATGTCTCTGTTCCCCCGGGCCCACCCCGCGCTGTTCCCCCTTGAACCGTAGGGTGGACGCCTTGGACTGGACCTCGCACCAACCCACACCTACCGCTCCAGTAATCAATCACGCGTGAGGCGTGCCCCATGATCCCAACTCCGCACCGCATCTGAACCCAAAACAAGCACACATGGGCCAGCCAGCCGCGCCAGTGGCCCACCACCTCTCTCGCGCCCTACACAACACAGCGTGTCACTCAACCCTCACCGACACGTGGGGCCAGGATTAGCCGTGTCTCACCTGTCAGTTACTAATTAGCGTGGGGTTATTGGGTCGGCGCTCGCCGGTTGCACCGACAGGAGGGGGTCAGCGACCCGCGGGGCAGTTCGCCGCGAGGGGGAGATTTGAAAAATACGCAAGGCCGAGCGATCTGGGCCGTCCGGCCCGAGGAGGGGTTGGCGTGGGCCGTCCGATGCTGGCAGTTGTCTCCGCCGCCTACGGCTATTTAAGGTACACTGCGCTCGCGTCGCTCTCCCGCGGCCTCCGCCCCTCCTCGATCGACCGATCTCGACCTCTCTCGCTGCCGATCGAATCGCCTGTGTGAATCATCTCGTATCTCGTAAGTGAATTTTGCCTTTAGTGCTGCTGATGCCTTATGTTTGAATTTGAAATGTCATGGTGATTTGAGCAGTTGTTAGTTGTGATTTTTGTGGGGGATTTTTTTTAAAACAATTTTGGAGGCGAGGAAATAGGTAATGCGCTAGGATCTGCGGGGCATTTTACTGATTTCTATAGAGCAATGCCCTGATCCAGTCCGTGTTCATCTCTCTTTTAGATTTTGTTTTGATTGGTTTGGTGTAAACGTTTGTAAGTTGTGTTGGATCTGTGGAATTTCGACTACTTTTGCGGCATCTCTCTCGATCTCGTGGATGATCCAGTCTGGTTACTGGAGTCTATATCTGAGCTGGGTTATAGGATACGTCGTAGATTTTTGGGCTATTAATTTAGGGGATTTTTCTGTCAGATCTGAAAGGTACTTCTACTCCAGTTGAGGCATTTCGGGCATATCTAGCGCATGAAATCCTATACCTGAGCCATTTTCGAGGAGATCTGGCGTACACGATGCATTTGGTAGGTAATTGAACTGTGTGTTCACTAGCTTTGAGTCATTTTAGCGTATGAAACCCCATATCTGGCTGGGTTCAACGTGATCTGTGTAGGGAGTTCAGTGAGATCTGGCTGGGTTCAACGTGATCTGTGTTGGGAGTTCAGTGAGTTCTGGGATCCGAAACAACATGAATTGTTTGCTTCTCCTTAAATGGTTTGGATATGCTTGATCTAAGGAACTTGAGCAGGATATCAACCACCTTCTTTTTTTTTTTGCATTGAATCCTTAGGTTAGCCATGCTTGCTGCAACATCTGAGATTAATTCTTCTATGTGGTTTCCTTAAATTTCCAGGGCAAAGATGAGAGAGATCCTGCACATCCAGGGTGGGCAATGTGGCAACCAGATTGGTGCCAAGTTCTGGGAGGTGGTGTGCGACGAGCATGGCATTGACCCTACCGGGCGGTACACGGGCAACTCTGACCTGCAGTTGGAGCGTGTCAATGTCTACTACAATGAGGCCTCCTGCGGTCGCTTTGTGCCCCGTGCTGTTCTCATGGACCTTGAACCTGGTACCATGGACAGCGTCCGGACTGGACCCTATGGGCAGATCTTCCGCCCTGATAACTTTGTCTTTGGGCAATCCGGTGCCGGTAACAACTGGGCCAAGGGCCACTACACCGAGGGTGCTGAGCTCATTGATTCTGTTTTGGATGTTGTGAGGAAGGAGGCTGAGAACTGTGACTGCCTGCAAGGTAATTGTGCTTGTCAATAACCAAATTTAATGATATTTGTTAGATCAATTCCTGTTGAATAGGTTAGCGTGCAGATATGTGAAGATCGCCCATATTTTACCATGCCTATGAATTTTCCGGTATGATGCATAGTAGTACTGTAGTACTGTAGACCTGTACACCATATGAGTAATGCTATACCAGGGCACTAGGATCTCTTGGTAGCATAGCATGAAACATATTGCACACGACTACATGAATTATTCTATGACCTACATTCTGTATTGGTCTAAATGACATTGATGATTCTTGCTAGTTGTTTGGTGTCCTAATTAGAAATGTATTCATCTTTTTAGATGGCAGTAACACACAGTGATTTTGTACTCTATGATGTAGATTAGTATTGAGATGGTTGGGGATTCTGAAAGGAGGTCTGTCCTATTTAAGTAACATGGGTGGCATTTAATACATGACCAGCGCTAATTTTATCCGTGACATCCGAGTATGTTCTTCAGATTTTTTTGGTCAACCAAATAGTTTAGCATGTTGTGAAATAATCTAGTGGTCAACAATGGTTATAAAATTACCATAATTAAGAAACTTCATGCTTGTATTGCATTTTGGTTAGTGAATACTGAAATTTCTATTTTGTTATGTATATTTTTTTTGCGTCCGAGCAAGTATACTTCATTTTACCATGTTGCGGTGATCATTAAAACCATCTGTTTCTGTGATCAGGATTCCAAGTATGCCACTCTCTTGGTGGTGGTACTGGATCTGGTATGGGTACACTGTTGATATCAAAGATCAGGGAGGAGTACCCTGACCGCATGATGCTGACATTCTCAGTTTTCCCCTCACCAAAAGTATCTGATACTGTTGTTGAGCCGTACAATGCTACTCTCTCAGTCCATCAGTTGGTTGAGAATGCTGA
Organism: Bonia amplexicaulis; assembly: GCA_036346245.1. Lineage (NCBI taxonomy): Eukaryota > Viridiplantae > Streptophyta > Magnoliopsida > Poales > Poaceae > Bonia > Bonia amplexicaulis. The sequence goes on from CM070735.1 coordinate 32,676,182, forward strand.
CGAATGCATGGTTCTGGACAATGAGGCTCTCTACGACATCTGTTTCAGGACTCTCAAGCTGACCACACCTAGCTGTAAGTCGCTTCAACTTTTCTCGTTTCTAGATTTTACTGGATATAAACTTGTGCATAATTAAATGTTTGTAATCATCTATCTGTACGGTAGTGCAGATGTACATGCTTGTTCTAGAAATTTGTTTGTCTTTTAGTACATGCTAATATGCTATATGATCTAGCATTGATAGTTTGATGCTACACTTATTCATAGTCTTCTTGATTATTGGTGTATATTTAATTCTGCAAACTATACTTTTAGGAGGGATCATGCTAAACATAGCCTGCGGTAACTCCAGCAGGCGCCTTACAATTGAGGAACATCTTAGTTGATCAGGTTGTGCTTTATCTGAAACTTAAAGGAATGGCAACTTTCCCCTTTTCTTTTCAACCTAAGCTAATGAACTGTTAGGACCAGGTGTTAATAAGATTGAGAGAAGAGCAAAGTGAATTTAATCATAACTGAAAACTTGGCATTAAACACTGATTTTGCTATCCATAAACAACTAAGGCGGGGTATGGATTCCTTTTGGGTATGTTTGGATTTTTGTTGCCTTCAGCATATGCATACATGATTTGCCTGTGTGACATAACATTTTCAACATGTTTGCTATTTTCTGCAGTTGGGGATTTGAACCATTTGATCTCTGCCACCATGAGTGGAGTCACATGCTGCCTAAGGTTCCCTGGTCAGCTGAATTCCGACCTCCGGAAGCTGGCAGTGAATCTTATCCCTTTCCCTCGTCTCCACTTCTTCATGGTCGGATTTGCTCCGCTGACATCCCGTGGATCCCAGCAGTACCGTGCCCTCACAGTCCCTGAGCTCACACAGCAGATGTGGGATGCCAAGAACATGATGTGCGCTGCCGATCCTCGCCATGGCCGTTACCTCACCGCCTCTGCCATGTTCCGTGGAAAGATGAGCACAAAGGAAGTCGACGAGCAGATGATCAACGTCCAGAACAAGAACTCATCCTACTTTGTCGAGTGGATCCCCAACAACGTGAAGTCCAGTGTCTGTGACATTCCTCCCAGAGGCCTCTCCATGGCATCAACCTTCATCGGCAACTCAACCTCCATCCAGGAGATGTTCCGTAGGGTGAGCGAGCAGTTCACCGCCATGTTCAGGAGGAAGGCTTTCTTGCACTGGTACACCGGCGAAGGCATGGACGAGATGGAGTTCACCGAGGCAGAGAGCAACATGAACGACCTCGTCTCAGAGTACCAGCAGTATCAGGATGCGACCGCCGACGAGGAGGAGGGCGAGTACGAGGATGAAGAACAGCAGGCCGATGAGATGTAAGAAGGTCTGTGAGGCTTTGCTTGGTCGTTCTAGGGCAGAGTTTGATGTGCTTGGTGCTTCCTTCCTTTCTATACTATTATCACCACATTACCAATAGTACGCCACCGCCCTTCTCCCCTGTCCTGCGCCTTGTATTTCCTATGCTGGTCGGTATGTTGTGCGTTGTTGAGCTTTCTGGTGAATTTGAGCCTCTCTGCGTTGATATTTTTGTGCAAATGGTTTCTGCATATTATATGCATTGCCCTGCATCATGGACTTATGGTTCATGGTTGTAACATGGCATGTCTGGTAGAATCGGTGGCTTGTGCGTTAAAGCTATTTTATCGTATCTATTTATATATAAAAGTCAATGACAGATATTTTAGTGTTGCTAAAGAAATATGCTAGAAATTCTTATAAAAAATCAAAACATCTCATGATTAATTTAGTGGGTCCTAATTTTAAAAGTTTAGATTGGATAGTTGACTTAAAGATATAAAACTCGACCTATATCTATACTAATTATACATTTAGAGAAAGATCTAACCATCAATCTGACAGACGAGTTACAATGACTTAGATTAATAGAAAGAGAGCATACCAAGTACAGTCTAAATTAACAAAAATTTGGAATTGAAAATAATTTTCATTGACTCCCAAAGTAACATCCACAAATAACAAAAATTAGTAATAATAATTAAGCAAAAATAGCAAACTAAAATAAAAAGAGTTTATGTTAAGTACAATAAAATTAACTAAAATTCGGAATAAAATAAAATAAATATTAGCAAATTGATTCATATCAATTTCAAAGTAAACCCCTAAAAACTAAATCCAAAATAATAATTAAAAATAGAAATTAGTTTTTATACGAATTCTTGCCTAAAACTAAAAAATCCATAGCAAGGACGATCCAAATACATGTAAATTCGTAATAAAAAAATTAAAATATGATTAGATATTTGATTTATAAAAAAATTAAAATCTAAATTTCAAAACTATTAAAATTTGCAAACAAATACTAATTAGTGAGGAAGTTTCTGTATTAACCAGAAAAATCTAACAATCTACCTCATAGACCCAAGTTAAAATAGCTCTAATTAAAAGATATAATCACATATCAAGTACAACCTAAATTAACTAAACATCAGAATAAAAAAAAGAAAATTAGCGATTTGATTTGATTTCTACACGAGGGTCTCGACTCTTATTTATACTCCGTGGAGTGGCACGGAACCATTGAACTCCATGACCATATTTATACTCTGTAGAGTCGGTTGGGACGCATGAGAGTTCCGGTTCTTATTTATACTTCGTGAAGTGGCGCGAAGCCGTCGACTCCGAGCTTGTTTTTATACTTCGTAGAGTTGTCTAGGATGCATGAGGGTCTCGGCACTTATTTATACTTCGTAGAATTGTTCGGGACGCACAAGGGTCCCGGCTCTTGTTTATACTCTAAAGAGTGTGGTACCCAGAGTATACATCGAGGAAACTCATCATTTCATAGCTCGCTGTTGCGTCCACCAGTTGGTCGATGCGGGGCAAGGGATAGTTATCCTTGGGGCATGTTTTTGTTGAGGTTGGTGAAGCCCACACACATGCGTCTGGTGCCATTTGTTTTCTTCATGAGCACTGCATTGGCAAGCCGCTCAGGGTGGATGACCTCTTTGATGACACCAAAGGTGAGCAGTTTGACTACCTCAGTCTTGGTAGCCTCTTGTCTATGGAGGGACATATCTAGTGCGTGAAGTCCTAGTTGCCGAAAACTATGATGATCCCGGCGGGGCCTGGGAGTTTCATACACAAGTAATTGTGATGTGGGATCGCACCGAAGATGTTAAGGGTACTCTCCCAGGATGACATTGTAGAGATATTGGAGTTTCACCACGTTGAAGTTGACGACCCCGCGCCTGCATTGCGCTCCTCGCTCGAAGGCTACCTCGACATTGTAGGGATATTGGGTAACTCTTGTATGAAATTAAGACGCGAGATGCTAGAAATAGAATTGAACTCAAATGATCCACACATAGACATGAACTTGCCTATAATACCCATTATAATTTGCATTCTTTTAATTGTATTAATATGGATGTAACTATTGTCTCTTTTATTGGAGATGCCGGTTAAAAATTATAAAGAACAAGTATTTCCTCCTAAAGATATAATCTATATTCTTTGTTTTAACATATACTACTAACATTAATATCACAAATGAAATCAATTATACAAATATGGAAATTAAATCGAATTGGTAATGTTCTAAAAATTATAATATTTGAATTCTTTCATATGATCTGCAACTCATTTATTTTCCACATACAGTTCCTTTATTACCAATCACTTATGTACTGCTAAATGATCTCACTGACCGCCTGCGACCACACCAGTCGCCTCCACCGATCGCCTACGACCACGCCGATCGCCCAGGCTAATCACCTACGACCACGTTGGTCGCCTCCTCCAACCATACTGGTCGTCTCTCTTCTCTGCGATCACGCTGATCGCCTATGACCACGCTGGTCGCTCCATACTTTGCGGTCACGCCGACCGCCTACGACCACGTCGGTCCATGCTCTGCACCTCCTCTGTGACTGCATCGCCTCCACTCGGTGCTCCTACGACCACACAGGTCGCCCTCTTTCCGGCACCCCTCTGCGACTACATCTCGTCGACTTAGTGTTTCCTCTCTTGCTCATCTCGGTACAATGGCCTGCTCTTTTATACTCTGCCCTTCGACCATGAAGCGGACTCGTTTACGACTTGGACACAAAGTCGTACTCAACTACGACCATGAACTCCGACTCCGATAGAGATGTACTCATACATGACTTCGACCACCAAGTCGTACATGACTATAACTACCAAATTGAAAATAAGATCACAAATCCTAACATAAAGCTACAATACAGTGGAACTATGGAAGATTAACACAAGGATAAAAGTTATCTTAGGGCTGACCTGGAGTCCTGCCAAATATATGAATGACTTGTCACTTAAACGTAGTCGAAACATGCGAAACTGTGTTGATATTGGAATGTCAAAGAAGGATGGTATCGTCCACCATCGCCCTTACTAAAATTTGCAAAACTACCGATTATTTGGCGGCCCTAGGGCTCTTTGCAAATTATTATTGTATCATGCTACCTACTACCCTCAAGGCCTCAACTATGTCAACATTGCTAAGTTAACTGTGAGCGGTTGAGGATTGACACCGTTGTATCATGCCACCTACGCAATCTAGGTCAAAGGGATGGGTGAAACCTAGATGGCATAGGCGCAAATCTTACAAGAGAGCAAGAGGATGTGACTGATTTTAGGCGCAAATTGTTTTTGGGTATAATATGCAAAGAGGGCTCAAAACATCAGCTCCTATCTCCTATATTTTCGATAGTTTTACCACACGCGGAAGTTTAGGATACAGATCCAAATAGCTAAAATCCTGGCCTGGCTACTTGAACAATTTCGGACCTCACCCACAGAGCTTGTTAGAAATAATCTTGACTTAGAGTTTAAGACGTAGTAGAGTCTGTTTCCGTGTGTAACTTAAATTGAAGTTATGTCCAACTTGAAGTCCGAATACGTATGCTAGTAGGGGAGTATTAACCTATATATTGAGAAGGCTTGTAACCAGTTTTGTAAGAAGAAAAGAAAAAGAAGGAAAAAGGGGAGCAAACAAGATAATAGAGAAATTCAGAAATTCTCATATGTTCTCTTAGTTTATTTGTGATGTGTGCGTTTTCTCTTGGAATAAAGTTAACAAGTGGTATCAGTGCCATGCATCGCTCCTGAGGTATCGTACGCAGTCTCGACGCCCCCTGTTCCGGCATATTCTCCCATCGCGTTTCACCGTCTCGAAGTGCATAGGACAACAAGTACATCTTCGCTCGGTCCTTCGGTTCTGACGCATTCCAAAGCAGCATGAGGAAGGCGCTAGACATTTTGTCCTTCGGTTTTTCCGTCCGTGCGGCGATAGTGGAAAAGCGAAGTCTCCGTCCGTCCATCTCCGAGACGTTGAAGCGCTCAGCGATGATGGATCAATAGTGCTCTGATAATGAGTTGAATAAGGACGTTGAGAAGATGTGTCGTCGTCCAAACTCAAGTAAGGTGGAAAGAAATCGAAACGTTGAGGAGATATGTCACCATTCTGTGTCAAGTATGAGTTTAGTAAGTCGTAGTTGGGTCCGACTGTCTCAATGTTTTAAAATCTTTGCATCTGAATGGACCCATACCAGTTGAGTTGAGTCCCTACATATAGCTTACATGTAGAACATTTCATATGGAGGCGTGACTGATAGTTCATAATGCATTGAGACTAAAGCTAGAGTATATCAAGTCAAGATTAAGGGGGGAGATTGTTAGAAATAATTTTGACTTTGAGTTTAAGACGTAGTATAGTCCGTTTTCGTGTGTAACTCAAGTTGAGATTATGTCCAACTTGAAGTCCGAATACGTATGCTAGTAGAGGAGTATTAGGCTATATATTGAGAAAGCTTGTAGCCAGTTTTGTAAGAAGAGAAAAAGAAGGAAAAAGGGGGAGCAAACAAGAGAATAGAGAAATTCAGAAATTCTCCTGTGTTCTCTTAATTTATTTATGATATGTGTGTTTTTTTTCTAGAATAAAGTTATCAGGGGCTGCTAGAGGTTCGTTCCAAACAAATGTTGGAATTTGCCACCACCTCCACCGGTCGTCCAGTTCCTCTCGAACCTTTGCACTGCAATTTCCGTACCAATAATTCCTGAATTGCCTCTTCGTTCCGGTGCTGCCGCCACAACAGAGTTAGGCACGGCTCTATCCCCCAACCCACCGCAGAGAACTGCAAGCCTCGTACTGCTCACTTGCCAGAAATTAGGCACCTGACCGTCATCAGATTCATGCAGAAAATTCAGCAACAGCATGCTTTCCACGCAGCTGACACCGCTGGCCCGCTGCGTACCTTGAGATCCTTGACTAACAGTGATAGAAACATCAGCCAAAATACAACTGGATCACGATTTGTCATATAATGACATTCAGAAGAATTATAGCTACAAGTCACATATATCAACTAGGGTCCGACAACAGCACGGGGCAAACCGAAAACTCGATAAGGCTGTACATCATTCATAACCTATTGCTGCTCCTCTAATAGACCTTGGACAAAACAAATCTTCTGTTTCATCTTATCTCAGCTACCAAAATTTCAGAAGATGTCGGCAGGTGAGCGAACTACTCAGACGAACGCGGAGTGCTGCAGCTTGACAACTACACAACGGGATGGCGATAGGCAATTAGGCAGGCAGGCAGGCGTTGATGAATTATCGTCAGTTCAGGACATCAATCGGCCAAAATCTTCGCCACGTCGATATCTCGTCTTTGGTTTGGAGCTTCCTGATGCCTCCATAGAAACCGTCCGTCTCGTCCCCTTTCTCCCTGTGGTCTTTCCGGCTCACGGTGGTCTGCCTCCATCTCGAGCCAGGAGCGTAGTGCTTGAACTCCAGGACAATCATTTCTGTTAGAAATCACCAAGACATTCAGATGAGCACACACAGAAGCGCAACATGCTTCCATCGTTCAATTGGTCATGGTCCTATTCCATGAAATGCAATTTACTGACAAGAAATGGCCCCAAATACTAGGAAGACACTACTACATATGAACAGCCTATGGATATGAACGGCACATGATCCACAGAAGGGGAATATTAAGGCTGTAGCCACAACGTATCTCGCAAGTTGCTCTTTGGGGACAATGAATCTTAATCATCGAAAAACCCCTAGGGTCTGTTCATATTGGTTGCAGCTGATGGATTTTAACTAAAAATAAATAGTAGTGGTTGAAATAAGTGACTTTTAGAAGGAGGATGCAATCGGTGAGAAAGAGATGCGTACGTAAGATGGAAAAAAAGTGGGGTGCGTAATACATATATGATCTTTTGCCTTATCTCCAGGCTGAGACATGAGCGAGAGGGAGGAGTAAAAAGCCGTTTTGGGAAACCGAATGCGAACAGGCACTTATTGCCTCCCATATGTTCCCGAATATTTCCCTTCCCCTTCTTTATATCTTTCACTCGTGTCTCATCAAGTAGATGAGATAGCCACACTCACTATTTTTGTACGGTAACTTTGCTCTCTTTCCTCATGTTTATCTCGGCCGCACGTGTTATTGCCGACAATATCCAAAGGTTAAAAAAAAAAGGAAAGTGGATCTTTTACCGTCTTCATGGCAACGACAGAGATGCCCGTTTGCATTGCATGACTCCAGGTGACCCACGACACCATACCACCATCCTGTGATCCACAACAGCGAAGCTTCAATCATCAAGCTCTAAACCCGTAAACCGATACAATTTTGCAATGGCATGTTGTACAACGCTAGCTCTATCCCAGTAGCCATCTGAAGCCTTTTTTACAAGGTTAGTGATGAACTATGTATTAGTGCGTGATGTGAGCACATACCGTAAGGGAAATCCTTGTTCTTCCTCCACTGGATCTCGAAGTGGTCTCCGGGATGGAGGTCCTCCAAGCAGCCCGAGACATGGAGATCGTACGCCGGCGTGCTCAACGGCGGGGCGCGGATCCTGGTCCACTGCACGCCGTCCTCCTCTTTCGCCGGTTTCCGGCCGTGAGGCCGATACCTATCAGAAGTCAGAACCCATCATTTGCCCATGCTGATAACCATCACCGATTGAAAGCGATCCCAATCACAGCAAATGAATCCAAAAGATCTTATACTCGCCTTCGTTAACATTTCTACCTTTTAAAAAAATCATTAACATTTCTCAATCACTGATTTAACGTGTCTTTATGATGCACTCCCCGAATTTGTACTTCAGAGAGGTTAACTAACTCCTAAACTCCATGATCACTACACGGAATAACCAGCTTCATTCACTTGTGGTCAATTCAATCGGATCATAACAGCAAACTAACAGCAGCAACGGGTAAATTGGAGTACCTCGCGGTGAAGGTGTCAGTTCGCCTGTCATAGCGGAGGTGAGCGTCGTAGCACGACAGCAAGAATCCGACATGCCCGTCCTGCTAAAGAGATTATTATGCCAGTATTAAACAAAGCTTCTTCTACCTAATCTAATGACGACTATAATTAAAAAGAACAAACTTTAATTACAACTGAGCAAAAACTAGTGGAGTATGCACTGAGTATATACTAGTACTAGGAGTAGATTGTTTACCTCGCGGTTGTACACCTGCGCGGGGAGCCAGAACTCGCCGCACTCCAGCGCGCGGTACCACGCGGCCACCGTGTCGGCCGGCGGCGCGGGCGCGGGCTCGGCGGCGACGGTGGCGACTGAGTCCCCTTGAGCCAGCGGCAGCCGATCCAAGAGAAGGGCCACGCGCACGCGAGCGAGTCCACCCAGCTCCTCCGCCTGGTCGCGCGCGGCAGGGTGGTGGCCCTCCTCCTAGCGCTCAGCTCCGCCTCCCACTCCTTGCGCGCGGCGGCGCCGAGCACGCGGCCCCACTTCCGGCGGGCGTGGCGCTCCCACAGGCTGTCCATGGAGCAGCGGTCCCTGAGCCCCGCGCAGACGCACGCCATCGCAGCGAGCGACGCCGGGGACAGCTCCTCGAGCACACGGTCCAGCGCCAGCTCCGGCAGGTCGAGAACCGGGAGCGCCGCCTCCGCCTCCCCCGCCAATGCAGGCGCCGCCGCCTCCGTATCGTCCCGCGCCGCCGTCTTCGCCTTGGACGGCGGCATTCTCGCCCCCTGCTCCCTCCTACCCCACACGGTGGAGACGGAGTGCCTCAGCAGCTCCCGCGCGAGCAGCAGCGCGACGAGGCCGAGCTCCCGCACGAGCTTGCAGGGCTTGTACGAGGCGGGCGCGACGAGGAGCAGCGTGAAGGCCGGGAGGGTGGATATAAGGAGCAGAGGAAGCATCTCAAGGAAAGGAGAAAAAAAACGACTTTGTGCTGGTGCTACTGCTGGTGGTGCTGATGCGGTGCGCGCGGTGGTGGTGGTGCAACGACAGCAGCAGCACCCAGCAGAATCCAATCTTTCCCAGCTGCGTGTGTAGTCTAGTGTTTGAGAGGGAGAGGACGCGGGGGTGGGAGAAGAGGAGAGGATAGGCGCGGCCCCGCGAGGCCCCACTCGGCCCAGCAAAGCGGGGACAGTAGCGACGAGGTGTCGACGGCAACTTTGCAGCCGAATGATTCCTGCCTCCTCGCCTCGCCTCGCCTCGGCTCGCTTCACTTGATATGGGCTTGCCTGTGCCTTCCCCCCTCTGCTTTTGAGGAGCCCCACTGGAAAGCCACCCACAGGAGCAGCACTAGCTAGCTAGCAGTCGTCCACTGGTACACTACGAAGATAGAGAGAGCATGGTGGTGAACTGGTGATCAGCTTGGCTTTGCCCATGCTGCTGCTGCTGCTGCTGGAGGATTTGTTTACTTTGTTGTCTGTCTCTGTTTTTGTTCTTTGTTTACTTTGCGGAGGATTTGGTTGGTGGGGTGTAGATGTGCCTTAGGTGGGAGGGGTGGTGAAATGGGGTTAAGGTAGCAGCAAGGTAACATATGGAGAGAAGGCTGGTGAACCAACAAGAGAGAGAGACGGTGGTGATCTTCTCTCAGGAGATGGCAGTTGGCCAATCTGTGGCCCCTAGCGGTACGAGATGTTCGGAAATAATCTCTCTCTACACGTTTTTCCTGTTCTGGTCCCTGACGTTCTCTGTAGGCACATGAGCTTGGACCTCATCACCAAGATGAGTCGCTTGTGCACGAACAACTTGAGCAACGACGCCTGCTTGTACCACCAGTCCATGCTCGGCGACCTTGGCTTCCTGGGCGTGCTGATGCCATTCCATGCCACCGTCTCCTCGAGGCTCTTGGCCGTGTAGTACTCGAGCATTGGTCAGCCGAAGAGGGTCGGGTCGGTGCAGGCCTAGCTCGCCAGCGAGTCGATGCAGTGCGACATGATGAGGAGCTCCTTGGCATGCGGGAGCACGTCGTCGCATGCTTGCAGCGCACAGGGAGTCTTTCCAGTTGCCAAGCACGTCGCGGAGGAAAGCTTCCGCTTGCTTGATGAGGTTGCCCTCGCCGTGGTCCTCGGTCATGCAGAGGTGCTCGGCCACACAACACAGCAGGATCGTTGAAGTATAAGTGAATTGTCTATCTTTTCTCATCAGTTTAAGCTTTTGGGTGAATTGGTTGGTGCATGCAACTCAATATGGTATCAGAGCCAAAAGATCCCGAGTTCAAGACCTGGCTGACGCAATTAAAAATTAATTGCATCACCACTTATTCCACGACAGCCCAAGAGAGCCTATATGTGAGGGGGAGTGTTGAAGTATAAGTGAATTGCCCATCTTTTCTCATCAGCTTAAGTTTTTAGATGAATTGGTTGGTGCATGCAACTCAATAGAGACGAGTTTGAGGCGTTGAGCTCCATCCTGACACCTTGCGCGGGTAGGCGCCACGCCTCCTCACCTCGTGCGGTCGGACGCTGTGCCATCTCCTTACACGGTTGGGCACCATGCCACCAAATCTCGCACGCCTGCGGAGCGCGTGGGGGAGGTGGCAGATCAAGAAAAGCACACAAGAGGCTATTTTTGAACATCTTGCACCGCTAGGGGGCTAGATTGGCCAAGGCCTCGGTGAAGACAACAACTTGTTGCTAACTTCTGCCATCTCCTCATTTTGCTTTCAGTGAAACGATCGTTGCCTTAAATCTTGCACCTTAAAATAAGCTTGCGTGTTCGTTTCAGAAAAGACTTTGATGAGAGTGGTTAAGCTGACCAGCCAAACGGAACGAGTTGTGTCCAAAGGATGGCGTGGAGAAAACAAGGCGAGGTGGGGCGAGCACACCCCAACTTCTCCCTTGGTTGCTCAGATCTCGCTCGCAAACAAACTTGGGCGACAACAAAAGAGGGCGTTTTCTAGTACAGGCTGCACGCTGCTGTGGTCAAAAGTTGCAGCTTAACCACCTGTTTGGTGCTAAAGATTATGGGTAGATTTTTTTTCCACTGTCCTTGATGGTTTTTGTTCTGCATAAGTATGTTTGTATGAATAATCTAAATATTGATAAACCGATAAACCATTTTAAACAGTCTTTTCATCGTCTTTTCGAGCCGGTTCATCGGGATATCTTTTTTTAAACGACTTATCGAATCATCAACATTCGGTTCATTCGTATAAGCATTAGTACGGGAAGAAAAACTATTAGTTATAGTTGAAAAAAAAACTCAAGTATTAGTACTAGAAGAAAAACTATTGGTTATAGGTTGCACGCAGCAACAGTAAGACTAGTGCTATTTAACTATTTTTCCCCCCTTCTGGGATGGATGATGAGCAAGATTTGTTGTCGGGTTGTGATTAAACTACTCAGGATGGCCTTTTATGGAAAGGACAAGTTATTTATTCGGCCATAATTAGGTCGTTCAGTGTGCTCTGCTGAGAGGCTTCCACTCCAGAGTTTTGTTGTTGGCTTAACGAATCTCAATTTGGTTAACCCACTTAATTCGTTGCAAAAGCTATTTCCAAAGAGGGGGAACAACTAGTATCGTGTTTGCTTGCTTGATCTATGCACCAAGGTCATACATGATTTGCGTCATATTTTTCTCTAGCTTGCTGATTGAAGAATGCCTAGTGAGTAGTGACTCTTTTTTTTCGAGTTCTTATAAAAAAAACATATACGATCAGAGTTGAACCGAGAAGAAGATGCACGTTTTTCTCAGTGAAAAGAGCGAGGAATACCATTTTTTCATCTTCTGACTTTCCTTTGTGATGGTACTTGCACCTGACGCCTGGTGTCCTCAAATTGACCAGCTTATCTGAACACAAACTGGGCGGGAACAGCCACATGTCGATCCCAACTAATAGCTGCTGCTACTCTGAACATCAGAGATGAATTAAAGCAGCAATTTTTTTTTCTGCGAGACACTGGTCTTGATGGATTGTACTAGCATAGGTCGGCGATGCGATAACTGCATGTTTAGTGCATGATTCGATTAAGATCAAAGATGCGATAACCCTGGCCGGCTTTTTCCCGTGTTGGACATGGAATGTTCCTAAAAAATATATTTTTATGGTCAACGATCAGGAACGCTCCTCTTAGATTGTTACTATTAAACTTCAACTTGTGGTAGAAAAGTGAAAGGGGATGTTTACCCACCCGTATTTTGTAGACAACAAATCACGATTCACGTGTACGAATTAGAGCACGGAGGCGGCTTTGGGTTAGCGACCATCAAGATTCAAAGGGAAGGTGGCTTCAAAGAAACTTCATTCGACGTGTCGTGCTAGATTTAGAGGATCGAAAGGCTCAAGCAGCCAATAACAAGTGGAAACGTTTGTCATCTCTCTACTGAAAGGACGAAGAGATCCTTTCTAAAGTTAAGCTGATAAAAAACCTAATTTTAAACGACTTTAGCTTCTAATCTTATTAATTTTGGTTTTTTGGGATTTTTTTTGTTTTTTCTCTATTTCTTTGTATTGTTCTAAAGAAGTCAGTATTTTGTAATTTTTCTCTTTTTTACTATTTTTAACTTAGAAAAGGCTAAATAATAGCTACAGCACATTTACAACTAAAAGTCTATAGAAAAAACAAAAAACCACTTTTTTTTAGCCTACGGAGCAAGCCCAAAAATCGATGGTGCTGCATTATTCCATTCCGGCACATAAATTTCAATGCTACAAATGCCAGGGAGGCTTCATTGAAGGTGGTGGTTCGTATTGGCGTCTGCTCCCAGCGCTTCAACTCGAACTGGAGCTCGTGTGACGTGACAACTATGCTAGTGGTAACTCGGTGTGAACTGCGACGACGCCTCATAACGCACCGCCGCGCCTTTTCCCCCCCGGGTACTTGCATTAATGGCCCTCATTAAAGCTTAAGCTTTCGGCTTATAGCTTTTAATTTTGTTTTTCTTTTATTTTTGACCTTTTGGTTTTCCTTATTTATTTTGTATTACCTGGGATGATATAATCTATTTTATTTTTTAAATTTAATTACGCTGAAAAAACTATCAGCAACTACAGTACAAAAAACTACTATAGTAGCAAAAAAGCTAGAAGCTCAAGCTTCAAAAACCCAAATGAGCACTCACTAGGACAACCTGTTCGCGGTCTCAAGCCCTAATTGGTAGCGACCAGAGATGGACAGGCAAGGAGCTATTCGATCGATCAAGATTGTAACGTCCTATTTCTGGAGATGCTTGTGATACCCGCAACTGCCTAGAACTATTCAGTTGCGGAGTACTGTACAAAAGTGAACACCATAACAACACATGCTTAAACATCCGACGAAGTTGAGGGCGATTCGACCATCTATGGAACACAAGGTTGCGGGCTCTACTGTGGCATAGAACTTCTCCGACGAACTTCCGGCGAAGTTGAGGACGATTCGACCATCTACGGAATACAGGGTTCATGGTAGTGGCAGTGGTTTGGGTTGGAGGTTCCCCAGAAGGGCTGTCCACGGGTGAGGCACCATGGCCGACGGAGGCTTCCAGCGTAAGGACCCCAGAGAGATGCTCATGTTAAAGCGAGTTCACCAGCGAGTTCAGAATACAGAGGAGACACTGTTAGCGAATGCAATTGGATTTTAATTGACAAAGGAAGAGGGTTGTGTTTAGGGCTCACCGGGATCAAGGAAGATCAGCAGCGAAGCTGAGGTGAGAGGGAGCTTGATTGGGTGGTTCTAATGAGTGGTGGGGAGTGACGCGGAGCTCTCTGTGGAGGCGATTGAGCTTTAAAGGCGAGGAAAGACAGTTTTGGTGACACTAGCGTGTGGAAGAGAGAGAGGATGGGAGCTCTGTCGGAGGAGCGAGCGTGCAGGCGAGGTGGCACATAGCTTCTGCAAGAGTTGGCGAGAAGTGACGGGAGCTTGTATGGCAAAAGCGCGCATCGGGCGAGGGAGGCGAAGAACTACGGCGGGAGAGTGCGCAGGTCAACCGGGCGTGCCAAACGAGGAGAGAGAGTGAGGTTAGCGGGGAGGTGATAGTCTAGATGGTTGGGCCATGGTAGCAGGGTCGGGCGTTGGCGGTGTGAACGCCCCGGCGAATGTAGCCGAAGTTTTGGGAGAGGGCGGGTGGCCGCATGGAATGGAGGAACTGGGAGGCGGCGGCAGTGACTGCTTTTTGAAGGGCGCTAAGGAGGGGAGAAGGTGGGATGGCCAAAAGAGGAAGGTGGACTTCTAGGAGAGATTACCAAATTCGGATGATTTCAAGAATTCAAATAAATTTCAAAAAGAATTCAAATATTTTAAATTTTCAGATTGTTTCAGTGCTAGCGTATACAGGCGTCGGCGTCGACTGAGATGCGGACGCCGATCATTAGCATTAGGAGGAGCTCCACTATTGAGCCGGGGGCCGGGTGGGGACCGGCCGGCCGTGCCGCGCGCACACATATTTCTAGTTGCGATGTCAGAATCGATGGATGGACTCGTGTCCAATTATCTTCACTTTAGTTGGGATCCAGTTAGTTCGGTTTTATTCCTTCCTCCCCTCTGATGTCGCCGCCGTGGCTGTCACTAGCTAAGCAAGTGTCCGGCGAACTGAAATGTGATCGATCTGGTTCAGATGTTGTCGTTTGTGCGCTGCTTTACACTATACTGTAGTGGTAATAGTGTAGTCTGTCGTGGACATGCTTGCCTTTTCAGGTTGGAGAAAAACAACCGATCAAACTTGTTGCTCCACCTGCGTCTAGGGGTGAAAATGGATCGGATATATCAAATAGTCCCAAATACGAATACGAATCAATATTTTTAAAACAAATATGAATTTGAATATTCTCAAATACAGATACGAATATTCTCGAATACGAATACGGATATTTTAGAATACGGATTTTCTTGTATACGAATATCGGATAAAACAAATTTCTAGCGGTATTGCCGATTTTTCACCGATTTTTAACCGGTTACCGGTTTTAAATCGCCTAAATTCAAAATTTGAATCACAAAATTTGTACGGATTTTTCATAGGTTCTAGAAACGGATCAAATACGAATCGAATAGTCTCGAATACGAATACGGATACGAATATTCTCGAATACGAATGCAAATATGAATATTCTCAAATACGGATACGAATATTCACGAATATGAATACGAATATTTTCGAATATGAATTTTGCTTACTACATTCACGTTTTCTCATATACGAATATCGAATGAAATGAATTATCTGTTACCGTTTTTCACTCCTACCTGCGTCTGGCTACTGAGCGTGTTGCAATTGCAACTTGCGAGTCTGGCTCAAGCCCAGCCTGCCCAGCTACTATGTGCTACTACCGGGAACCGACGTCAAATCGCCTAGCTAGAAAACGCATACAGGTAACGGCACGGCGATCAGTGGAGAGGGAGGAGGTACCGCCCTTCTCACGTACGTGTTGGCCCATCCGCGAGCTGTTGTGCATCAACAAGTGCGGCGATCGGAATCGCGTATCATTGCTCAGCCAAGCCATGCGGCGCAGTAGTAGCTACAGGCCCTGACCGACCGACCGATCGCCAGCTGCCCAGCTCCACGGCTGGACCATCGCGAGTCGAGCATCATGGACCTCATGGTTCGTGCAACACCTTCTGACAAGTCATCCTAGAATCCTGAGCAGTGAAATAGTACTACACAGGGTACTACTAGCCGAACAGCATGAGCTAGCGGTGTCGTCAGCCATAGATGCTCATGCTGGTAAGTTACTTGCTAGTGCGATGGACTCGTTACGGCAGGCCGTGCGTGCCGACTAGCTAGGAGGAGGTACAAGCACGGCATATCGTAAAGATACCATTTAGCCTTAAAATCGTTGATACTATTTTTCATAAGTTAGTAAAAAATATTTGGTCTACAAATTGATCGTAATTTACAGGTCTATGTTCAATATCCAAGATCACATCTGATGAGGATATAATAATCCTCTAATTACTACGTTATTATATTTTTCGAGTATATCCTTTATTGGTAAGGAAGAAATTTCACAGAATAGTCGTAAGTCTTTCTACGACTATATAGTTGTCAGCCCTTCTATGACTATATAAGTCGCGAGTTCTCCTGCGATCACCTCGCGGTCACAGACCCTCTTGTGACCGATTCATCTTCAACTAACTTGTCTATGATGACTTACTGCATCATGGGTATATCTGACAAGGCGATTAAAGCACGCACTTAATCTTAATAACTGCACATGATCTCTCTCTGACAACAACCGTCACACAACTAACGGGCCACCATGTCTCTCTGACAATAACTTCCGCCAGTCGGTTATCTCCCCAAGCATTGAGACGTCTTTTGGTGCAGGACAACGGCCGTTGCTTCGTCAATTATATAAAGATTAGCGCCAGAGAGAAAGAGATGAAACCACACCATATCAGGAGATAGTGCTAGGCATTTCGCGTTACTCTTAGTTGATAGTGCTAGGCATTTCACGTTACTCATAGTTGTAATCAATTTCTCTGAGCAATAACCACACTGGATATAAGGTTATTATTCTTCCAGGAGCAGGCACGAACCTATATAAAAATTTTCCTGTCTCTACTCTGCATGATCATAGTCCAAGTCTTCAAGAGCTTTCCCCGAATCTAATAAATCATACATAAGATCGGTATTAAAACATCGACAGTTAGCGCCGTCCATGGGGCATATTCTTTCAAGACTCCGATAATTTCCTTATCGGCAAATTCTCTTCCTTCTGATTTCCTCATGGCAGGAGAAAGGAATAAGGAGAACTGGTTTGAACTGGCTGACTACGCAAATATTGACATGGATGCCTGCTACTACTATGAGCAGACAATGCTTGCTTCCGACGGTGAGATTGTCCCTGGAGATCCATCTCGGGATCTCGGAGACCACACCACGGGAAAGGCTGAGGAGGGATCCATATCCCCGCAATAGTACGCCAGATAGAGGAATCAGTTCCCCCGGATGGAAAGGGTCAATCCGATCACGAACAGGACTCGCAACATGCCGAGGGGCCCGCCCCCAAAATTTTGAGTCCCCCAGCAACCGCTCGAGCAGTTTCAGCAAGTCCTAGAGTCTGTTATTCCGAGAATTCATCACCAACTGGTGATCGTAACTCTCCAATTTCCACATAGAGAGTGTGAGTGGGCTCCCTGCAAGTCCGTCCGCACTCTCGTATGGTTCAACTCCCACCGAAGACGGTTATAACCCGAAATTCCCCAACTGGCGGGTTTACTCCAGGCCGTGATGCACTCTCGTTGGACAATTCTTCAAGCAAGGGGCCCTCTGCTGGAAGTGGAGATTCTAGACAAGAGGTCTTTGCCCTCCCTGCAGATTCTGATCATTCTCTCGAAAGAAGACCTGAGGATCTTCCCCACCGGTCACACCTTGCCACCCCTCGTGAGGATGGCGAGGAGACCTCCAATGATGAACACTACTACAAAAAGAGTTACCACAGAAGGTTCAAAACTGTCATCACATACGGTTTTTTGAACTGTCTGAATTTATGTATCAGTGATAATTAGAGGTTATCACAGATGGTTTCTGAGCCATGTGTGATAAATACATCACAGACGGTTTGTAACTAAAACTGTCTGTGAAGAACACTATCACATGCATATTAAAAGAAGCATGGATCAATACTGATAAAACTCAAAAATATAGAGAGAACTCCCCTTAAATGTGTGTATACAAGTGTATGTAATGAAGATATATGCATATATTCATTTTGGACTAATAGAGGAGTTCAATCTATATTTTGTATCTAAGAAATGCATTGGTATATGAGAATGTGAGATTTCGAATGCATACCTCTTTGAATTCACATTTCTATCCAAATGAGACTAAGCAATAATATACTTGCACAAACATATTAGTCACATGAAAGATTTACCATTTAATTATATATTGGACGTGAGAAATGCAACAAGATTAAAAGAAAGATATATTAATACATTTCTTAATGATTTCATCTTTTCATTTAAATGAGACTAAGCATAGATAAACTTAAACAAACATATTAGTCTCATATATACATTTGTCATTATCACTAACACATTATAAAAGTATTTGTCATTAACACCAAAATATTATAATATTATTTTTAAAACTCCATAATGGTATTTGTCATTAACACCAATACCAACTAAAATGGAGTTTTATCTTTTAAAACCGGATGAACAACAACGCTCGGGTGTCAACGTCAAGTTCATGCCGTATCATCTGCAGCACAATATTTATGATTGTATCTTCACGGTGATCTTTAAGGACTTATTCTTTCTCTTCACACTCGATGCCTCACTCATTCGATGTTGGACACTGTAAGTGTGTACAATCACGGTCTACGTTTATGTAATGCTGATAAATGTCATATATAGCTTATTTCTTTTGTACATGGTGAGTAAAGCCAGATTAACGAAATCACTGGTTGGTTTCCTCGACCCATGCTTGGTCGCTATGGATATCATCAAGGAGGATGCATCTTTCATTGAGAATTACATTACGAAGGCATTGAAAGGTCACCGCGACAAGGAATTCATACTTATGCCCTATAACCAGGGGTAAGTGCTACACTAGTGACTATACTTGTTGATTTATACTTTATAAGCAATATGAACTTAGGTTTAATGCCCATGGCAAACCTATGTAGGTTCCACTGAATTATAAATGTAATTATACAAAAATAGAACATGATAATATACCTTAATTCCCTAAAGAAGAACAAAGCTGACTACACAGTTGTCCAACAAGTAATCGATAGATAAACACATTTTCTCCATAGATAACTCTATTGTAGTCTTTTCTTCCTTCCCAATGACTAAGGCTAACTTTTTGGAACCACATAAGTCATTCGTTACGTACGTTGCAAAGATACAGAAATCCAAGGGAGGGATCGATGCCCTACACCACGTTCCAGATTTCTCGATATTCACTAGTACGCATTAATCATATACAACACTTCATAATAATGCCTCTCGAACTAACAAATTCTAATTTTGCAGTGCCACCACCAGCCGCTAGGCAACAATACCTGTGGATTCTATGTTTGCCACAACATGCAACTACTCGTTGATTCCGCGAAGAACAATCTTGAGGTTTGTCAATCTTGCGATAATTATTTTATACTTATCAATTTATATATGTATGCACGACATTGATCTTCATATCGACAGGTTCCGTCCATCACTACAACTCCGTTGGAATAGACCGACCTCAAACATATTTGAGGACAGTGTGCGTACTTCTTGATATCTAAAGTCATAAAAGAAAATGGGAAGTTCCACAATGTAGAATGAATTTCACTGGATAAGTTTGAACTTAATTGTTCATGTGTGTATTTGTATTTTATTTCTGTTAATTAATTTATGTAATAGATGTTCTTGTTTCTGAAATGAATGAATGTGAATTGGGTGTATATATACTGTGTTGATCTATTTGTTTCAGAAGGCATGGCTAGCATTTCCTGAGGCTAGACAACAAACAAAAATAGATTTAGGAACTGAAAATAATATCACAGACGGTTATTAACTCATAGCTGTCTGTGATAGTTGACTATCATAGACGGTTTATATTAGAAACCATCTATGATATATGGTTTATCATAGACGGTTTGTAGCAGAAACCGTTATCACAGATGGTTTGTGGTAGAAACCGTCTGTGATAACGGTTTCTACTACAAACCGTTTGTGATAGTCTGTATCACAAACAGTTCGAAAGCCGTTTGTGATGACCTCGTATTATTACTGACCCATAAACTCAGACGGCTCACAAAACCATCTGTGATAACATTTTTAAACCGTCTGTGATGACCTATTGTGCACTAGGGATGCAACCTCATTGTGCTTCCACTATGTCTTTAATAAACGTATACAATAGATTTGTTGCGGCCTTCTTGTTCATTTACTGTACCTTTGCAAGACATACACTATCATGTTTAGTATTATTGCACTCTTTATGCCTTTACTGCATCTTTAAAGGAGATTTAGTCACGCTGAGCATAGGGGGGCATGTGGAGAGTGAAATGTGGGTTGATTGTAAATTTTGATTGACGATATCTCCTAAACCAATTATCCTATTTACAATCCGTTTGGAGTATTTTGCTCGAAAAATATGCTTAACAAAAAGAGATCCATGATGAATATGTTTTACCGCCTAAAAAATAATTACTGCACCGAAAGTTCAGATTTACTGTATCTAAGCTGGTCAATTATTGCATCGTCCGAGCACAGAAAATGTGGGTGGACAGAGGTAGGAGATGGTGGGTTTTCTTTTTCCAGCCTTTCACCAATGTAGGATTTGGGTTTTGACCCACAGAAGGTGGTGGGAGTCAAGTGTAGAATTGTATGTGTGTGTAGAAATCTTTTTTGTACTCCTAGGAGTACATACTCTCACTCCTAATATACTACTTAAACGAATGTGTTATAGTTATTTATCATTTTTATTATATTAAATACTAATTTTAAGATACTCTAATGCGATTTAGTTAAAAATTTTCATCAGGGTATTTTATTTTTACTATATACCCTTTTTCATACATAAAAAGAGTATATACACAAATTATGCTATAAAAAGTAAATTTTAATAAAATTCTTCATAGAACTCATTTTGGAGTATCTTATAATCATTATCAGAGTGTACTAAAAAAGATAAAGAGATATAACAACAGAATTTAGACAGTATATAAGAAATAGGAGTATGTACTCCTAGGGATACAGAATCATTTTCCTATACACACACATAAACTTAACAAACTCCTTTATCACTCTTGGTATACTCATATACTAATTGTAAGATATTTTAATGTGAACTATACGAAAAATATGCAATGGAGTTCTTAGTTTTTAGCGTATTTTATAAATACCTTTATATTCGCATATAAAGAAAATTATGTCTAAAAATATGTACATGTCATCTAGATTATCTTATATACTTATATACTATACATATATACCCTTAGTTACACAAGATATTATCGATGTTATGAGATACGGTATAGTGAGTAACTACTTTTGGGAGCAGAAAAGAAGGCTTAAGTTATAACTGGCTTCTTCAGTTCTTCATGTGGCACAACCTTGAGTGAAGTGAGACAAAAGCCTTGTTTTGAAATATTTACAAGGGAAAGGATCGGTGAGGAGGAGGAGGCCGAGGATGCATCCACGTTGGATGGTTCTGGTGGTTCGGCAGCTAGATGTATATACGATGATAGGAATAGGAAGCGTCGGGAATTTGAGTAGAAGATGGGGCGGCAGGGCACGTTCATCCACTGCGCTTGCACAATCGTGGTGAATACTGAAGAAACCGCAGTACAAAGCTACCATTTGTTCGTTTACGGCCTCAAATTGTCCACTGTTGAGGGGAGAACTAAACTAACCAATATTACAACAAAATTTTCGTCTTTGACTTTATAAAGAGTAAATCTTCTTCGGTCACCTTTTTCCACACGCCACCAACCAGTAATCTACCCTTCAAAGGAAAGGCCAGTTCTGGCATATCCGAAATCCCACATTCAGGTGACGATCTTGATATTTCCGGAATGCTTTCATCATCATAGTGCTCCTCGGGGTGAGAATAATAGACCTTTCGGTATGATCATCATGCTCCAAATTTTCATGTTGTTCTAATGTGTCATCCTTCAATTCATGGTCAATGACATCAAGGGGTGGAACTGTGGAAGAACAGCAGTTGAACTAAATGAACAAGGTACTATTGGACAGGGGGTTCAAGACTTTGTTATAAACCATCTATTACAGTTCTCTGGCGTCCTTGTGTTGAACGATCCCTCGGTGCCCTTTTCTGCTAACATGCATTCTTCCGTTCCTTCAACTGCAACTTGAACATTTCCAGCCTCTCCGTTGCCTTTTCAACTGATTCTTGTTCGCTGGGTATGATTCTGGATTCAGGGAGGGTAGAATATTTAGCCGAGCCTTCCAGGGATAACACAGGATGCTTCCTCAGTTTCACCTTCACATTATTATTGCCAGCCATCTCAATCAGCATAAGTACTGCATCTATGATACATCTTTCACCTATAATGGACAGACTCAAGCACTTCTGCAGAAGTTTTGCAAGACAGAAACGAGGGACCGCATTCCTGTCTGAAGAGAGTACTATCTCCTGGACAAGTCCAATACAGCTTGAATCCTTTAATTCTTTTATGTTTGTGACAAGCCATAGAACCAGGGAACACAAGTTTTTTTTCATTTTTGATGGCTCAGCCTGGCAGGCATGCATATGATTCACCTATAAATATAACAAAAACTAATAAGGCCAGAGACATAGCTGTGCAAATACAACTCTACGAGAGCCTTAAAATGGAAATACTAGCATCAAGTCTGGACAATGAAATAAAACATGACAACTCTTCCATTTCAAGATTGTGATTTGTGAAGCAATACATGAGATGAATTATAGGAATAAGTTCTCAGAGGGGGTAGAAAATTGAAAATAGAACACTTGACTATAAGAGCAGTACATTTGTTTTGAGGCCTTCCCTGGTCTCAATCGTTTCAATTGCTGACTTTAGTATGCCAAGCAGCAATCTTGGTTCTTTTCCCGATAGTTTTATTATGATAGTTTTTAATATCACTATTTGATATTTGATTTTGAACATCAGATGGGTGATTTACATCCAAACTATCAGTTTGATGCACACCACTGTTTTCAGAGGATTCTGGGGCATCGAATTGGGAAAAAATCCAATAGAACAGACTCAACAGAGACAACCTCAGAGGGACATGCATGGTAAAGTTGACATACATAATTTATGGTTTTGGAAATCAGTTTCTCAGAACCTGCAATTTGAAAAACGGTTATAGTTATCGATGATATAACTTTATCCATCTCTCATAAATACTACAAGAGAATTGCTATTAATGTCAGGATAAGATGGTAGCAATCAAACTAATTCAAGAATATTCACGAATCAGATCATTAGATGGTAGCAAACAAGTATGACACAGTTATTCTTGTACTAGTATATGCAATAATTTTGAGCAGTTCAGATTAATGGAAGAGAGAAGCAACAAAATTTCATGAGGTGTGTCATTTGCACATCCTAAAGTATAAGCCTACAAGTTTCTTGGCATAAAGCAAAAAAAGCATATATCAATCATCTTTCTTATAATGTATACCCCTGCGAAGAGCAGCGGCGGGGTAGGGGGAAAAGAGGCCGTCACGGACGAAGCGCCACTCCTCCCAGCTCGACCACGGCACCAGCTTCTGGCCGGTGGAGAGTCCGCCGGCGCCGCCACGGAAGCCGGTCGCTTCCGGCTCCGCCTCCATGGGAGCCAAGCCAAACGGCAGCCTAAACCCAGCTAAGAGTATGATAAGATTCACTGCCAAGATGGGACCAGGATGTATGTATGGTACCGCCGCAGCAGGCAGGTTTATGTTTTTTTTGGCAATTTGGCCAAGAGAAGTTGGGCCGCATTCCCCCGTGCGGCCATGCCAAATCCGGTATATGGCCTCGCCGGCCGCCGTGCCGGAGGAGAGGCAGGCAGACCGGCGCCGTCGCTTCCTCCTGCCGCCCACATTGTCCGCTCTACCCTGTCCGACACCAACAAGTGAGTACCCTAAACCTCTGCGCCCCCAACCAAGATTGCAGTTTCCATTCGCGTTCATGTTATGAACTTGATATTAAGATGATAAATTTACACTATTGGAGTGATATAGTCACAATACGGAGTAATGTCAACCAAATTGTTTCGGCAATTTTGGGGCTAAATTCTGATAGGCTTGATCTGGAATCTCCTAGATTGTATGAAGTGTGGCTATAGCGGGTGCTACCTTGCTTATAAAGGGACTGAGATCTAATTTTGCTTTGGCTAGACTTATGATTGAATGAGATGGAACTGCAAAATATTACCTATGGTTCTCCCAGGCCAATTACATTTTAAAGCTTTGCATAAAGTGGTATTACCTCAACTAGCACATGTATTCATGGTTGTCACGGCGGAGTCGGCGACCACGACGAGTGAGGGGCACCTGGACACCTAGGCGACGCCGCGGCAACGCCATGGCGAGCGCCATATCCACCAGTGTACATGCATACGGTATGTATATGAAGCCAACAAAGTCTCCCGTCAGCCCAATACTCCTCTCATACCTCCTCATACTTCTCTCTCTCAAGTCTCTCCCGACCTCCTCTCTCTCCTGCCTCCCATGCCACCTCCTCTCCCGCCGCCTCCCCGTCCGCCGCATCCTCTCCCGCCGCCGCCTCCCCGTCCGCCGCATCCTCTCCCCGCCTTCTCCTCGCCTCCTTCCCCACCGCCTCCAGCTCCCGCCCGATCTCCTAACCCTAGCCGCCACCACCCCCCCGACCGCTCTCTGGCCCCGCCTCCCCCATCTCTCTCTCCCGCCGCCTCCTCCCCGCCATTGAGATCGACGCCGGGCGGGAGCAGCCGGAGATCGGCGTCAGCAGGGGGAGCGGCGAGGCGACCAGCCTCGGCGTCCCCCTCCTACCGCCGGGACAACTTGGCGTCGCCTAGGCGACGCCGTGACAACCATGCATGTATTGTTCTAAGCTGATAAGGAGAAGTTAGTAATGATTCGGCTGAGTAAGTATGCTTTACTTTGTAGCTCTTAGCATTAGCACAAGTAATCTATCCTACTTTGCAGCTAGATTACATATTTTATGTTCTATTGCGTTTAATGGATATATTATAAGTCCGCAAAGAAGATCCCTACAATTTCATAATACTGTACTGCTCTGTTAACTACACCTCTGGTCCTCAGCAATCCTATCAACATGGTATTTCTCATAGTTTCTATTACACTATTACATGTATAGATGGTCATTAACCACTTAGTAGCAGTTAACTATCACCAAGCTGCTGAGAGATTTGCCAAACCAAAATCAAATTTGCAGTTTTTAAATGTTTTGAGGGTCTAGTTTCTTCTATTCATTCTAATTTGATTAACTAGCCTATTATTGTTGAGATATATAAACTAGAAACTGTGAGGAAAGATCTAAGATAAACACTTAATATTATCATAGCTCATGAAAATTTCATGTCTCATCAGTTTACGTATGTTACCGCAGTTGCAAAAGAATATTATCTTTTATTGAGAGCAAAATTGAAAGAAATATAATAACAGCGTCAATATCACTATGAGAAAAGGTCTCACCTTCTATATCTGCTCAGGCACAATAACATCTCCATCAATCTCAATGTCTTTGATGGTAGCAATCTTGACTCGATCCTGCCCTCCTTCTTGGCATCGTTGCTTAATTAGTGGGCATTGTTTGATGTAAAGCTCCTTGAGCCCACTGGGAAGGCCTTCTTCTGGCAAGCTTTCAATCTCAGGACAGTTGCAAATGAGTAGTGTTTCAAGTGAGGAGACTTCATACAGACTAGGAGGCAAACATTGGAGGTCATCACAGCTTGATATCTCCAAGAATTGAAGTGTGTGAGGTAAACCCTCCTCTGGAAAGTTGTTGATATCAGGGCAGTCAGCAATTTCAAAATGCCTGAGACGAGGAAGGTATCTTAGGCCGTTTAGAAGCACACATGCTAATGGAGAGCATGAGTTTAGACGGATATCTTCAATTGAAGTGGGAAGCAAGCCTCCCTCCAGTGCTGTCCAAGGCACCAGCCAAGGGCACTTGTAGATGTGCAGACTCCGAAGTGATATGAGTGGACGGAAACACTCCTCTGGCAGCGAAACAAGCCCTTCACAATGGGCTATTGTTAGACTCTTGAGAGCTGTCAGTTTGTGTGCAAGCAAGCCTACACGCAGAGATGTTAGATTCGGGCAATCATTGATGTATAGAGATGTTAGAGAAGATGAACAGGCTTCATTTTGAATGTCTGGAAGTGACTCAAGTCCAGATTCATATATCCTCAATGTTGTCAGTGTTGATGGAAGAGGGGGTAACTTCTTCATCTGTGGGCACTTGATGAGACCGAGTTCAGTTAATTGGGGAAACAACTGATCAGTAACATCAAAAATCCACTCTCTCAGATTTGGCATGTCTTCCAATAGAAGCTCTTCTAAAGCTGGAAAACATTTTGGTTGGCCAAATCCCGTGAACTCGCGTCCGAGTTGTGTCACCTCAGTTGCTCCCGCTATATCGAGATTTTTGAGAAAGGGAAGCTGGCCCAAAGGCGGAAGCACAGTGCTTCTGCAGTTGCATATATGAATGGTTTGCAGATTGGGAAGAAATGAACTAGTCAGCCAGCTTGGGAACCTCACCCCTGGGAACCCTTTAATCATTAACTCCTTGAGATCGAGATGTGGTTGAAGGCCTTCTAGAACTTCTTCTTGCTGCTCTGAAGGAGTGACTCTGCATTCCTCATCCCATATGAGGTGTAGAGTTCGAAGATGTTCTTTGGTTTTCAACTTTGCACAACTGGCATCTTGTCCATCAGCTACATTGTTGAGGCCACGAATGGAAAGTTGTCCTTGCAGCTGATCCATGTTTCTTAACTCTGTGATGTTATGTCCTAGGCACTTCCTGACAACAAATTCTTCTAGTTCCTGTAGGCAGATCAAACTTCCAATTCCATGTATGCTGGACAGTAACCTTGTGCTTGCCTCTAAGTGGCGCAGGTTAGTGAGCTTAGTGATGCCTAGTGGCACTTCTCTTAGTGAATTGCAGTCACCCAGCTTCAATATTTGCAAGTTATAGAGCTTAACAATAGATGCTGGTAATGTTTTGATTTCAGTGCTAGTGAGATCTAGAAAGCGAAGTTGTTTCAGATTCCCTATAGATTCTGGTAATTCTGTAAGACCTCTTCCATGCATATCAAGAACTCTAAGAAATTGAAGTTTCATAAAGATACTATCAGGCAATTGAGACATCTTAGATTTGTATCCATGCATAATAATTAGTGTCCTTAACTTCCTAAACCCATACAGTGGATCAAAGTGCATGCACCTGGCATCCCTGCATAAAAATGAAAGATGGCGGATCTTGATGGCATTGTCATGTCTTCTCCCATGCTCAAATTGATCGCAGTCTTCCATGGAGATAGATTTAGCAAGGTCATGCATTGCATCATGCATCACGTAGTTCTCCTTGTAGGGTTGAAAGAATGACCTGCTTAGTAGCTCATTGAAGTATGCATTGCCAGTATCTTCCAGTCTCTTCTTTCTAGATTGCCTGATGAAACCAAGTGCTAGCCAAATCTTAACCAACTTCTCTTTCCTGAATATATAATCTTTGGGATATACAGAACAGAATGCGAAGCACTGCTTGAGATGTGGTGGTAGATGGTTGTAGCTTAGCCGTAGAGCTGGCAATATGTTATTTTTGTCTGCTGGTAGCTCCCATATGTCATTTCTTAGTATGCCCTTCCACTCCTCTTCGTCTGCTTTGCAAAAGAGGAGGCTTCCTAATGCCTGTGATGCAAGAGGCAATCCCTTCAGCTTCTTCACAATTTCCCTGCCTATCACCTCCAACTGTGGATATGTGCTGCAATCACCATCCCTGAATGCATGGCTCTTGAATACAGACCAGCTGTCATCATCTGATAGTTGCTGTAACTTGTAGGGCTCTATCCCTCCCATGATTCTGCCAACATTCTCATTTCGTGATGTTAACACTATCTTGCTTCCAAGCCCTCCCGAAATTAAGGCTGCTCTATAACTGAGCCATTTACCGTGGTCTTCGTTCCAGACATCATCCAAGACAAGCAAGTACCTCTTGCCCCACAGTACTCTGGAGAGTGTTTCCTGTAGCATATTCATGTTAGTGCTAGCAAAGGATTGGTCATAGGCAGCAGCCTCAAGAGTTTCTTGTGTTAGCTTTCTCCCATCGAAACTTTCAGACACATAGACCCAGATCCTCAATTCAAAGTGTTCTTTCACTCTGTCATCATGGTACACCATCTGCATAAGAGTGGTTTTACCAAGCCCCCCCATGCCAACAACTGGAATGACACAAACATTGCAGGAATTATGTCCGTTGTCAGAGAGCACCAGCCTCACCATTTCCTCTCTGTCTCCCTCCCTGCCAAATACAGCTGAACTATCTACAAGAGAACTAGACTGCGGTCGCTCTGAGGTCTCACGCCTGCTCATTTCACCTAACATCTGGAGCCCAATGGTGTCCCGTTCCTTCGCAATTCTATCTAACCTCTCCAATATGCTGCTAATCTTATGCTTTATCCTGTACTGGTGCAGATTCCTACTCAAGAAGGAGGAAGGAGAACTAAAACTTGCCTTTGTGGGAAGTTTCATCTGCCTCTGCTTCAGATACATACTTTTGGAAGAATAGCTGTCCAGCAGATCATCAACATCATATGCAATATCCTTGAGCTTTGCTAACCACCCCCGCACGGACGCATCTGTCAGCTGTTTTGCCTCAGCGTCGTCAAGGAAAGCCTGTAATTGAGAGAGAGTGCATGAGAGACGCTCAAGCATGCCATGGATGCCTCTGCAAGATTTGAACTGCTCAAGAACTGCTTCTGACAATTTCTCGAACAGGGTTTGCATAAAGGCTCCTAAAATTGCTTCTGCCGCCATGGAAGTTTGTTTCCGTGTTTCCCCCCTCTTTTCCCCTCTGTCTTCGTCTTTTTCAGTTGTGTCTGTAAGAACTAAGAAGTGAAGAAATGCTAAAAGGTGTCCACACTCCAGAGGACCAAGTTTTGGTTGGGACGTTGACCTGAAGATGGTTTTTCGATGCAATTTCAGTATTCCAGGCATCAGTAGCAAGTGAAGAACATTCCTCCATGTGAAGACAAGGTATGGCTTGTAAACAATTTTGCCCCTTAGATTTGAACTATTACATACATGCCGGTGTTTTTTTCCCATACAAGTGAAGTGATGTTGCCATGTTTTGTTCCTAGTTCGTATTCAGTTTGTATCAGCAGTGTCCAAGCTCGGTGC
The DNA here is from genome assembly GCA_036346245.1 of Bonia amplexicaulis. Lineage (NCBI taxonomy): Eukaryota > Viridiplantae > Streptophyta > Magnoliopsida > Poales > Poaceae > Bonia > Bonia amplexicaulis. Next base: position 32,705,215 of record CM070735.1, read on the forward strand.
ACAAAGCCACAAAGGTCTTTTCGGAAAACCCGAACGAACAGAATTCCAGATTTCTGTAGGCGTGTTGATTTCTGGTACTACCCTCTACTTGCAATCATGTTTAAAAAAAAATTCCACTTGTGATCGTGCAATCCAGATGCATGGGACCCATTGGTAAAAAAACAATAAGACACTGTTTCTTTAAAAACAGGAGCGGAGCCATTTTTTAATACAACAATAACGCACACACGTACATCACATACACTCATATCTACGTAGGTATGTTTAATGCATAGTTATTACAAAGCGAAGACTAAAGATCTTATATAGCGTGGACACGTACTTTAACCATTGAACATACCTACCTGCACCCACGTGGGTAGTTCATACACAGGCTATTATAAAGTGGAAACCAAGGATATCATAGAATATAGACACGCACTTTAACTACTTAGCATACCTACGTGTATGTGTATGTATACTTCAAGGATGTATTATTTATAGAAAATAAGGTATTATTTATAGAAAATAGGATGGCATGAGGGCAACGCCACCAACCGCTCGGGGCCCCGGAGAGGAGCCATTCTTGACTTGGGAGGCATCTTAACTACTCTTTTGGACAGGAAGCTTTTAGGGGCGGATAGTGCGCCTAACTTTGGTCAAATGTTCACTCATTGGACTTTTCATTGGCTAGCCTCTTATTTGACGGTTTCTCTCGAAACGACACTGAACAAAAAGTGTCAAATACGTGGGCAACCCTATAATTTCAGAAAGGGAAAAATTCTACCCTGTTGTTCAGCAAACTGCAAATCTCCAGCTTTTGGATTAATGAGAAAGACCTAGACCCAATTCGTACAAACACAAGGGGAATAAATATATAATCCAATTCATACAAACACAAGGGGAATAAAATGTATAACCCTGTTTATAATTATTTTGTGTAAAAAATTTCTTCTATATGTTAATCGTATACATGATTTGTTTAATGAAATATCTGCCACAGTTTACATAAATTTTCATGAAGATACTGTTGTCATTTGACTTTTGAGCTCTTAAGGTTATGCACTTATGCTTTTGCCAGTACATCTCCTCTGTGAACAACTACATATTTTGTTGATCAATATTTCCTCTAGATTGCAGGAGTTGATGCCTGGAGGTGTTAATTCGCCAGTCCATGGTTTTAAATCAGTTGGTGGGCAACCCTTTTTTTTATTCAGTACAGGTTTCTCGTGTGTTGAATGTGGATGGAAACGAATACACAATGTTGATTTCCTGTGATCATACGTCATGCAGAAGGTAATGTAGCACCCGGAAATTAGAAGGGCTCCGGTATTTCAAACTTGACCAAAACTCTAACCAATCTTGGGCCTAATTTGGGCTTGAGGGTTCATTTAAAAAAGGAATCAACCCTTCTCCTCGTGCAGCCACCACCATCTTCTTTTCTTCCCCAGGTTGGTCTCTCTCTCTCTCTCTTCTACTCCCTTCAATCAATCTCCCTAAGGCGACAACTGGGGCGTGGCTGGAGGCATGATCGACCGGAGGTAGGCGGGCAGCCGGGTGGCGGCATGCTGGCTGGCGGCGGCGTGGCCAGGAGCCAATGTCAAGAACGGTCGCATGGCCAAGCGCGGCCGGGCGACGGTGTGAGGCCTGGTGTTGGTGTGCGGTCGGGCAGCGACGTGGCCAGAAGGTGGCACCAATGGGGGCGCACGGCGGCAGTGTCATGGTAGAGGCGCGAGGGCGCAAGGGTGCTGGTGCATCGCGAGGCGCATGGGCGGAGGCGTTCACACGGGCCGGTGAGGCATAGGCCAGCTTGGGAGGCGATGGCCGGCAGCGGCCAGCAGAGGCAGCACGGCTGCACGGCCGGAAACAGCTAGCTGGAGGCGGCGTGGCCGGCTGGCACACTAGCCGAGGCGGCACCGGCGGCCAGGCGGCCGACCGGCGACGGCCGAAGTGGCCAGGCGGCCGTGGCACAGTGGCCACACGGCCGGGTTGGCCAGGGCACGATCGAACTCAGATTCGCATGGAGGTTTTGCCGACTTTTGCAACGGGTCATTTTTGCGTGGCCGAACAGCAAATCGCACAGCCGAACAACAATTCACGCGGTGAATCTTACCGAACGCGTTCTTTTCGGACGAACAACCTCCTACCGTATTTTTCACAATCTTATCATGACCATCATCTAATTCGCTCTCGTTCCATCGTGTAGGTTCACGCAGCAGTTGAGGGACGTTCGGGTAGTTGTGGATTCCAGATCCTTCTTACAGCGAGTCCGACGAGCATGCTCAAAGCAAGCTCCTCGCGGCCGTTATTATATCACTAGAGTTATCCCGCTATTAGCATATTACTAAACCCTACCTGGTTATTATCACATCACCAATGCTTGCCTAATTGCTATCATATTACTAATATTTGCCTAGTCATAGACTTCTAATATCGTATTCATACCATGATGTTCTAGATTATCTTGTTTCAGATCCTTCTTACAGCGAGTCCGACGAGCATGCTCAAAGCAAGCTCCTCGCGGCCGTTATTATATCACTAGAGTTACCCCGCTATTAGCATATTACTAAACCCTACCTGGTTATTATCACATCACCAATGCTTGCCTAATTGCTATCGTATTACTAATATTTGCCTAGTCATAGACTTCTAATATCGTATTCATACCATGATGTTCTAGATTATCTTGTTTCATATGCTTTTAGGTTTATTAAAATACTCTAGTAATAATGTTCTAGAACTCATGCTTTAATTAGTGTTTTAGAATTCATGCTTAAATCGTAATGGGGTTAGCATATGAATATGTTTTAACTTAGATTTAAATTATTAGCACTCTTTCGACATTAGGGACATTAAGACTGCTATATTTTACTTTCCTAATATCATGATCCATTAATTGTATGATGTTGCATGTGAGTCATGAAGGATGTATATATTAAACATGTTAATCTGACTAATAATCACTTATCACATAATAAAATTTGAATGGTTGACAACCTTGTGTGAGCTATGTTATAATACCTCTTTAAAATAATTCCTATATCACTATCACCATATTATCATTCCACATCGCCCTCTTATCGGGAACTATGTTTCTCCATTTTCAACCTTAGCAAATCCTTTCATTTCTCATAACATTATCTTAGTCTGCTCTTAGTTCCCAAAAATTCACACCATATGACCTGTTAACAAAATCATAGTTATCTGGCCTGGGGTTATCCACATATAGGGGAGATTTTCACCTACTTGGTAACGTACGGGGGTCGTACACTTTCGTTTCTCATGATATTACACCCTGTCTGTGGTTATACAGTCGAGGACAATGTTGTGCCTGACAATGAGGATGCAGCCTAAACCCAACCGAGATGCTTCACAGAAGACAGTGAACTCCTTTTCTCCATCGGTAAAGCAAGTGTGAAAGTGGTAATAAGGATCTCCTTCAGGGTTTGAAAGCTGGATTCACACTCCATCCAAAGAATTGCTCACCCTTCTGAGTTAACTTGGTTAATAGCATGGAGATGGAAGAGGAATTCTGGACAAAGTGGCGATAATACCCAGCCAAACCCCAGAACTATGATCTCCGCAACATTGTTGGATCTCAGCCAGTCTACCACTACTGCAATCTTGGAAGGATCCACAGAAAGTCCTTTGTCTCTAATGACATGCCCAAGGAAACTGACAGAGGAAAGCCAAAAGGCACATTTAGCAAAGAGTGATTGTTTTCGGAGAAGGTCAAGTACAATCCGAAGATGTTGCTCATGCTCCTCCGTGGTACTGGAATAGATCAGTATACCATCGATAAAGGTAATGACAAACTAATCCAACTATTCATGGAACACTCGGTGCATCAGGTCCATAAACACTGCCAAAGCATTGGTTAAACTAAATAGCATCACTAGGAACTCGAAAAGACCAAATTGAGTGTGAAAGGCCATCTTTGGAGTATTAGAAGCCTTAATCCAGACTTGGTGATAGTCGGACTACAGATCTAACTTGGAGACAAATTTGGCACCCTTGAGCTAGTCGAAGAGATCATCAATACGAGATAAAGGGTAGCAATTCTTGATAATCACCGCATTGAGAGCTCGATAATAAGTGCACATGTGTAGACTCTCATCTTTCTTCTCCACGAAAGTGATTAAGGAAGCCCACTCAGAGGTACTGCGTCGAATGAAGCCTTTGCTCTGAAGGTCGACAAATTGCCGCTTCAGCTCTTCTAACTCAGTGCGGGATAGATGATAAGGAGCCTTAGCGATAGGTGCGATGCTAGGGATAATATCAATGGCACACTCAACTGCTCTAACTGGAAACTGGCCTGGAAGCTCTGTAGGAAAGATATCAAGAATTTCTTGAACAATAGGCAAATCTTTTTATAAGAGTCCAATGATAGGCTTCTCTAACAGGGCGAGAAGGCACCCCAACTTTGGCATCCAACGACGACCAAAATAGGAGGCCAAGAATAGGAAATTATGGCATCACTTTTTTGCCTTGATAAACGATCTTCCCATTATCCTGAAGAAGAAAAAAATCTTGTGGTCAAAGCAATGGATGATAGCGTGATGGAGAGACAGCCAATCTCTACCCACAATAGGTCAAGGGTTGGATTGGCGCCACGACTGCGTCAATGCTGAATTTTGTGACCCTCAACTCTAGGGCAACATTGAGACAAGTAAGATAGCTAGCAAAAGGTCCATTAGTTGTGGTCACCACCACGGGATACACCAAGATACTGATGGGTACCAAGTGTACTGAATGAAGCGAGATGCCAAAAAGGAGAAACTAGCTCCCGAGTCAAACGATGCAAAAGCAGGTGTGAATTCAAGATAACCAACCCTTAAAAAGTTACGGAGAGGAGAGGTAAATGGTAAGATGGGTAGCAATAGGGAGACAAGACGTGAAACCAACTACACCATTCCTGAGTCGACAATGCGTAGAGACGCACACCAGTAGGGGTGCAATCGGATCGGATTCGAACGGATATTGCTTAAACCGTATCCTAACCCATATTTTTTTCTCGGATTCGAAATCGGATACGGTAAGACCGGATACGAATACGAATTCGGAATATTCGGAGTTTCGAATATGGTATCATCGGGGCGGATATATATCGGTTACGGATCGGAAGCGGATAGTATAAGCGGATATCACAAACGTACAAAAAGGAACATTTTCAATAGTGATTCAAACAGAGTAAGGTCACCAAGCGATGCAAGATAAAAGAAAAACAACGTATGGAGAAATCAGATAATTTGCACCACAGATGTTAATGCAAAGTAGTGGAAGGTCATATCATCACTTAACACTTTAACAGATAGTATGCAAACTCGTGTATGCTCTGAATGAACAATCTGTGGTTTCAAAATCCTACTCCACTATCTAATTTTCACCTGAGACATACAACATTAGAAGATATGTGGTAGGCTGGTAGCCAGCTTTTTGTATGTGGTAGCCAGCTTGGTGAATCTTGCACTTGAAGATATGTCTTCCTGAAGATTAAATAGCTTTGTCACTGATTCCTACAGAATGGAAAATAAGCAAGAGACTATCAATGTTGGAATATTATTAACCAAACAAAACAATCTTTTGCAATACATAATTATCTGTCTTTGCATTGCCAATGAAAATTTAGGGAGGAGTTCACAGCAGTGGATTAATATATACAACCAACCAGTAAAAGAATAATGCAGTTAAGAATTATAGTCAGTTCTTGGAAAAGGTTACCAGAAACTGAAGTAGTAAACTTCAGCTTCACTTGGTCACAAGCAGTCAAGCACACCTAGAGGCTAGAGCTCGCCATCACTAGCTACTTCTTCATCCTACAAATCATCAATGATGGATGCAACTTTGCTAAATAAGAATAAAATCACCAATACTAGATTGTCTAGACAATACCTGAAGAATCCTCATATTAGCAACAATGGTCTCAACTACCTCCAAATCACCAATGATGGATGCAACTTTGCTCTTAGAATCTGAAAAAAATAAGAGGAAACTTCATAGTTAAAAAAGAGACTAGCAATACTAGTGTTACACTAAAAAGCTAACAATTGATGTTATCACCTTTTCTGGATGCGGCTATCCAATCTTTCGTACATATCAATGCTTCTACCATTTCAGGCTCTAGACGACTGCGAAATGGATCAATGACACGACCACCAGCACTAAAAGCAGATTCTGAAGCTACTGTTGACACTTGCATGGCCAAAACATCACGTGCAACTCGTGATAGAATAGGATATTCATCTTGTTGATTCTTCCACCATAATAAAATATCAAATTTTTGACTGGATCTACCAAATTTGAGGGGCTGCTCTGCCATGTATTTCTCCGTGTCATTTGGTTCATCCTCATCACCCATATGTGTCATATAAGAAATCATGAAGTTCATCATTCTCATTGTCCGAAAAGAGATTGGGTGTAGCAAGAGCATTGGCAATGATCTTATTTTTGACACACTAGGTGAAACAGAGGCATATGTTTCATACAATTGCTTGATAACATTGATGAATTCTTCAAGTTCAATCTTGTACAACAACTCACCATAAAATTTCTTCATGTAAAATTCTATTATTCTTGTCTTATACCTAGGATCAAGAAAGGTTGCCACAAAGAAGAGCGAGTGTTGGACTTCTTCCAAGACTTATCAAATTTAGCACTCATAGAAAATGCCATGTCATGTATGGTGGTATCGAGCTAGAACACCACTCGAAATCAAGAGTTTAATCGACAAAACGTGGTAAAACAAATTTGTCAGAGGATATAAAGTACCGAGAATAACTCAAGAACATCATAGAATTTCTTTAAGCATTTGCAAAGTGTTAGTGCCTTATCCCATACGGCGTTCCAAGCACAAAAGCCTCTCAAAAGCGCTCCTATAATATATGGCATCCCTCAACATCAAATAGGTAGAATTCCACCTCGTAGCAACATCCAAAGGAGAGACTCATCTTTGTATCCAACCCACACTCGGATGCACACTTTTGGAATTCCTCCCACCGCAATGGAGATCCTTTATAGCTACAACAAATGCTCTAATATTTTGAACTGCAGAGGCAATTTCTTGCAAACCATCTCTAGCAACAAGATTCAATATATGATTGGCACATCTCACATGAAAAACATACCATCACATATTAGCGGACTTTGCTTTTAATTTCAGCAAGGACATCTTTTACACACACTTCATTTGCAGATGCATTGTCCAAAGATAAGGAAAATAACTTCTTTTCAATATTCCACCTCATGGCACAGGAAGTAAATGCATCGATAGGTTAGCACTGTGTGTCGTCCTTCTACATGCATGAATTTGATAATTCTTTTGAATTTGCCAATTATCATCAATCCAATGTAGAGTGACACACATATACCCTTTGTTTTGATTTGAAGTCCACATGTCCATAGTTGTGCTAAAGCGACACTGAATGGTTTTAAAATATTCATATAACTTTCCTTTTCTTGTAAAAGAGGTCCATTACTTCTTTTCTAATTGTTGTACGGCTCTTGATTGGAAAGCTAGGACGCAAGGATTTGATGAAGTCAACAAGATATTCATGCTCAAGAATATTGAAAGGGTACTCATGCATGATTATCGCTAAATAAAACTTTCTCAAGCTAGCTTCTTGATCATACCATGCGGTTCAACAATAATTGTGTCACATTCATTGTTCTTTTCTACTTTGAGTACCTGCTGACCTGGGTTGAGATGGTGCTTTTTTTTCAAATGGTTCCAAAAGCATGTTGTGCCATTGATGGTCTCACATCTAGCACTATATTTGCAGTGGTTGCATTGCGCCCAACGTTCAATAATATTCTTTCCATTCACCTCAACTGTCTTTGTAGTCCTAGTGTAGTGATCCCAAACCAATGATGTGCTCTTCTTCTGCTTCTTTGTAACAGCCTCATCTTCTATATTCTCTTGACCTTCCGTGCCAGTGCCACTGCCAATTGTCGGAGCACCTTCAGTTTGCATTGGTTCTCCTCCAGATGCAAGTGTATGTGTTGCAAATGAAGATGAAGGCACACTTCCACTTTGGATGCCATCAAAATTCATCGAATAACAATAATAACAATTTTCAGAACCGTTATATGTGACTAGAATCCAAAATGTTAAGGAATTTCTATAGAAAGAATCATATTGCAGCCGTACCTAAAATCCGCCGGAGTCCGAAGGAACGAAGAATCCGCCGGAGTCGAAGGCAGCGAGGTAGACGGGACGCCGGCAGGGTGCCGATGAGCCGAGACGTGCTTCTTCTTGGGGAACCGCCGCGGCGCCCGCCACGCCGCCTTCTTGGCGCCTTCTTTGGGGAGCAATGAGGAGGAGGATGGGGATCTCGATCGCGGATCCGGATGTGGATCCGGATCGGGAGGACTCGGGATCCGGATGGGGAGCAGCCGAGGAGGAGGATGGGGATCTCGGATCGCCGGATCTGGATGTGGATCTGGATCGGAGGACTCCGGATCCGGATGGGGAGCAATGAGGAGGAGGATAGGGATCTCGGATCGCGGGATCTGGATGGGGAGCAGCGACTAGGCGAGCAATGGCGGGGAGGAGGATGGGGATCGGATCGCTGTCGCCAAGAGCACGCCTGCAGCTCGCAGTGAGTGGTCATCTGCGTGTCTTTGTGGAAGTGTGGAGGCCGACGAATGCCGGTTAGGGTCGGGAATCTCGGGATTTAGGGTTACAGGTTACTGCCTCAGCCGGTCAGCCCCTAACTGGGTTTCGGATATCCGACCGGATATTATCCGACTATCCGGATACCGACGCAATTCGGTCGGATAGTTCTTGTCCCGAATCCGATACCGAATCCGACACATAATATCCGAATCCGGTATCCGATCCGGCCGGATTTTCCATTTTCTTCCCGGTTTCGGTACAAATCGAATTCGATACCGGATCGGTCGGTCGGGATTAACCCAACCCATTTGCACCCCTACACACCAGTACCCTTTGGTACAATAGCAATTGGAGTAGGAACCGGCTACGACAATCGCGTTCTGGTTGCCAGCGGTGAAGGTGAAAAAGCAAGCTAGTTTGCAGTGCTAGTTGGGGCTTGCACTTCTTGAGCAGCCCAGGTAGAAGAATTGAATCAGGAGTGGAACAATATCATAGGATAGCAATTGGATAAAGGAAACGATAGTTAGATATGGAATCATAGTAATATGCCAGTGGCTAGATGTGATGCATGAATGAATTAACCCGAAGCCCCGTGCACGTGCAAAAACACATTTTTTCAGAAACTACAGCCTGAGCTCTGATACCAACTGTAGCACCCTACATACCAATATGAGATACTACTATGGAGCGTCATCGCCAAAGTAAGAAATAAATAAGAACAACATTGGAAATCACAAAGAAATTAAAATTTTAAGAGAACCAACGGAAACAGCAATAAATGTTTCAAATATGAGACCGGTCCACTTCTAACCAAATAAGAGCAAAGAAAATAACAAAATAGTGGCAAGCCACGGTGCTAAAAACTCAAGTGCTCCCACCCATGCATGATGCTATCACTCCACTGGCTTTTTACCTGAGAATGAAAAGAGCAAATATGAGATTTGAAAATCCTAGCAAGTACCCAACAACAGTCGCAACACGGTGAGTAGAGGACAGATAATGTAAGCAAGTAATTGACATCGGTTGATTGCAATAAAACCAGATACCGGAAACACTGATAAATGTCAGAGATAGAGGTGACAAGATCAATGGAATTAAAGATAATTGTTATTTAGCAAGTTATGATAATTAGCCGGGGGTGAATTTCTCATCACAGTTGAAGCACAATCCACCCGCTCTGCGCTGCTCCATCTCTTCTGGGGAGAGGAAGCGGCGCTGAATCGTCTAGCGCGGTCGAACTACTCCCTGGGCGGGCCCTGCAGCGTTGCTGGCCGGTGGAGCTGGGAGAGCAGGCAGGGTGGGTTTGCTTGATGGCGTTGGTCGTGTCATAGCCACCGGTGCCACTGCTGCTGCAAGAGTTGGTGTTGGCGTCGACCTCTTGAGTAGTAGGCCCGTATCCTGCCATGTAGCTTGCACCCACCGCTCATAGGCTCTTGCTAGGGCCATTGCCATCTGCAGTCCTGCCGGGTTTTGAAGTTCTACGTCAGTGCGGATCGGTTCATGCAATCCCGAGGTGAATAGCTGGACCTGCTACCGCGGCTGGAGGTGATCTGTCCGGCAAAGGATAACAAGAAACCGCTGTTGATAGTCTTCCACAATGCCGGTTTGCATCAACTCCTTGAGCTCGCCAAGTGGGTTGTGACGGATTGACGGCCCAAAGTGCAAATTAATGTACTCCTTGAAGCGCTGCCAATCGGGTTCCCCTTCATCCCTCTCCAATTGAAAGTACCACTACTACGCCACCCCAATTAGGTGATAGGATGCAAGCCATACCCTCTCACTTTCAAGTGTTTTCTGCCAGCGAAAAAATTGTTCGCAACATTGCAGCCAGCTCAACGGGTCGCCTTGTCCGTCATAGGATGGAAATTCCAGCCTATGGAAACGAAGAGGCTTCTCACTCGCCGACCAAGCCCTGTTTCCGTAGCTGCTTGCCGCTGGCATGGTTCCTGCTGGTACTGGCAGCAATCTGTCTCCTAGTTGTCGTTTTTCCAACGCGGTGAGCCTGTCCCCGAGTTCATCCCCCTTGCTTTGCTGTTTATCAAAGCGATCCTTCAGTTCTTCCATCTGTTTGGTCATGTTGGCTGTCAGAGTGGCCATCTTCTCCAATATCTCATCGATTCGGTTGTCAGCCATACGCTCTGATACCAAATTGTCACGCCTTGAGCTGGATCTCAGATTGTATGTGTGCGCTGCAGGTGGCCGGGAACTGGAGGAAGTCGGAGGAGCCGTGCTGGAAGCTGCAAATCAAAGGAAGAAGAAGTGCACTAGAGAGGGCGCGGGAAGCAGACGGGAAAGAAGCCAGAAATCGGTAATATTTCCTCCCTTTATTACTATATTTCTTCCCCTTTATATACAGAGGAGAGTCCATAACCATCACGGCTAATCCGGATTCACATATAACTCTTAGTCCTAATACAATTCTTATCTCTTAACCGAATCTGAAACTAATACCAAATCGAATATGGATTACAATACCTAACCTGAAGAACCTGCCATAACGCCTGCAGATCCTGCCGCAGCACCTGCTGTAGAAGGTTGCGCGGCATTGTTTCTCCTCGCATAGACTCTACCAAATCTCCCAGACCTGATAGAGATAGCCAAGGCTAAAAGACAAGGTAAACTGCCTGACCTTTTTAGTTGCAAAAAAGTTTCTCATGCACGCAAACAAGCCAGAGTTCTTCTATGAACATGTAGTTTCACAACATGAATAGACAGTCCCCTAGAAAGATGCATCCTTTGGTTAGTTTCTGCTTTGTAGTCCCAGACCAGAGTTCCAGAGGTTTGGCTGGTTTCAAATAACCTGATGGGGCCTGGTGAACTGGACGGTCCCATTTAATTGATCATGTCCCAAATACTTAAGTTAATTTAATTTTGGTAACATTTCTAAAAGTTGACAAACAAACTGCAAGTTGATGTAAACTTAAAACTTTGCAGGGCAGAGAGTCATCGGTGAACCTGTGGTTTCTACGCTAGTCCTTGATGATTCTTGGCTTTGGGATCCTAACTTCACAATTGCTTCAAAGTACATACAAGCACAAACTCGATAATATATTTATGTAATTATGATTCCTTTTGTCTCATATGATGCTTCTAGGTATGTGATGAGTCCTCCAATCAGGGAAGCAGGGCATAATAAAGCACTTCAAGCTGCTCTTTCATTAGGAATTTAACAGGTGATGCGTTATATCCCTAAAGTTGTGGAGTTCTTAACATATTTCTTTCCCTTTAGTGAGAATTGGAGTTCAGTTGGCAAACAATAATGTCATATTATTTTCTAAAAACAACTTGTGCATTGCCTACTATGGGGAAGGAAACTTCTCTTGCATAAGCATCTAATTGTTCTTTGTTTCATGCAGCTTGTAGGAACTGATCATTGCACCTTCAACTCCACGCAGAAAGCTTTCGGCTCTGATGATTTCAGGAAGATTATTAATGGTGTAAATGGTAATCCTCAGGGGTAATAATTTAGTAGAAAAGGGAAATGTAGACTGTCGGTTTTACAATGAGTTCCTGCTCTGTGCAAAAAAAAAAGCCAGCTAAGACATCTCTCTTAAATACTTGAACCCAGGTATCGAGGAAAGGATGCATATAATTTGGGATAGCATGGTGGTATGTTAAGATTTTCAATGGCTTTTTAAGGAAAATTTTCGATAATGCTAAAAGAAATTAGCTAATCGGTAATCCATTGGTTTCATTTCCAGTATTTCTGTTCTCTGACATTCATACAAGGTGTGCAGGAGACTGGCCAGATTTCTGTCACTGATTATGGAGTGACAAGCACAGAATGGTATGGCAGAAATTCAGTAGCTAAGTCAGGTGCCCCACTATTTAGTTGAAGTATATTGATACAAATTACTCAAATCTTTTCAGCGCCAAGATTTTCAACATATACCTTCGGAAAGGAGCAATCCTGGAAGGATCTGATGCAGATATCATCACCTAAACCCCAAAAGGAGCTTTGTGATTGGTGCCCACACACACCATTCAAGGTCCAACACAAATGTGTATGAGGGCTGGAAAGGAAAGGTTGGTTCCTCGTTGCTCACAATTGTATTTGACATAAAACTCGAATTCTAACTCGTGGATGTTTCTTTTCAATTGGTGTAGGGAATGGTAGAAGTCACGATCTCAAGGGGGCGAGTGGTATGGGAGGATGGCATTCTGAACATTGTTCCCGGTTCAGGAAGATATATCAGGACGCCGCCTTTCTGCTACCTCTTTGATGGCATTGAGAAGTCAGATGATGCCTACAAAGTTTCCTTCGAGCTCCTGTACAACGTGGAAAAGCTGCTGCTTGACGATGTCCATGGTTGGTCCTATTGCCCCTGACGGTAGCACCATTCCATCTTGTTCAAGAACAAGTTGCTCCAACGTGAACACCGTCTGATCCATGTGTAACTTCCTTGTGTATACAAACCGCTTTATTTAAATTCAGATTCAGGATAGGTAAATTTTAAAATGTAAAGTTCCCTATGTATATGAAGCACCTTTCTGACTTGGAAAATTACAGGTTTGTTGAGTTCGTCATATTTTCACATCTAGGACATGCAACTTTGAAAAGGGTGGGAAGTCTAGGATAACTTCTATGCATCTTTTGTTCAGACGTGCTGATGATAAGACAGTCATAACTCAAATTGTTTGATTAAATTCTTAACCATAATTAGCATGATGCATGCCCAATACAAAGGGAATCGATGATGATTATTTACTTCATTTCTTGGGAAAATCGGAACTAAGCCAAAATATATTAAGTGGTTGAATTGTCGAAATGTAACATCCAATTGTCAGTTTGCATGATTTCGTAGCCTACCGTACCCCCCAATATCATCATTTGATAAGATCCTCAATTATTCTGCAAGTATTTACATCTCCATTTTTTTTCAAAAATGTTACAAACTTGTCCAATAACTCGTAATATGATATCATCTACAGACTACAATACGCACTGAACATTCACTTGAACAAATACATGAAAAGATTCTGATCCAAATCTCTCACCAATACATGAACAGTGAAGAATCTAGGGAGTAGGGAATACCTGGATTCCTACGAGACTAATATAACATTAAAGATACAGTACCTAACAATATCATACTTATGAATTGGTTCAATTTATTCCCGTGGGCGGGCGAGCCAAAGGGAACTCAAGGCACGTAGCCGGGAGAAGTAGTCGCTTATTGCAAGTAGAGCTCGTGCAGATTGGCGAGTGGTTAATATGCGTTGCATTTGCTGAAGAGTTTGCAGTCGCAGGTTATCAGCCTGCAGATAAGACATTTGTTAAACAGATAATCAAGAGTTGAAATAGAAATCTACATTTCCCTTCTCTGCATTTTCTGCTATTCCCCCCTTACATAATGGTTCTTATTCTTTGCTGCATTAGTTAAGTAGAAATGTACAGTTAAAATCCACATATCTACCTTTCTTTTGGCATTTTATTATTTATTAGTACCATTTAGATAGTCTTTTCAATACAGCAAAAATCATGTAGGCTTTCAGAGTAAGGTTGGCTATGCTGCTCCCAATTATCATTCTCCATGAGATATTACATAAGCCAAATAGCCTGTGCACAAACACCTTTAATAATATCCAACAAACTAAGCACAGGAAGAGAATAATACTATGTAATGACATAAGCAACTACATGGTTTGGACCAGTTACCTGCCGTAGGAAGTTTTCTAGGGTGCCAAGTTTTCCCATAGCCATTGCCATCTGTCCCATGTAGTTTGCAACATTACCAGAAGGTCCTGCAGGGCCCAGGGATCCAGATGCTAGGGTTTCTGCAAGGGACTGTTGTAGTGCTTCCATCCCTTGAGAAAGAGCATCTTCAGCTTGCTGGGAGGACTGTTGCAGGTTGCATATACCAGCAAGCTGCTGCTCAGTAAGAGGCTCTAATTGACCTGCAAGTAACTGCAACAGAAATGTTAATATAAAAAGTGTTAAGGGTATTAGAGGTATTAGAGATAGAGTAGGATTGTTATTCCATATATGCCTTATCTCTATATTGTAGTATATCCTCTCTTGTACTCTTATATATATGACCCTTTGGATCTCATATCAATACACACACAATATTCATAACATGGTATCAGAGCCTACCTAGGTTCTCCCGTCGACGACGTGTGTCTCGCCGCCTCGCCGGTCTCGGTCGCTCCGTCGGCCTCCTTCGCCGTCTTGCCGGCCTCCAATGGCTCCCGTGCGCCTCGTCGCCGTATCACCGGCCTCCAGTGACCACCGGATTCGCGGCGCGGGTCGCCGCCTCCTCAAGACGCCGCCGCCGCTGGATCCGGCCGCCTCGGCCGGATCCGCCTTCTCCAGCAGCAGCTTCTGGCCGGCCGCGCTTCTCCTTCGCCGCTGCCGGCTGGATCGCCGGCCGCTCGTCGTTTTCTCTGGGGTGTCGGCCGCCGCCTCCTCCCGCGTCGCCCACAGGCCGCCGCCGCCGCCGGCCGCCTCCTCCCGCACTGCCTCCTCCCCGCCGCCCGCCGGCCCCGGTCTTCACAAAGTCGCCGCCGGCGGCTCCGGCCCAGCCTCGACGGCCCGTGCTCGCCCGCGCCTCCGCCGCCGCGCCTCGGCTCCCGGCCCACCCGACGGTCCACCAGCCTCCGGCCTCGCCGGCCCCGCCACCGATCTCGCCGGCTCCTCCGCCGCAGATCTCGCCGCCCGCCGGCCCAACCGCCGCCGCCCGAGATGCCGCCGCCGTCGCCACTGGGGAACCGAACTAGGTTCCCGCCGTGAGCTCTGTTTTTCTCGGCAGTAGGCCGAAATATAAAACAGACCGGTTAAAAAAAAATTTTGTGTACCGCTTATGTTCCTCATATCCACCGGATCGGGCTCGCCGGCCGCTGTCGCTCTCCGCGCCGGCCTCACCGCTGCTGCCGTGCCGCCGCCGGACGCCGCCTCGCTCCTCCCACTGAGCTCCTCGCGCCGCGCCTCGTGTCGCCGCTCTCGCGCTACCGCCCGCCGCTTACGTGTGTCTCGTCGCCCGCCGGCCTCGGTCGCCCGTCGGCCTCCTTCGCCGCCTTGCCGGCCTCAACGCCTCCGTGCCTTCCTCGCCGCCGCCTCCTCGCAGCGCCGGCCACCGCGGGCGCTCTTCCTCTGGGAGGCCGCGACTTGGCGTCGTGGTGCTTCTTGGCCGGCACTACATTCTCGACGCGTCGCCGGGAAGGACACTCGCCTCGCCTCGCCGGCTTCCGTCGCCGACTCCTAGCCTGTCGTCGCCGACTCCGTCCGCCTGCCGCCGACTCCGTCCGCCTCCGCGCTCCAGCCCGCCCGCCGCCTCCTCCTGCATCGGGCTTCTCGCCTCCTCCGCTCGGTCTGCCGCTGCCGCCGGGCGACTCCTCCCGCCGCCTCGACCGCCGGTCTCCCCGCCGCCGTGGATCTGCCAGCGCACCACTCGCCTCCTCCGCCGGGCGCCGCCGCCGCCGGGCGTCTCCTCCCGCCGCTCCGGCCCGTCACCGCTGGCCTCCCTCGGCTTAGAAATCTTGCTCGGCCCTTCGCCGAGCACGCACCCATGCAGATCACAGACCGCAGCGAGTCACGCCTCCTTGCCCCGAAGCCGCCTCCTTCCCGCATCTCGTAGCAGCCCTGGGACTTGGGTCCCTCCGTGGTGCGCCGATTGAAGTGATGGTGGCAATTTCGGTTCGGTACAACATCGGTGGGAAATATGGTGTTTCTAAAGGTGGGCGAGGTGGCTATGGTGGTGATGCTCGTTACACACGAGGCGTTGGTGGATATAAAGTCGCTCCCGGCAACTACATGAGTGATAGCTTCAATCAAGGTGGTACAATCGGCTTAGAAATCTTGGGTGGAGTTTTCTATTGCTGATTTTTCTTTTGAGTCAGTCTTCGTGTTATTTTTCTTGTGAGTCTTCCGTTGCGTCCATTCAAAATCCGTAGTTTCTAATTTTTAGTTCGTCTAAAGCCGTGCGAGTCCACAAATCTATTGTCAGTCATAGAAGTGTAGGAATTTTTCTTTTGCATGACAAGAATACCTTAAGGCCGTCGCTTTTCTTGACCTGCGCCTCCGTTGCGCTTCTTGTGCTCTGCCAGCGCGCCCTCGGGTTTCGATCTGCACAGTCATGCTTCTATCTATTCCTCTTGACTTGATTTGACAGTTTATTCCAAGATCGCACGCATAGCACGACATCATCAAGACTCGGATTTCGGATTTATCTTGTTTTAGTATTAACCCTTTTTCAAATGCAATGCTATTGCATACGCCTTGCATTTGAGGGGGGGTGTTAAGGGTATTAGAGGTATTAGAGATAGAGTAGGATTGTTATTCCATATATGCCTTATCTCTATATGGTAGTATATCCTCTCTTGTACTCTTATATATATGACCCTTTGGGTCTCATATCAATACACACACAATATTCATAACAAAAAGAACTAGATGGGAACATTGTAAGTATTGGTCAGAAGTTTATCATCTTGAATTCTGTACGGACCGTGAAAAGATAACCATAACTAGATTGGCAACTTCAACAAGAAATAATATATAAAATCCAGAACAATAGTATAATCTCTACAACTAGAAATATGGGCTTGATGACATATGAGTTTTTCTAACTTCCAAGTCCAACCAGTCAAAAAGTGAAAGAGTTTTTCATTGTATATATGGGGCCCAAGTATAACCCAACATTATTAAATAGAGTGCAGCCACAAAACATTTTAAGACAGTAAGCAAAATTATGGGTCGATGAAAAAGAAAAGGTCCCATTAAGCGGGAGCCTTGGAGTTTACAGGCATGACCTGAGAGGTCAAGGAATTTAATTGTGCGTGCAAAAAAATAATACTAGATCGGCACCTTAAGAAGCTCAGATGATCGGAAGCCACCTAACCACATGAAACACCTCTCAGCAGGGGTCTTCCACATTCCTGACAGCATGTGAAAAACGTCTGCTTTGGCTGCCACAACCTTCAGCCTGAATATTTCATCGTAGTGTGCCATTATGCTATCAACAATACTCCGAAGATCATTATCGCCAGCATGTGCATTGACTGCAGCCCTTAACTCATTGATATGCTTGCTATGCTCCTCCAACCACCGTGCATACTCCATGTCAAACGCCAAAGCTCCTACAAATCAGAGAACATTAACATAAAAAAACATTGGCAGTATAATGCTATCAAACAGAAAATTTTACAGCTTTGCCAACGGTAATACTGCTTGTAAACCTATAATCTTACACAAAGGTACAATACTTCTCTAGGTATATAAGCATATGCTAGATGTCATGGTAGCTAGTTTCAGTTGTTGCTTGTGTCCACCTTATTTTTATCACCTACATTCTAAGGAGCACCCAAGAAAAGGGCAATTAGAAGTCACATAACAAAATACAGTACACACTACTGCTTACATTAACCTAAAATTTTAGAAAAGAGAACAAAGTCATGGGAGTATACTATTACCATTTCCGCTCATTGAGTGAGACTGATCTCCCGACGTCGAAATAAAAATACCCTGAAGAAGAATGCATTGGTCAAATTTCGGTACTGCATGTTTTACTCCAGAAACTTATGATAAATCCTGAATGGAAATATAAAGCTTCCACCTGTTGGCGAGCACGCTGAAGCTCTTGCTCTAACTGAGTAAGTTTCAATCTGCTACTCTCAAGGTTTTGGATGTATGCCTGAATAAAACAAATCATAAAAAATGCAAATCAATCTGAGCAAGTTTCAATCTGCTACTCTCAAGGTTTTGGATGTATGCCTGAGGAAAACAAATGATTAAATTATGCAAATCAATTCTACCAAAATGGTGCAACTATAGAAGAAATGAAAAAAAGGTAGGGTCTGTTGAAGTATTTGATGGGCACTTTGGGAATTTCCCCAAATTTTCGCTTAAAAGAAAGGCTGGGTTCTTTTGGGCTTAAAGTTGGCTTATGCTTATATTGTCTATAGTAACTAGCTTTTAAACGGTGCGTTTTTTAAGACGGATCAATAGGAAAATTGTAGGAAAAAGTATATTGAGTTCAGCTACACCGGCCAATATCGCATACGACTATTTCTCTCTGCGTATTGCCTCTTGCAAATAGCCAGAATTCAAATATTTAATCCATAAGCCATAAGCCATCAGTCCAAAAGAACCCATCCAAAATCAAGGAAAAGAAAACTGGTGGGGCCCATTTGTAATAGAGAGGGGAAGGGATATGGGCGACGTGAGCCAAGCATCTCCCTGGATCCCGATCCATTCGCCCCTCATCTCCCGTGCGGCAAGGGCAGCAGCCATTCGGCTGCGCCGTTTGCCTCATCTCCAGTTGCATATCTTCCCCTTAAAAAATCAAGAGCATGGAGAGGCCGAGGAGCAGATTCGAGAGCTCACCACAGGAACCAAAATCTGGTGGCGGCGATTTGTTTTCCGTCGCTGATTTTGGCATCGGCGATGGCTTGGCTTTGGCTACCTCGCCAGTGTTTGGGATTCCGAATCTCTGCTTCTGAGAGCCCAGCTCTGATCTGCGTTCTTGCGGGTTCTTGCTGGCTGTGCGGCTTGGCTCCCTGATTTCAGGGCGTGTGGCATCTGGTTGTCTGATCCGTGTGCTTGGTGACCTCCCGAACCCTCTGTGATCTTTGTGCGGCAATGACTTGCGCCTCGGCTTCGTGATTTGGTGAGTACCGAATTGGAAAGTAGGGCTTTGTATCTCCGATTACCTCCCCGGTGATATCCTGGTATTCCCCAGTGATTGGTTTTCTGAGACATCGTCTCTCCGACGAGACTAACCCCTTTTGCATCTCGGTGGCTTAGGTTGCCGCCGCACTGTGAGCTGATCTCTACTCTTTTTACCTCTATTGTGCATTAGTGTGCCGTACTAAATCATCTGTTTATTATCTTTGATATTTGATTGGCACCAGGAAAACTATTGCATGATAGATTGTGGACTTTTGATTGCTCGATGAGGATCTTTGTCAAATTGAAATCACAGTGACAATTTAGATTCATTCTGCTAGTATGATCTTTTCATATACTAGTTGATTACCTCTGCTGTGTGTAGTTGGTAGCTTTGTCAATTGCCGATTCTTTATCTTCTGCTCAGTACCGCATACTGCTGTTGTTAGGCCTTGCCGAAAATATACATATGTTGATTTTGCATTGCCGTATATATATGTTGTTTCTACAGTAGCATTACTCTGTTACTAGTGGCTGATTTCGGTCAAAATATGTTGTCTTTGTATGCTCTTAACATTGATACTACACTGAGGTAATGTTTGCTTAGTCAAACTAGCAGAATCTTGAGTAATTATCACTGTGATTGTTGGAAAAGACGAGTGGTAGAAGGCCAAGTTTTCTTTAAACTTGTGCAACTCCTCACCTGAGAGCAATACTAATTACTATAATTGCTAATCTGTGCATTATGCAGATTTTAAATGCTCACATTTGTGTTTTATTAAGCACATTGCCATATGTTAATGATATGAATCATTTATCACATTACCATATGTTAATGATATGAATCATTTATCTGTTTTAAGAGATAATATATTTACTTTCATGTCATTTTTATATTGTTGTATATATACTTTCTTGTGCTTAGTTATAATTGAAATTAAAATGGAAATGTTGCTGACACCATCTAATTTCCAACAGTATTGAGTTCCATGCACTTATGACGAAAGATGGGCAATTCATTTATACTTCAACACTCCCATTCACATGTAGTCACCTCAGGCCTAAAATATAGAATAGAAGTGAGCTACAATTATTATTTTTTAATTACGTCAATCGGGTCTTAAACTTAAGACCTCTTGACTTTGATACCATATTAAGTTACAAGGTCAAAATCATAACACAAAAAATATGCTAATAAAATCTACCATTGCAAATGCAATCATGAGCTAGGCAGTAGGCACACAATTTTGTGTGGGAAACAGATACATGGTATACTAATAAAGCCTCAAATTCAAATAAATATGTAATACATTGTTTAAATGAAGTAGTGTGTTACCACAGTAGGTGATGAGAGCACAACATAAATGGAATCTGATGGGAGTGAACATTTCAAGAACATACAAACTTACCTTCTTTCTTAAACGGCTTTTCCTGGCAGCTTCACGATTTTGGGCAAGACGACGAAGTGCCTGTTGGAAAAGAGACCTTTACTTTCAACAGTGGGTTATCACATGATGAAAACATCAAATGTGTAGTGATAAGAGTACCTTATGATCTGATTTGTCTTTTGATTTGTCACTAGAATCAGAAGCTGTGGGGGCAGCAAGTTGTCCTTGTTCAAACTGCTAAGCAGATAACCAGTCAAGTGAAAAAACCATTGCAACAACTATTTCGGTAATTGTGTTAATGGGGAGTTAAATTCAATCGGTTACATGGTTAAGGAGGATGGATATATATCAAGCTTCCATGTGATAAAGAAAGTCATAGGCAACTAGGTACTACCGTGCAATGGCTAATCTAAATAAGAAGAAAAAAAGGAACTACTACACACAATGGATTTATCCATTGCACCATCCTAGATGCGCATAGGAACATTATCACCTAAAAATTCATTCAAGGAATTTATACATGTATATAATATTGAGATTTTAAAAAAATGTACTTGTGTCAAAATTCAAGCAATTCTTTGCAAAGGACTTTTGAAAGAAATTTTAAACCTCCAAAACCTATAAGTATGAATAGTTGTGTAAACATCAAGCATGTCATCACAAAAAAAAAAAGACTGACAAAACAGTGAGCTCAGAGTGGTAGGTACCATCTGATTCCTCTCATCAATGTCTGGATCTGTTGATGTATCAGTCCTAGGACTTGTATCAGCCATAGTTGACTCTCCCCAGTTCTCAATGTTACCAGTCCTTAAAGCTACCAGATTTGGTTGTGCTCCCTTTTGCTGTACTAGTGCCTGAGGATCAACTGTTGTTGTTGCTGCTGCTGCTGTAGTTATATCAGTCGGAGAAATAGACTGCAATTAGGAGTGCAAGACTGCATCAATTCCCGCTGCAGATGGAATCTCTCTTAATAAATGGGTGTTTGATCCGTCACCAGGAGTCATCGTGCATGGCCTGCATACCTTTCCATAATTTCCAAACTGAAGGGGGTCATTGATAATGGTATGGGTATTTGGCTTCAGATTGAACAAAGTATCTGAAGATCAGAAAATAAAGGAGAAACAGTCAAGCCACAGGCAGTCAACAGAAGGTTTTAGTAGTTCATGTACATCCGCACTCGACAGAACTACTTCATTGACATCTATGATAGGGAATTGTAACTGTACAGCCAAAACTATTTTCTCAAAACAGAAAAGCGCATATGACCCATAGTTGAAGTTTCTAGGCCTACAAAACATCATATGTAAGAGGTTCTAGCATATTTGATTGAAAACAGAGCTACATACTTGTACTAAGATTAGCAAAGTCTTCTATTCGGAATCCAGAAGAATGTGCAAGAGCCCCAAAGTTGGTAAATTGAGAAGGTTGCATGCTGTTCACATCTGTGTGGCTGAAAAAACATTGTTCGCCAGAATTAGATACAGGTCAGAAAATAATGTACGTACTGCATACAAGAAACACTTTTCTTTTGTTCTTTTGTCTTGAGTATCACATACATCCTATGCCCATCACTTAATGTCTATTCAGAAACAATCACCGAAGCAATCTATGAATTTATTTTCCATTACAAGAATCACACTATGGCATTCAATTGCATCGTTTGTGAACTTGTGTGCCTATTCACTAACCATCAAAGGGACCACTTGGATGCACTACCGTCAAGAGCATAAATTTGATTCAGAACCATACAGAAAATAGTTTCTCTTCTTTGACATGTATAGATTAAGAATTTTCAAGATCATGACAGAAATTTGCAAAGCTCAGCCAAAGTTCATTCCCCTACTTGATACTTCATTCAGAACATATACTAACTCTACATGGGTTCACCCCAGCTGTGTGCATGCCCGACCCTTACATAATCCTCTCTTGTTTCTTTGAAGATCTGGACCTACCACAGTGATGATTTCCAGCATCCTGGTGGAAGACATATATGTGGTCCAGTGATCAGTGATAAGCCCCTGAGAAAGTTGACCAGGCACCAACGAATTTATCATACCATGTCAACCAGGGATAAGAATTATTGCTCCTTAGTCCTTGCACTCCCCAAGCATAAGAACAACAAGAAGAGCAGCAACCGAAAACCTCCTACACTAGCAAAAGTTACTCCACCCTCTAATCATTACGGCACATGAGCTAGAGGTAATCATACTCCACATCGACAAGAGCTAAAAAGAAAAGCAATCAACTTTTCCTCCTGGAAAAGCAGAAGCAATCAACCGCAATCCATGCGTACCATGATCAATTAACCAATCAGGGATCCTATCACATCATATGCAGACAATTGAGACAACACAGAGCATGCACAAATGAGCAGGTAAATGGGAGAAGAAACCGTCAAGAAATGGGGAAAGGGTGTCCAAGAAGTGGCGGCGCGGGCACGTACATGGTGTGCTGAGCATCCCCGAAGCCCGGCATCGCCCCGCGAGCATCTTCCGCCGCCGCCGCCGCCGCTACTCCTCCTCGCCTACTCGCCATCCACCACCACCATCAACCACCATGCACCACGGTGCTACTATCTGTCTCCTCGCCTCGCCTCACACCACCAACCAACAAACTCAAGAAGAAGCAAGGTTTCTTTCTCCGAAGACAGGCACCACCACTACCACCAACAGCAGCAGCAGCAGCAAGCAAGCATGCAAATCAAGAGCGCGCAGAGGAGAGGTCTTGCAACAAAAAAAAGTTAGGATCTTTGCATTGTCTGAAACTCTGATCAGTCGAGTAGTAATCTGACAGAGTTGCGAGGTGGGAGGAGGGGTGAGTGCGTGGTGGCCTGGTGGGTTGAGGAAGCTAGTGCTCCGTCGTTAGTGCTTGGGTGAAGGGGAGGACAAAACGAGAAACGGTGGAGCGGGGGAGTCCACCAGCACCAGCAGGAGGCAGGAGGGGGAGCTTAGCTTAGCAATGCCTCGAATTCCGGCCATTTTATAATGATTTCTTGGGGGAGTGACGTTTGGACGATACCAATAATCTCTTGGCGGGAGCCATCCTCTGCCTCCGCACCCACAGTGGGCTACTCTCAGGCTCGTCCTCCTCATCCCCGTTCCACTCTTTGCTAGCTACTCACGATGGTTGGTTAGTTTTATGTGTTTACAATTGGATCAGTAGTAAAAGGAACTTTTTATCAACTCTAGGCTATAATAATTCACTCTTTCAGTAGAAGAAAAAAAGAAACACCTCACATGATCTCAATTGAGCCGACTATTCTTTTATACCCTCAAATACTAGAGATTAGTTTGAACACGAAACGGTAGCCAGCAGGTAGTGAGTAGTAGTAATTATGTTGCAATTAGACAAGAGTACTTTTTTAGGAAATTATAAATAGTACTTTAATCGTGTCAAGTACACAAAGACAATGGAAGAATCTTCCACCAAAATGGATCAAATAAACTAAACCGAGAAAATACTTTGTTTGTGGCACGAACTGAATTGCCTTGACTAGCGAGGAGCTGCGCGGCAAAAGAGCCGAGTAGGTTGCGGCACAAACGATCAGGAGCATTTGGCGCGATTTTCCTCACCTGGCTTCGATAATTCTCTACTAACCGCTGCACCATTTCCCAGGATTTGTTAAGCCCCTCGTTATCTCTTCAACTAACCCCCTCGGGAGCACCACCGATTCCCAATCATATCCTTCGCGTCACGACAAATCCAATTTCTATTACATCTCGCAAAACAACAACAGAATGCGTGAAAGCTCGTAAGTCGTAAACTTTTCCCGATACCAGCTTCAACTTTTCGAGCCTAAACTTTTTCCCTATTCATTTTTTCCCCCAGCTGTAGTGGCTCTCAGGATGGAGTGTCAGAGGTCGTCTGATCATGGCCATCGATTTGTCAACAAGTTACGTCTATGCCACTTCATCATGCGCCGGTGGAGTCGATCCTGACCGTCCAATCTGGTGGCTAATGATTCGGAATCTGGTCATGAGATTCCGTGGGGCCGAGCGTGTGGCGTGCGGCCTAAGCTGGTCTGGTCGTAGGCTTATCTGGGCCGTTAATCGACATGCATGTATTAGTAGCGAGCGGCCCAGATAGATCCGCTGTTGCTCAAGCTAAGCACGTCAATTTCGAGACACTCCTTTGTTGATTATTTGGTCATGATTCGGTTCAAACTTGTTGAAGCTTCTGTTGGTGATGATGGGCTTTCGGCTCATCAGTGAATCAAATGTGGATAAATCATTTTTAAAATATTATTATGATAGGTATTTTCAAAAAAACGAAAGAGAAATTATTTTATTTATTTGTTAAAAGAATGCATAAGCCATGAGTCAAGGAGATGCATCAGATCTAGTGTTTGTCCTATTGCATCGAGTGAGAGAAGTGGAAAAAACGTCGCTTTGAAACTGAGGTGTTGAGCTAATCATTTTCTTAAGACAAAACAGGTAGAAAAAGATCGATAGTTTTGTTTTCTTCTTACTTTCTCCGAGGTACTTATCCCGTCATCTATTCCGGTTTGTATTTATTGTTGCCGGTGATGTTTGTTTGGCTTCGTAAAAGCAACAAAAAAGAAGATATAGATATCATCTTTTTTTTGTTTTTATTTTTAGCTATGGCAGTAGTACGTCTGTTCTCATGTAAATGTCATGCTAGTAAATACTCCATACTCGGTAGTGTAATTTTAATTTGGTTTTTCGAGGCAACGATTGCCCAACAATTATTAATTTCTTGTTAGTAGCGGTGTTAAGAGAACGATTGATATATTATTAGCACGTGCAAAATATGTCAAAAGGCATTTATTCCTTCTTAGCTAAGATATATTGTAGTATAACTGTATATGTGGATGGAACTAAAATGAGATCTAGATAAGAGCTAGCTAGTAACGTGCTGTACTGCTAATAACAAAATAGAAGAAAATGAGAAAAAAATAAAAAAAAACCGTAATATCGTAATGGATAATATAAAGAAAAAAACCCCAAAAAGAATAAAATAAGCTAAAATTATAAGCCCGATGTGTTCCAAGTGACTTCTGGCTTAAATAAACTAAAAGCTAAAAAAGTCAAAAGCTGAAACAATTTGAAGCAAAGCTATATATATGTGTTTTTTGGTCGTTTCATATCTTATCATTGAGCGGAAACTCATGGGGAACTGCTCACATATTTTGCACTGTAGCTATATTTTGTAATTTTGATCCCATAACACCTTGTTGTAAAAATGGCTTCATCCTTGAGCTTAGAAGGCGCGGCAACAACACATGTCGCATGTCATGTTTGGTGAGCTCAAGAAAAGCGAATCTTGTGCGGTGAGGTAAGGCGGGCCACGCATCGTCGAACTATCGCTGCTAAGTAGGGCGACAGCTCGGCAGCGTCGGGCCAGCTTCGTCTGTCACATTCGTCCGCTCCTATCGAGCTCTCTAGGCGTAGCAGCTAATACGTATCATCTGTTATATTTTTCAAATGATAAAAATAGATAGTAGAAGACTAAAGTTGGGAAAAAATAGCTACGATACTAAATACGTGAATGATTCCAAGATGAGAGCCATGGGCTTGGTCATTCGATGAAATCTTACGAGATTTGGTGAGCACATGGCCGGTAAAATGATGGGACTCTTGCAGTCAGCTATGGATCAATTCTCATCTGTTGTGCAATCTGCTTGAGTCCATTGATCTCCATGTATGGCACACGTTTATGGAGATTTGGCAAGCGAAGAATCAAAAGCCGTGCTGGCACACGTGTACACGTACACAGCCTAGTGCTAGTACGGCGTACCATGCATGCAGGAGTACTCTACAGTGTACTACAACATGCATGGGCAGTGCAATTCTGATAGAGGAAACTGCTACCACGTGTACGCGAGTACTGTGGGTTTCTGAAGCTAGTCTTTCCATCGCCTCTCATAGCATCTACCATGTAAAATATTCTTATGGCCTCTAAAAGTGGGACCCATAGGTAGTCTTCAAGCTTATTAATTTATCTGCAATGTGTAATATTTGTATTACCTTTAAATGTAGGTCTAGCAAACTAGAAAAAATCTTTCGTCCCACCATCCAAACCTCTCTGACAAGTGGGCCCTTCAAATATTTTAGTCTGAGAAGGTTGCCTTCAGGCTTGAAGACGATGCCAGTCTCTAGTTCTTAGAGGCCAACATTTGTAATGTATGGAGGCAGTCTTTACCGTTACCTCTCTTTTCTTAGAGGCTGTTTTGTCTCAACACTATGAGTGCTCTTACCCGCAACAGTGGATACACGTGTATGACTGTTGCCTCGACTTTAGAGTTAGGAAAATCTAGAGATTACCCAGCACCATTCAGAACACGAGATTTTTCCTAATATCTGTAGAATTAAAAATGTTGTATACAAATATTTTACATTTTAGACATGCCCTCCGTAATGGGAAAACTGTGACGGCTTCACTGGCAACATTAGGAGGTTGTGATGTCAATTCCTTCCGCAGAAAATTCCCCCCATAGGGGGATGAGAACGAGGCTGTTATCCTAGCGGAGCAAGGGCGGAAGACAAACTCTTCTCATGAGATCTCATGGGACCTGCTAGATACTAAATATATATTACTTTTATTTATATATTATAGTTTTGAATGTAAAAATGTGTATTTTATGTGTTTGGACTAAATATGTGTCTATATATTTTAAATTATGTTTTGAATATATTATAATTTTTTTAAAATATACCTAAATACTTATAAATTAACGAATATAGCCATATAATATCTTCAAATATACATATGAAGTATTTTGTAACTTGTATAGAAATTTTCATAGAGATCGAATCCTCACAAAGGACGAGAAGAGAGACGCAGTCTTCTTTGTTAGTCTTTGTGAGATGGGTTGAGGGGAAGATTGGTGAGGTTAGGACGGCGGCGATGGAGGGAGGGGAGGGGCGATCCCTCGCCCCATCGCCATCCCTTGGAGGTGTGCCTCCTTTCGCGGGGCAAGTATGAAAGATCAAGCTCCAGTTAAGTTGGTTTTGGTGTTAATGACAAATATCATAATGTGATTTTAATGATAATATCATATACCATTATGTTGTTTTAATGATATTGATAAATGCATATATGAGACTAATATTGTTGTTCAAGTATATTTTTGTTTAGTCTCATTTGGATGGTAAGGTGAAATCAAAGAGGTATGCATTCGAAATCATTCTCTCATATATTAGTGCATTCCTTAGATCCAAAATATAGATTGAACTCCTAAAATTGTTCAAAATGAATATGTGCATATGTATTCAATATACACTTTTGTATGCACACATTTAGGGGAGCTCTGTATATTTTGAATTTCACAAGTAATGATCCATGCTTCCTTCAATATGCACATTTGGGATCTTTACTTTGAAATACATTGTTGGGTATATGTAACTTGTGTAGTTCATATATACTCATGTGTAATCGAGTTGTCAACCAACTTCTCCATTATATGTTAATTGTTGAATAGTCAAATGACAACCGGATAATTAAGCTTTGTGCTTATCTTAGAATATACAAACTGTTGTGTACAAGTTGTATACTGCAAATCAACTTTACATCTCATAATTTGTTGAGATTGTCACGAATTACCAAAAAGGGAAGATTGTTGAATCTTGTCCCTCCACTATGTGTTAATGGTGAAGTTTGGTAATTAATGACAATGGTTTTGTGGACTAACGGATTCCATGAGTTGGATGAATAGGTTAGGTTCCACAAATGAGGATGACTTGGGATGACTTCATGTGTTGAAGATTATCAAGTCAAGATGCGAATAGAAGAAAGATTCATAAGTTGAATGCTATCAAAAAGATGAAGACTTCATGTGTTGAAGGCCATCAAGGTGATCATGTGTTGATCAAGCAAAGACCATCATGTGTTGATGAAGTTGATGTGAAAGATGCATTATGTGTTAATGCATATCAAGTTGTTGACCCGAGGCAAAGGTATGACTAGCTAGGGCTAAGGATGTGTTCCTAGTCTTTACCGGTCTTGGTGTTTGGTTGGAAGACCGGATTGCTAGTATAGGTTGCCGTACTATTAAGAGGGTCATGTCGAGAGTTTGAGTCTCATCATGTGTTGATGGCTCATCCTCACCTCGCTAGCTCAAATTGACATGAGACTTGTATTTGCGAATGTGTTTTGCAAATAGTTGAAGCTCATGTGTTGAACCTCATTGTAACATAGGACTATGCATTGCGAATGTGTTTTGCAAGTGCTTGAAGTCCATGTTTTCTACTCTTTGTAATATGAGGCTTAGATTTGCAAATGTGTTTTGCAAATGGTTGTAGCTCATATTTAATCTTTGTGTCATGATTTCAAAAGTGTGCAAATGTGTTTTGCAACTTGTTGGAAATCATGTGTGATCCTTGTATGCATGATATCGTAGTTTGCGAATGTGTTTTGCAAAATCTGTTGAGATATCTGCACTGCTCAGAAGAATCGGAAGTACCGGCTTTGTGGAAGCGGTACTACCGGTGAGCGGAAGTACCGGCATGTGTTGCGCGGTACTACCGGCTCCCGGAAGCTCCGACCCTCGAGCGGACTCTTTTTTCCAGAGAGCGCCAAGTTTGGGCTCGACTCGAGCGGAAGTACCGCGCCGACTTTGCGGTACTACCGGCGAGCGGTACTACCGGAAAATGCACGGCGGAACTACCGCTACCGACCGTAACGGCTAGTTCGAAGCTCGACATAGCCGTTCGAAGGCCGACTGAGCGGTACTACGTCACCGGGCGGCGATAGTTCCGCTCGTCCTGAATTTTTCAGGACTTTGCTCCAACGGCTAGTTTTTTGGTGTGGGGTATTTATACCCCCTTGAGGCCGGTTGGAGATGATGCTGGTGCATTCATTTGTTAACCCTTGAGCTAGTTTGAGGTTCTCCACTCTATTGTGCATGTGTTGCACTTTGTGAGAAGGGAGAAGAGGACTAGAGTGCATGTGTTGCCTCTAGGTGTGGACTTCGTGTCCGAGTTGAACTTGTGCATCCGTTGCACGTGGTGAGAGTCAAGCGAGGGCTTGGCTTATTACTCTTGGAGTTTGCCGACTCCTAGACGGCGTTGAGGCGTCGTCGCAGTGATCTTCTCAAGAAGCTTGTGAGAAGACCCGCGGTTGTTGAAGGTTGGAGCTCACCTACCGGAGCGGGAAAGAGCTACCACTAGTGGATTGAGGTGTTTCGGCTTAATTCGTGGAGCCGGTCCGATTCGTCCGGGCTAACCTCAACGTGGATTAGGGGAGAGCGGCAACTCTCCGAACACCACGGTAAAAAGAGACCGTGTCAAATTGTGGTTTGTTTCCTTGTTCCCTATTTACATTCAAGCAATTTACATTCATAAAATTAAATTGATTGCTTGTATACCTAGGATTGCAAACCTTGTCCTAGGATAGTTTTTGGTGCACTTAGGCGATATTCTTGTTGTAGGCTATTTGAGCTAAACCAAATTAATTTACGCCTGCTTTATTTACTTGGTTTAGGCAAATAGAAAAGGTTTTGAATTGCTAGTATTATTTTGTAGAGAATTTTTAAGACCGCCTATTCACCCCCCTCTAGTCGGCCACCTCGATCTTACAAAGTATCCTCTACCTTTGCATGAGCAAAGGCAAAGGTGAATAGCACCATGCTTTAGGGCATGTCTTAGCCTTTGGATCTGAAATAAGCTAGAAACGCAAGCTCATAATAAACAGACCTAAAACATGTTGGATTAATTGGGTTTTGGCCCATTTAATTTAGCAATTAATCAAATGAAATTCCTAGGCACACATGGAAAAACTATTTAGTACCATATGGAGAATTGAATGGGAGTTATACCACTTTAAAAGGTGGAATGTGGTAACCCCCTTGTGAAGTTGGAGAGCCAATACGCCGAAAGCCGAGCCGCGTGCGTGTGCGTGTGTCTTGTGGCCTTGCAGCGTGTCGGTGCGCGCGCGCGTTTTTCTTTATCTATTCGAAAATCGAAACGCACCGACTCGCAAAAATAGCATTAACGAATGGTCGCCAATAACAGTGCGATTCTACGAGTGGGTTATGACCGCATTATCTTCGAGTAATGGCCGCAGCTATTCGCCCTTCGCTTTTTGTCGTTACGAGCGCCTCTTCGTTTTTGCGCCACGAGCGCCTCTTCATTTCTTCTCCATACGAAGGATATAAAAGATCGCCTGCTTTTTGTTGCTGCTATTCTGTAATCTCCGGTCCAGAACCTTGCGCGAAGGCTCTGGGCGAGTAGGCCTCCGAAACTCCGTTCGTCTGAGTACCTGCACGGGTAGACGGGCGATCAAGTTTTTGGGGAGCGCATTGGCGCGACTACTCATTCTGTGACTTCGTCTTCATCCTGGTGGTGAACGCCGCGATCTCGCATCGCGAACATCTTCCTGCATCACACCTTGTCCTGCATCAAGCCTCGATCGACTACATCGAATAGGCCATCATGTCGACTGATGGTAACGGCGCATCCGGTGTCACCGACACTGGCCCCGCCCGAGGGTATAACCCGAACTCTCCTCCGATGTATTCATTTCGTGCTGTGAATATGTTAATAGGTGTTCTTTGTTAGCTTGTTCATTAGCGAATATGAATACATGATTGTTGAATCACTCATGCTCTTGTATGTCATGTTATATATACTTAATTTCTGGATTAAAATATGCCGAAAATTGACTATATTTCCAACAATCCAAAAACTTGATAGGTCTTTTTCGGTAGTTGGCTTTGCGTCGTCACTTAAGCCGCACCCTCCGTTTGATGGTTCTAATTTTAAGAGATGGCGTGCACGTGCGATCCTGTGGTTTACTGCCATGGAATGTTTTCATGTTGCACAAGGCAAGCCCGCTGAGCCTCTATCTGCTGAGGACGAACGCAAGTTCAATTTAGCGGATAACTTGTTTCGAGGTGCACTTGTCAACATACTGGCAGATAACATTGTGGATGTGTACATGCATTTGCCTACGGGCAAAGAGATGTGGGATGCACTTGAGGCCAAGTTCGGAGTTTCCGATCTTGGCAATGAGTCAGTATGTCATGGAGCAGTTCTATGACTACAAGATGGTCGATGATCGTTCTGTAGTAGAACAAGCTCATGAGATTCGTGCCCGCAAAGGAGCTTGAGAATAATAAGTGCGAGTTACCGGACAAGTTTGTGGCTGGCGGTATTATCGCCAAGTTACCACCTTCTTGGTCATATTTTGCTACCTCTCTAAAACACAAGAGGCAGGAGTTCAGTGTTACTGATCTCATTGGTACTCTTGGTGTTGAAGAGAAGGCGAGGGCAAAAGATACTCGTGGCAAGAAAGTTGTCACGAGGAGGTTCTAGTGCCAATTTGGTGCGTAAGAAGAACCCTCGGGCTATCCACAATAAGAAGAAAAATAAGCCTTTTGTCAAGCCCAAGGCCGCTCTCGAATTTAAGAAGAAAGGCAAAGGAAAGGGCATCTGCTTTGTGTGCGGTGATCCCGCCATTGGGCTAAGGATTGTCCGACCGCAAGGATAAGCGTAAGAAGTCCGCCAACATGGTTATTAGTGATGCCGGAGGAACATCGGGTATGGTAATTATTTACCTACAGCTTCTTTCGGTTTGTCAATCACCGAGTGGTGGGTTGACACCGGTGCTAATATTCATGTGTGTGCTGATATTTCCTTGTTTTCATCTTATCGGGCATGTCGAGATTGCTCCTTGTTGATGGGGAACGGATCGCATGCACTGTTCATGGTGTTGGTACGGTCAATCAAGTTTACTTGGGAAAGACCGTGCGGTGAAGAACGTCAAGATGTCCCTCAATAAAGAAGAATCTCGTCAGCGGATCTCTACTGTGTAGAGATGGTTTTAAGCTTACATTCGAGTCCAATAAATGTGTCGTGTCTAAGTATGGAACATTTGTTGGTAAAGGTTATGAAAGCGGAGGCTTGTTTCGTTTCTCTTTGATGGATTCCTATAATAAAATTGTGAACCATATGTGTAACGATGATGATGAATCCAATGTTTGGCATTCACGACTTTGTCATGTTAACTTTGGGTGTATGACGCGCTTAGCTAATATGAGTTTAATCCGAAATTCACTTTGGTCAAAGGTTCTAAGTGTCATGCGTGTGTTCAATCGAAACAACCTCGCAAGCCTCACAAGGCAAAGAAAAGAGGCGAGGAATTTGGCACCATTAGAACTCATTCATTCCGATTTGTGCGAGATGAATGGCGTATTGACTAAAGGTGGAAAGAAATATTTCATGACGCTTATAGATGATTGCACTAGATTTTGCTATGTGTATTTATTGAAAACAAAAGATGAAGCATTTGACTACTTTAAGATCTATAAAGCTGAGGTAGAAAACCAACTTGAGAGGAAAATCAAGCGGGTAAGGTCCGATCGTGGGGAGAGTATTTTCAAATGAGTTTACTTCATTTTGTGAGGAACAGAATTATTCATGAGAGGACGCCTCCTATTCTCCCGAATCAAACGGGTTGCCGAAAGAAAGAACCGCACTCTAACCGATTTGGTTAACGCCATGTTAGACATCGGGACTTTCTAAGGAATGGTGGGTGAGGCTATATTGACCGCGTGTCATGTCCTGAATAGAGTTCCTACAAAGAACAAAGAAGTAACACCATTCGAGGAATGGGAAAAGAAGAAGTTGACTCTCTCATACTTGCGCTTTGGGGATGTTTGGCCAAAGTTAACGT
Source organism: Bonia amplexicaulis (assembly GCA_036346245.1). NCBI lineage: Eukaryota > Viridiplantae > Streptophyta > Magnoliopsida > Poales > Poaceae > Bonia > Bonia amplexicaulis. Next base: position 32,738,435 of record CM070735.1, read on the forward strand.
GCCAATTGTCAAGAAGCGTAAACTTGGACCAAAACCGTAGATTGTATATTTCTTGGTTATGCTATGCACAACGTGGGTTATAGATTCTTAGTTATAAAACTGAGTACCGACGTGCGTGTTGGTACAATCATAGAGTCCAGAGATGCTACATTTTTGAGAATGAATTTCCTATGAAATGTGATGTACCTAGCTCATCTAGTCAAGAACCTATAATTTCCTTGATTCTTTTGTGCCGATAGAACATGTTGAGCAAACGCTATGGAAAATCCTCGAGGAGGATAATAATGAAGTTACTCGAAGAGTAAGAGACAGAGGATTGCAAAATCTTTTGGTGATGATTTCATTGTATACCTCATGGATGACACTCCAAGAACCATTGAAGAGGCATATTCTTCTCCGACGACTCTTTGGAAGGAAGCATGACGGAGTGAGATGGATTCTATTATGTCTAATGGAACTTGGGAGGTTGTTGATCGTCCTTATGGGTGTAAACCTCAGAGGATGTAAATGGGTTTTCAAGAAAAGCTTAGGCCCGATGGTACAATTGAAAAGTACAAGGCAAGGCTTGTGGCCAAGGGTTATACTCAGAAAGAAGGCGAGGACTTCTTTGATACTTATTCACCTGTTGCCCGATTGACCACAATTCGAGTACTACTTGCCTTGGTCGCTTCTTATGGTCTTCTCGTTCATCAAATGGATGTTAAGACAGCTTTCCTAAATGGAGAGCTAGAGGAGGAAATTTATATGGATCAGTCAGATGGGTTTGTGGTAGAAGGTCAAGAAGGAAAGGTGTGCAAGTTGTTAAAATCTTTGTATGGCCTAAAGCAAGCACCTAAGCAATGGCATGAGAAGTTCGACAGAACATTGACATCTCGGCTTTGCTGTGAATGAAGCCAACAGATGTGTGTACTATCGCTATGGTGGGGGAGAAGGAGTGATCTTGTGCTTGTATGTTGATGACATACTGATTTTTGGGACCAACCTCAATGTGATTGAGGATGTCAAGGACTTTCTGTCCAAAAGTTTTGAGATGAAAGATTTGGGAGTGGCTGATGTGATTCTTAACATTAAGCTACTGAGAGGAGGTGATGGTGGGGTTACACTTGTGCAATCCCACTATGTGGAGAAGGTCTTGAGTCGCTTTGGTTATAGTGACTGCAAGCCTGCTTCTACTCCTTATGATCCTAGTGTGTTATTGAGGAAAACCAAGAATAACAAGGGATCAATTGAGATACTCCCATTATTGGCTCATTAATGTATTTAGCTAGTGCTACGAGGCCCGACATCTCGCTTGTCGTGAGCAAGCTAAGCCGATTTGTTTCAAATCCGGGAGATGATCATTGGCGTGCTCTTGAGAGAGTGATGTGCTATCTAAAGGCAACCATGAGTTATGGCATTCACTATCTTGGGTACCCAAAGGTCTTGGAGGGCTACGTGATTCAAATTGGATCTCGATGTCGATGAGATAAAAGCCACGAGTGGATATGTGTTCACACTTGGAGGTGGTGCTGCTTTCTGAAGTCTTGCAAGCGCACCATCTTAACGAGGTCAACAATGGAAGCAGAACTCACGCGTTAGATACCGCCATCGTTGAGGCCGAGTGGCTTCGTGAACTCCTTATGGATTTGCCGGTGGTTGAAAACCGATACCGGCTATCCCGATGAACCGTGATAATCGATCGTAATTATCAAGGTGAACAGTTCTAAGGACAACATGAAGTCATCTAGGCATGTTAAGAGGCGGTTGAAGTCCGCCGAAAGTCAAAACTCGGGAGTGATAGCACCGACTATGTCCGACAGACTAAGAATCGCGCACCAATTTACAAAGGGTTTATCACGTAATGTGATAGATAGTGCATCGAGTGAGATGGGTGCGAGACCCACGTGAGTCATACCACGGTGGTAACATGTTCTATGTGATCGGAGATCCGTGAAGTAGAATGGTGAAACAAGTCGTTGGTTGATCGGGAGGAGAGACCTTACTGGGCTCATTTCTTCAATGATGCGCTTCTTTCCTATTCTCGTATGGCGGGATGGTTTTACCTTAATGTGATCCGAGTGGCTTATTTAAGCGTAGATGTCGCCCTCTGTGCCATCTTAGAAGGAACACATCTATATGAGTTCGATTCTGGTCACGCCTATGAGATTTGGGTGATCTCTAGATACTCATGAATAGGCTTGGAGTATGACTTATACGCCCAACCGTAGGGATGCTTTAGGCGACCTAGTACTAGTAAAGGAATCGGAAAAGCTTGTTCACACAAAACTGTCAATTCAAGGCATAGTCCATTGTTCGGTTGTGGATGAGTGTAACTCCTTTCCTAGGTGGATGTTCAACTTAACAGTCTCCATCGAAACACCGGTATATCAAACAACAGCAGAATCGAGAGCGCTTCCGTGTGCCTTGAAATTTGGTGGGGATTGTTGGATTAATTGGGTTTGGCCCATTTAATTTAGCAATTAATCAAATGAAATTCCTAGGCACACATGGAAAACTATTTAGTACCATATGGAGAATTGAATGGGAGTTACACCACTTTAAAAGGTGGAATGTGGTAACCCCTTGTGAAGTTGGAGAGAGCCACGCGCTGCGCTGCCGCCGCTCGCCGCCCTCGCCACGCCACGCCGAGCGAGCCGTGCCGTGCGTGCGTGCGTGTGTGCTTGTGGCGCAGCGTGTCGGGTGCGGGCGCGTTTTCTTTATCTATTCGAAAATCGAAACGCACCGACTCGCAATAAATAGCATTAACGAATGGTCGCCAAGAATAGCAGTGCGATTCGAGTGGGTTATGACCGCAGCTATCTTGAGTAATGGCTGCGATTATTCGCCCTTCGCTTTTTGTCATTACAGAGCGCCTCTTCGTTTTTGCAGTTACGAAGCGCCTCTTCATTTCTTCTCCATACGAAGGATATAAAAAGATCAGTTCTGTTTTTGTTGCTGCTATTCTGTAATCTCCGGTCCAGAACCTTGCGCGCAGAAGGCTCTGGGCGAGTAGGCCTCCGAAACTCCGTTCGTCTGAGTACCTGCACGGGTAGACGGGCGATCAAGTTTTTGGGGAGCGCATTGGCGCGACTACTCATTCTGTGACTTCGTCTTCATCCTGGTGGTGAACGCGCGCGATCTCGCATCGCGAACATCTTCCTGCATCACACCTCGTCCTGCATCAAGCCTCGATCGACTACATCGAATAGACCATCATGTCGACTGATGGTAACGGCGCATCCGGTGTCACCGACACTGGCCCCGCCCGAGGGTATAACCCGAACTCTCCTCCGATGTATTCATTTCGCATACTGTGAATATGTTAATAGGTGTTGCTGTTAGCTTGTTCATTAGCGAATATGAATACATGATTGTTGAATCACTCATGCTCTTGTATGTCATGTTATATATACTTAATTTCTGGATTAAAATATGCCGAAAATTGACTATATTTCCAACAAAACACATATTTTTGCTACAGCAATTTCAAAACAGCTACAATATTTTATTTTACTCTCTCATGGTTTGCAACGTAGGTCTCTGACTTTGCCGGCGAAGGATCCGCTTCCCCTTGGCGCGAGTGTGCCTGGTGCGCGTGCAGCCTTTTCACACCTGTAAAGCTGCACCTTTCTTTTCTTTCCTTTCATGGTAGCTTGGGCCCCTGAGAAAACTGTCCAACAAACGATAATTAATTTCGCTGCATGCCCCCTGCCTACTGTAGTGTAGTGGTGCCTCGGCAACCGTGCCACCCGCCTCTGCTGCCGCGCCCGAGTAGATTACGCCACATCGATCGGTACGGCTCCTCCTCCCTGCGCTGCACGCTATCCCGCTGATAATTTTACGCTGCTACTGAAATCGTTAGATAAGCATTCAAATCGTGTTCGAGGGCGACGTGGAGGGAACACACCACGAGTTGCTCCCACGTCAAAGCCATCTGACCGTCTCAGATGCCGTGACATCAGAAGCAGCCACTGCGTTCGTGCTACTCTGGGTTGCCAGTCCGATTACACGAATTTGAAGCAGCAACAGCAGCGTGGGTTCTTTTGTGGCCGATGTTTTCTTAGCTTCGGCGTAAATACTTATGTAAATAAATTAAATATTAATAAATTATTTTAAAATAATTATTTTGATAAATTGTTTTAAAAAGATAACAGAAAAACTGTCTTACTTATTTGCTCCGAAAAAATATAAGCCAAAAACAATAAGGTCATTCTCTCGATGTGCAATTGTCAGCCGATACAATTTTGCACAGTTACTTTGCTTAGGGGCCACGGGCCTCTCTAAAAGAGCCCATGGGTCTATTCTTCCCACCCATGGATAGAATATAATTATTGTTCATCCTTTTTGGGATGCCAAAAAACGCGACACACTGTTTTTTCTAGCTTTCATGTACCGATGTATGTGTTGAGGAATCATCGCTGGTGAGTCTAGTTCGATCGATTTCTCTCCTATGCAAAAAGACGGATCAATCACAGAGTAATGCAAATAGTAGATTGGAAACACAGAGATAGAGAAAGAACGCATATTCTTTCTTTATTGCTTTTTCTTTCACATGTATACAAAATAGCCAATGGGACTCCGGTGAGATGTCTACCATAGGCCAAGGCTTCAAGCCAGGCGCAGGCTTCCCAACACCCCCCTTGAGTACTCATCTGACACGTTCGTAGCTCATCAAAACTCCACAAAAACCCAGTGGGACAAATTTGGAGAAAGAGTACATGATACATGTTATGCTGTGTTGCACGGATTGCCTCATTAAAAACCTTGGCCGAAAAACTTCAGGAAAACTCGTCAAAGGAAAAAGAATACAATCCACCTAATTTTATTTAATCTACAAGATTTATTCTTTGGGTACTCAATCTTCGTGATAAAGTTTTAATAACGAGCTTGAGAAAAATCTCTCCCTGAATTCTGCACCTCTCTAAGTCTCATCATTTCAATTCCTCATACACATCTTTCAAAACTAGATATTGGGAGTGACTTGGTGAATAAATCTGCAAGATTTTCACATACTTAGTATGCGGTACCTTAATTTCGTCTATCTTTTACAATTCATGAGCATAGAAGAACTTGGAGTTGATATGCTTTGTGAGATAACTCTTCGTGTAGCCCGTCTGCACTTGTGCAACACAAGCTGCATTATCTTCATAGATAATTGTAGGAGCTTGCATGATATTCAACCCACATGACTGTTGGATATGATGAATCATTCGTCGGAGCCAAGCACATTCTCGTGCGGCTTCGTACAACGCTATGATTTTCGAGTGGTTCGTCGAAGTCGTTACAACACTTTGCTTAGACGATTTTCATAAAATTGCAGTTCCACCACACAGTAATACATAGTCTGTTTGTGACCATGCGGTATGCAGGTCCGACAGGTACCCTACATCTACATAGCCAGTTATATTCAAGTCTTGGTTCTTTTTGTAGAATAACCCAAGGTCCTTTCTTCCTTAGAGGTATCGAAAGATATCCTTTATTCACTGCCAATACTTTTTTGTAGGTTCTGCACTATGCCTTGCTAACAGGTTTACGACAAATGCAATGTCCGGTCTAGTGCAGTTCGCTAAATACATAAGTGCTCCTACTACACTTAAGTATGTGAATTCTGATCCAGTACTTCCCCTCCCTCTTCCCTAGGTCGGTACGGATCCTTGTCTTACTATAAAGATCTCCCGATGATCGGTACTTTCGATGGGTATGCCTTCTCAAAGCTAAACATTTCTAATACCTTCTAGGCATAGGCTGACTGATGTACTAATATTCTTTCAGGGACATGCTCGAGCTGCAAGCCTAAGCATTATTTTGTTTTACCCAAATCTTTCATTTCAAATTCTGACTCCAAATAAGAACTTGCTTCCTTTATATCTTCCATGGTCCCGATGATATTCAGATCATTTACATATACTTTTTTCAATCTTCCCAATCTGATCTTTTCTTACATTCAGCGAGCGATGTGGGTTCTGGATCAAGATCGATGATTGTGGCAATTTTCTTTGCAAAATGGACATCAACATTGGTTGTTGTCCTATGTATGAATTTTACCATGTGCACATAGTTTATAGTTATTTCATCATGAGTTGATTCTTCTTGTGCTTCTACCTGCTCACTGCTCCTTCCAGTTGCGGCGGTAAGCCCCTTTAGTTTTTTAGCTCCGATGTGGGCACACACATCTATGCTGACTTCTCCCTAAATGGAAATGTTCAGATCTGGTGTGCCCTTTTATGAAGGTGTCATACTGGTGCCAGGCCTCAACTGGCTCTCCTTCTGGTTCTAGGGAATTTTAGTGATTGGCTGTGTCAAGTTCTTCTTATCCTTTTTCACCAGGCGTCCCCGGTTACTTAGGGTTCGAGGGGCCAAAGTTCTCGTCCTTTTATTTTGAGGCATCTGGACGGGATTAGAGATACCTTCAACTTTCTTTGGTATTTCAACCCTCTCTGGTGCATTGCGTGCATGCATATGCGACTTGGTCACGCTCTTTAAATCACTAAAGTGGTCACGGAGTTGATTTGCTAATACTTGCAAGTCAATGATCTTCTGGACTTCTCTATTTGTTTCACTAGTGCACGGGTTATGTGCATGGATCCCATGACTTGCCATGTAATTTTTTGATATTTTTCATCAAGAGGTTGATTTCCTCCCCCTAATATCGGGAAACTACCGTCATCAAATATACAATTAGCAAAACGGGGCAGATGCAAATCTCTTGTCATGGGGTCTAAATACCTGATTATAGATGTTGTCTCATAACCAACTATATCCCAGTCTTTCGGAGAGCACCCATTGTAGTAGGCTGTGGAGGGGGTATAAGTACATAAGCCTTGCATTCAAACCTCTAGATATGAGAAATTTTCGGTGGCGACCCTTGCGCTAGTTGCATAGGTGAATAGATGCCATATGCCGATGGTATAAAGTTGACGAGAGTTACTGCATGTAGGACTGGGTGTCCCCAACATATGTTGGTAAATTACTATTCTGCAAAAGCGGTCGTGCAATAAATTTAATTCTCTTGGTTAATGTCTCTACTAGTCTATTTTGGGTGTGGACATGCGGTACAGAATGCTCAACTGTAGTTCCCATTGCCATGCAATAATCATCAAATGCCTTTGAAGTAAATTCTCTGGCGTTGTCCACTCTAATGGACTTTATGTGATGATCAGGAAAAAAAATTTAATGCGAATTATCTGCGAGATCAGCTTTGCGAAATCATGGTTTCTTGTAGACAATAAATATACGTGCGACCATTTCGAGGAAGCATCGATGAGCACGATGAAATATTTAAATGGCCCTGATAGTGGCTGTGTGGGACCGCAAATGTCTCCTTGGATGTGCTTTAGGAACGCAAAGACTTCATCCTTTATTTTCATAGTAGAAGGTCTAGTAATTAATTTTCCCGTGGCACATACGGGGCACACAAAATCTTCGTGATTCGGGAAATTCATTACATTAATATTATGTCCATATGAATTGTTAATTATATTTCTCATCATCCTCAGTCCTGGGTGCCCTAATCTTTCATGCCAGAGACAGAAGAGTTTAGATCTTCTAAATATTGTTTTCAAGGCTGTATAGACTGCAGGTGCCTTAATATTAGTGTAGTATAGCCCATTTTCTAATGTAGAAAGTTTTTCTAATATCCATTTTCTATTTTCGTCACGCTTTGTAATGAGCAGGTATTCCTTACCACACTACTCTTTAGTCTCAACATGGAAACCGTTGACACGAATATCTTTGAAACTTAAGAGAGTTATAGTCAATTCTGAGTAAAATAAGGTTTCTTGGATGACCAAAGTTATGCCCATTGGGAGTATAATTGTGACTCTTCCTTAACCTATTATACAAGCATTGCTACAGGCAATTGTTATAAGGCTGCCAGCATTCTTGCTAATCGACTAAAAGAATTTTGTATCTCTCAAAATGGTATTCGTTGTGCCGCTGTCAGCTAAGCACGCTTTCCCCATTGGGCGCCACACGAGTTCTAATATAAAGTACTTTATAAATATGTAGTAGAAGGCAATCAACACATAAATAAAATACTTCAAATATCAGAACATATCATGCCATTATAAACTGAATAAATGAATGAATTATTCAATATCATCGAACCATTACGAGAATAAATTGTTTGAGTATCATCCATGCAAAATCCAACTTATTCCTTCCACGCATAAAATAAATGACAATTAAAGTCTAAATGCATTCTGTGCATTATATTGAATCTACTAAGAAAACAGAGACTTCAGCTGCTATTTTCTCAGGGGTGATATGCTCTTCCAAAGAAATCATGGCGGCGGTAGCTGCAATGTCAAGAGAGGGTGCTGCTACCGGAATGGAGTCAACCTCCATCGGCGCAGGCAGCTGCTCAGAACTCTTCCCCTCAATATAAATAAAGTGGGTTTCATGCTGCTCTTTGCCACCCTTCTTCTTCTTAGCTTGGAAGGCATTAATGACATGTTGTGGCTCTTTACAGATCCGCGACCAGTGTCCCCACTTACCACACTTGTAGCAGGTTTGGTCTTGCTGACATAGGGCTTGTCGTCCCGCTTTGGCTTGCTTGCCTTATTCTCACGTGGAGCATCTGACTTGCCTTTCTGGGCTGCAGTCTTGCCCTTCCTTCCCCTTTTCTTTATTATGGACTTTCACACCTTGTAGCTCTCGGCGTTGGCTTCACAACCAGCGGACCTTCCAGGTGGATGTCCTGAGCCTCTGCAATCTGCATCATATCAATCAATTCAGCATACTTCTTGTAGCCGTCTTGACGATAGTTGCGCGTAGACTGCACTGCATTTGGGTGGAAGGTGGATAGTGTCTTCTCAATCTTCTACTCATCTGTGATTTGCTTGCCACAAAGTTGAAGATTGGTACAAATTCTGTGTAGAGCATAATTGTACTCCCCGACCATTTTAAAATCAACAAACCTCGGTCGGATCCACTCTTGCTCCGTCTGAGGAAGGATGGTGTACTTTAACTTCTCGAACCGCTTCTTGAGTGCAGTCCACAATGTTAGCGCGCTCTTCTCTACCATGTACTCATTCTTGAGAGTGAGATAGAGGTGGTGCCTGAGAAAGTGAAGTGCCTAATCATTTTTCTTATGGGTGAGTTTGGCATTTTGCGGTGCACCAATCCCAATGGCAGTGCGGAGCTTCTTGGCTGCAAGTACTATCTCGACATTGGAAGCCCAAGTCAAGTAATTCTGGCCATGCTGGGCCAGCTCCTCGAACTTCCGGTTCTTGATGCCTATCATCTACATGTGTATGAAAGGAATATATAAGTTTACTATCGGTAAACATGCATAAATAAATTTGCTAAAGATAAATAAATTGGACAATGGTACAAAAGATTCTTGTACTGTCTAAGGGCCCTTTTGCAAAAATCGGGACCTATCTAAAACTTCTAGGGACCCTTCCGTAATTTTCAGAATTCGATGAGCCTTTTTGCAAAATTGCCAGTGCTGCCCTCCTTCCTCTTTTTCTTTGGCCCATCCCGGCCGATTCGACGCATGGGGTAGGGTTTCCCCTACCCCATCTCCACCCAGCTGCGGCGGCCTGAGCTGCATGCGGGTCGGCGGTGCTTCGTGCGGGAGCGGCATTGGCGGCGTCGGCTTCCCCGGGGCAGTGGCGACGCTCATGCGGGTGTGGCGGCGGCGCGTGCGGCGATGGCGGGGCTGGCGGCGGCCTGGCGCATCCAGCGCTCGGGATCGATGGCGGGGTTGCGGCCGTTCGGGTGGTCGGTGCGGCGGCACTCCTCGGGAGGCGAACGGCGACGCCTACGGTGCCGGCGACGGCCGTGCCGTGCAGCAGAGGCGGTGTCGACGTCTTCCTCCCCGTGGACCCGGCGGCGGCAATGGGTGGCTTGCACCCTACCGGGCTCGGATTCTACCGGACGTAGTGGCTTCAGCGGCGGCGGCGCCGCCATACGGCACAAAGCGTAAGCAACGGTGCAAAGACCGGCGATCGAGGCGGCCGTGGCCGCGTACGGACAGATCGACATTGTGCCGGCGACTTCAAGTCTGCTCGCGGTAGATTAGAGCGGGTTTGCACCGTTGAAAATAATCTAGAAAACAAAATATGTGGAATTTAAAGCGACCTAGATATATGCAATTCAATATATGAGTGCTTCGATGATTACCTTTGATCCACGGAGCAATTCGTGATGATAAAGTATTGAGGAACCAATCGCTGGTGAGTCCCATCCGATCAATTCCTCTTCTATGCAAAGAGACAGATCAATCATGAAATAATGCAAATAGTATATTGAAAACACAGAGATAGGAGAAGAACTCATATTCTTTTTTTATTGCTTTCTCTTTCACCTGTATACAAAATAGGCAATAAAACTTTTTATATATAGCATTATGGTGATATGACTATCGTAGCCAAGACTTCAAGCCAGGTCGAGGTTTTTCAACAGTACGTAGTGCGGTACCGCCGGCCAAGTTAATGGTTGCTCCCACAGCTGCCTTCGACAATAGGCTTTATTATGTTCCAGTTTCACGCGATATTTGTGTAGATAAGATGGCGTAAGTACATAGAACCAAAGCTAATTAAGACAAAGCTTTGCAGTATAGCCATTGGAACATAATTACAGAAGTATAGAACACATTTTGCCTTCGCTCCGTTGGCGGATTATACATGCTTAATTTTGATTTCCACGCTGCCGCGCGCGCGCTCACGGCCGGCCCGTCCCCCTCATCCGCGCCGGCGCGCGCCAAGCCGCCGGCTCCCATTGGCGCCGTGCTCGGCCGGGCCATGGAGGACGTTCGGAGCATCTACACCGTCGGCAAGGAGCTCGGCCGGGGACAGTTCGGCGTGTCTCTGCGCCGGCGGGGAGCTCTTCGACCGGATCATCGCCAAGGGGCACTACACCGAGCGCGCCGCCGCCTCTCTGCTCCGCACAATCGTCGAGATCGTCCACGCCTGCCACTCCCTCGGTGTTATCCACCGCGACCTCAAGCCCGAGAACTTCCTCCTCGTCAGCAAGGACGAGGACGCGCCGCTCAAGGCCACCGACTTCGGCCTCTCCGTCTTCTTCAAGCAAGGTACGCACGCAGGCATGCATTTCTTGTCAGACAAACAGCAATGGCGGCATTGGCATTGCTTCAAATCAATCAGATCGTGGATGAAACAATGGCATTACTAATTCTCCGACATCGCAGGGGAGGTGCTCAAGGACATCGTCGGCAGCGCGTACTACATCGCGCCGGAGGTCCTGAAGCGGAGCTACAGCCCCGAGGCGGACATCTGGAGCGTCGGCGTGATCCTCTACATCCTTCTTTGCGGCGTTCCTCCCTTCTGGGCCGGCAAGTCATCTTCCTCATCCCTCTCGTCGCATTTACGTTCTAAGAAACGGATTAACGACGATGACGACGAGAGGAATTTGCCGTTTCAGAATCGGAGCACGGCATCTTCAATTCCATCCTGAGGGGGCAGGTCGACTTCACCAGCGACCCATGGCCGCGCATTTTGCCCGGCCCGAAGGACCTCGTCAGGAAGATGCTCAACTCCGACCCCAAGAAGAGAATTTCTGCATACGAAGTCCTCAGTATGCCCAACTCTGAACATTTGAAATATCAGCTCGCTTTTGCAATTTTGTCAATGTATTATAACACCGTGCAAAATGTTATTCTTTTGTTGTTCAGATCATCCTTGGATCAAGGAAGATGGAGAAGCGCCTGATACGCCGATGGATAATGCCATCATGAACAGGCTCAAGCACTTCATGGTCATGAACCAGTTCAAGAAAGCCGCGCTAAGGGTCCGTGGTTATTTTTCAGTCATTCTGAATTCAAGAACTAGTACAAGTTTCATCATGAACTTACCTTGTTTCTGAATGAATACATGGCACTGAGGTCATTTCTGGATGCCTGTCGGAGGAAGAGATCAGAGGGCTCAAGGAGATGTTCAAGAGCATGGACTCTGACAACAGCGGCACGATAACCGTCGACAGGCTGCGGAAAGGGCTGGCCAAGCAGGGAACCAAGCTCACGGAGACTGAAGTGCAGAAGCTTATGGAAGCTGTAAGTGTACACTTGGCTTACAATACATGTGATGTACTACATGGCACAATGCTTTTCAACTTACGCTGCTTGCTGCAAATTCAGGCCGATGCAGATGGAAACGGAACGATCGATTGCGAGGAGTTCATCACAGCGACTATGCACATGAACAGAATGGACAGAGAAGAGCATCTCTACATTGCTGATGGACCATGTGAGATGGTCTAGATTATTATTGTAATGAAACATTGTAATATTTGTAGAGTGGTCAATTGAATTGGCTTTGCAAGGATTGCTCTCTGTCAGTATTGGATTGTGCAGAAATTGAGGATTTGAGATTTGAGTTATGGATTTACTTAGATTGACCTAAGTCGTTGGATTAAGGTTGCATAATGTATGTCTTGGCTGATGTATGTCTTGGCTAATGTAGATCAAGTTGTGAAGAATTTGTACCTAAAAACGAATTCTTTATCATTGGATGTGCATGGTCGCTTAGAATCAACTATGGTCAATGACAGTGATCGGGGCTAGGCTCATGTTGGAGTTGAGACCCAGAACGATCAAGGATGCCGGACGAGATGGTGAGCTCAAGCATGGCACGAGATATGTGGGAATGTTGAAGGTGAATTCGAACAGCAGGATGATGCCAGCTGGCTTACACGGGCCAAGTGAGCTGTGGTTCGGTGGAACCGAGACGGAAGAGACTTCGCGGCACATGCCAAGCTAATGGTGTACCAACACGTGGTAAGTATGGCAATTGCTTGCAAAGGATAGTGATGACCGGGTCAACAAGGGGCATTTCGATAGTTTGACTAAAATACTGAAACCCATCTTGGATCAAAATCGCGACGCATGGGAAATATGTTGGAGAGTGGTTTAGGTCAAAATGGAGCCGGTTTGATCAAAGCGGATCAAAGTTAAGGATTTAGCAGATGCACACTTATGCGCTTTGAAAAGCATGCATAAGTGAAATTGAGTGAGTGAAACCCGTGTGTGTGGGTTAACGGATTTCCCCAATTGTAATGGTGGATAGGATTCATTTTGGGGAGTATGTGGCTGGTTGCTTACATATAAAAGGGGTGGGGATGGAGATATGTTGGGCTAACCATCCCAACCCTTTCTCTTGTGCTTTTTGTTTAGGGTTAAGGTTTTGAGAGTGGAGCATATGATGTGCTCTTTGTCCTCCAAGGTGGAGTGGCTATAAACTCAACCTTATCAAGTGAGAAATACATCGATCTTTACATATTTCTATGGATCCATCTTGATTTGGTTGTTTTGCTCTTGATTTGGCCTCAAAGTGTGATTTCTTATCCAAGGGGTTTTGAGTCAATTTCATTGGTGTTCTAACTTGCTGTGATATATGGAAATACATCTAGACTTATCTTGGTCATCATCCACCTACGAGCTAGTTATATTCACCGATTTTGATGTAACCTTCCAACAAACTGAAAAAGGTCTCATATTTGACCATGATTTTAATGATCGTTTGTTGGAATAGCTTCACAATACCCTAAAGGTTTCACTTCATTTGGATCTTGGCTCGAAAGTTCCATCGGTTTTTGTTTTGCATCTGAACTGAATCAGTCGGCGATGTTCACTGTCTAGAACATCGACCAGTTTTACGACCACGTTGGTTTCGACCACGGTCAAGTTCCAGACTGCATCACATCGTTTTCGACCATGTTTAGTCTTCCGAGCGCTTCGCGTTTTTCTGTTTTCGTTTTGAATCTGAACTAAAGCAGTCGGTGTAGTCTCTGTCTGGAACGTCGATCGGTTTTACAACTACGTTGGTTTCGACCACGGTCAAATTCCAGACTGCATCGCATCGGTTTGAACCACGTTCACTCTTCCGGTCGCTTTGCGTTTTCTTACCGTGTGGGATTTTCGACCGCTCACGGATTCTCGATTTCATTAGTTGGTTTTTGAGCTGAATCGATCATGCTAGTCGCAGATCACTCGTTGGCTTCCGACCACGTTGGTTGTTCGATTGGTTCTGATCACGTTGGTTGTTCGAGCACTTGTTGGCTTACGACCATGTTGGTTACGACCACGTTGATCACTTTGGTTATTGACTGATTACGACTACGTTGGTTGTTCGACCACTCGTTGGCTTACGATCATGTTGGCTACGACCACGTTGATCACTTTGGTTGCCGACTGGTTACGACCACGTTGGTTGTTCGATCACTTGTTGGCATTCGACCATGTTGGTTTCGACTACATCCATTTTCGATCACGTTAGTTTTGGTCTCGATGGTTATCGACTACGGTGATTTTCGTTTAGTAGTCGATTTCTGACCACGGTGATCTTCCGATTGGCAGTCGAATTTCGACCACGTTGTGAGCATTACGACCACGTTGTGTTTCTTCGACAACGTTGTTAGCATTTCGACCACGCTGTGTTTCTTGCCGACTAGTTGTGTTAGTCTTTGTTTCTTTGGTTTTTCCAGTGGGACTTCAACCTTACTGTTTGTAACTTTGTAGCTATCGTAGAAAAGAGACAAGTGAATACTTGGGAGAAAAATTTGAAGGCACCATTCAATCTCCATCTATTGCCTATCCGGTCCTATAATTGCCCTATAATTGCGTTCCAGTACTTCGACAAGGACAATAGCGGGTAACTTTACATTCCTCAGACGTTGGTGCAAAATATTACCTAGCAAGTGTATAGAGCACCGGGTTCTTAGTTTTGTCATCTGTGCCGGTACCTTGGCAGCTGCATTTCAAAGGAGGAGCTCGAGCAAGCCATCAGGGAGAAAGGACTTCTCGACGGCAGAGATATAAAGGACATCATATCAGAAGTCGACGCCGACAACGTAAGTTGCAACAATCTTTTTGCTGAACATCTTGTAATGAGTGGCATGCTGATGATTCAGACCTAATCGGCTGGAATTGTTGTACAGGATGGGAGGATCAACTACAGCGAGTTCGCGGCGATGATGAGGAAAGGGAACCCCGAGCCTAACCCCAGGAAGCGACGCGATGTTGTACTATAGGAGAGGAGCTGACAACAGCAAGCGCGCGGCTGGTCTTTACCAATAAAGTTTTGGCATCGAGCATTGTCACAACGTGTTGCAAACACTCCAAAGAGTTAGGAAGGTTCGGCAATCGGCACTAAGAGTATTTGGTGTAATAGGAGCCTGTTTTAGGTCTCCTAGTATATATGCAATAAGTATACATCAGAGATTACATTACTTGTTACAATCATATCAATCAAAACACAATATGCTAACTGAATCCTATCGGATGACTATCTGATTCTTGCCGGATGGTAAATAGTATCTTCAGAGATGGCAACAAATCAATCTTCAGCAGCAGCATATCAATCCTTAACCTCAGAAACCATATCACGGTATTGACGGCAATAGCACACCCATGAATAGTAACTGAATATTCAGTAATACTAGTTTCCGGTTTACACAGAGCAATTCTCTTTCATGGCATACTGCCAGGGGAGACCCATACAAGTCTGCAAATGGTGAATTGGTGGGGAAGGGAGCTTCACTATGTAACTGTGTGACGAACAATGAGTGTGATGCATGCTTTGTATTGCCCCAGCTCGTGTTAGAACTGTTCATACTTGTTTGGTAACGGTTGTTCTTTGTTAGCGGCCTCTCCACGTCCAGCGACGATGAGCTGTATATTTCAGATGTACGAGAAGACAGTAGCATACGGCGAAATCAAAATGTTCAGGGAAGGAACACGCTTGGGCACTGTTTCTCTACTTTCTGAAGTTTTTTCCACTCTTTGGCTCGTAGTGACTGGTACGGTACTAGCAGAGACGACTATAGCACTGGTCACTTACGGTTTGCTCGCATGCAGTGTTAAAGTGGTAAAGTGTGATCCGAATTTTTTATGGTGTTCATGTCGGACACTGTGCCAGACGTGACGCTGAGCGGTATATACGTTAAACCGTGTCAAATGTAGTAACAGCTGACCATCCGACTCTGATTCGGTTTACTTCTCCGTTCATGACTCTGATCCCCTAGTCTATATATACACCCTCTATAGTCACACAATTAGATACATCGAAGTTTTCTATGCTTGTAATTTTTCCTTATATAGTAATTTCCGCTTTCATGCGTCTATCGTTTTTCTTGCAAGAATTTTCTGTGTTAAATTCTCATCTCAATTTCTTTTAATCACCTATTTTAATCATATGTTTTGTAATAAGTGGTATCAGAGTTTTGAGTTCAGAATCTAAGTTACTACCCCGGAAGAATCAATCTCAATCTTGACTCTCGGGGCGGCCATGGTGTGGCATCATCAAAGCAGACAAACGCGGTCGGCTCTCGGCGCAGATCAGACTTCTCATGAAGTCACCCGTCTCTGAAGATACCATTGCTGCTTCTTTCTTGGGCGTGTTCCGAGGAGACGCTGTCTACTAATTTCCGGCAGCTCATATCCAACAAATTAGACTTCGTTAAGGAACCGACTCGGCGGAAATTAGTTTGAAGCAGTAGGCCAAGTCTGAAGCGAAGAAAGAAAATTCATGTCTGCATCCGCACCGGTGTGCTGCAGATTAAGGTCCTGTACCACTTAGAGAAACGAGGAAGCAGTCCATGTCAGCAAGAAATCGATTGCAAGACCGAAGCGATCCATCCCCCTGTCGTGGGTTGCAGCCATAAAAGCCGGAGAAGACCAGCAGCTCCAAGACTTAAAGAAAGAAAGAAAAAAAGAGAAGAAGGCGAGAAGCAGTGGGTTGCAAGTCGCATCACATCCCAGGGAGCAACAGTCCATAGCTTGTTGCCGTGACTTGTTCTTTTTCAACGTTTTTTGCTAGGTGCACCGATGAAGGTTACCAAGAAGTTTTTAAAGACCCTGCTAAGGATACACGATTTGTAACTCAGCGTCGACCTGTACTCTACCCGGTGATTGTTCCAGCATTGGTTGTCAATATCATCGCTCGCATCACCTTGCGCTATGTCATAGCGTTGTACTACGCCATCTTAGTCGATGAACTTCTATTTTAGTCGATCGTCATCTTCCATGAAAAAATTGTGTCATCAGCTCTACATGTTTTCTATTGAAGGTGGAATTCACTGTAGTTCAGGCCGTTGTACCTATTATTAGCTGCATCCATGCGGGATTATCATTAGCGATTTCTTCGATGGTCCATCTTCTTCTAGGGTTACTATGGTAAGATCCACATATAAGGAGTCTAAGACGGAGTTGTAGTCTTTTTTAATACAATGAGTTAATATGGGTTATGCTTGACCGATGAGACTTTGAAAAAAATCAATGTCAGTTATTCAGATAATTGAATTTGGTGTTTCGTTCACCGTTTAGACATGTTGCAATTTGGATTGCTTACGTGACCATTATATATGCTTAGTGAATATTCAAGACCGATGAGACTTCGAAAAAATCAATGTCAGTTATTCAGATAATTGAATTTGGTGTTTCGTTCACCATTTAGACATGTTGCAATTTAGATTGTTTGCCTGACCATTATACAGGCTTAGTGAATATTCAATTTTACAAGTTTTGATGACACCTAAATGGCACTTAGCATAAAACTCTATGGAGTTTTGCTATTTAAAAATAAAGGTTTTGCTCTAATTTTAGTTCAAGATGAAGGATTGAAGTGCAAGGAGTTTGTTTTCTCATGGATACTACAACGTTTACGCAGTTGTCATAGCTCGATATGGAGGTCTACTGTATTTTGTACTACATTGACAACATAAGAGTTCCTTTTATCTGGACAGTTTTATATGAACAGTTTTAACTATGTGATGGAACTTAATTACTTTTGAAGTCGATAATTTAATATACATGATGGCCACACATGCAAGTTGCTCTTCAGTGAGCGTTTTTGCCGAGTTTTATATTCCAGATTCCATGACATGCTATCCAATGCCACCGGTGATATTTTGGCTTATGTCATTCGACAGTTGAGCATTTATTTCAGGAGGTCAGTTGCATAGACTCAAACTTTGCTGAAGTTATAAATTGTTAAAGACCTAGATCTGTTCATATGATTTGTTGATGTGTGTTTGAATCTGCTTGTGGGTTTACTTAATTTTACTTCAGGAGAAGCGTTTGGATAAGACTATTCCAGTATTTTTTGTTGAAGATTAGTCCGATGGACTTTCGAGCCATAAGATTTGGTAGTGAATACTTACTTTGAGGGGATTTGATTTTTGGTTACATGAGCGAATTCGTTTCAAGATGAAGATTGTGGATCCGAATTTGTTTCAAAGTGTGATCCGAATTTTTCATCGTGTCTATGTTGGACACTGCACCGAATGTGGCGCCGAGCGGTTCATGCGCTAAGCCATATCATACGTGGCAATGACTGGTACATCTGATTCTAATTCGGTTTCCTTCTCCATCCGGCACTCTGATCTATGGCCTATATATGTAGCGCACGGTTAGATACAACAAAGTTTTCTATACTTGTAATATCTTCTTATATAGTGATTTTCGTCTTTGTGCGTACATGGTTAAAATCTGCACCTTATGCTTTTTTATTCTCTATATTTATCGTGTATTTTGTAACGAGTAGAATAAGAAACATGGACAATGACTCAACGGCAAGTGGCCCGAACGCTGCTGCTCGCCAAACAAGCCGCGAAGCATGTGGGCTTGCCTGTACCATAATCGGCGTGTACCAGGTGCATGCCACACAAACGACACAGGAATTCATTGCTCTGAATTAACCTGAATCTGTTCACGCTGGCCGAGCAGCCAACCTTTGCGACACATGTAGGAGAGGATCTCTTCTCACGGTTACCGCGAGTAAGTAGGCAGAAGGTGGTAATCAGTAATGACACATACTCGTGTTGTTTTGAACAAATTGATTTTAATTTGCATGATTTTTTTTATGGGGTGCTTACTGCTTATTAGCCTGATGAGCAGTAGAACAGCCGGGACAAAAGGCCGGCTCAATTGTAAACGTCAGAACTGTGCGACGAACTGCACGTGAAAGAAAATTTGGGGGAAAGAAAAGACAGAAATACAAGCGCCACAAAGACTAGGACTAGATAGCGATGGATAAGCCCTAAACTACGAACACAATGATGAATTCGACAACGCCGTGGTTGTCTGTGTCGACCATTTCTTGGCAGAAAGGGGCTAGCTAATCTGGACCGCACTTTGGTGTATGTATCCGTTGAGAAATCTACTGGACAAGATACCAAACAATGAAGAATCTTTACTATTATAAAAATATGAGTTGATAGTCGTCGGTCCGTTCTTCCTTCTCTCTTCTTAGCCATTCAATTAAAGATCAACTATCTAGATCTGCATGCAGATAGTTCTTCCGCTCCTCGTAGAAAAGGTCGGACTGACACATGGGCCATGCTCCTCCTCTTCTCTCCTCCCGCATCCTCCGTCTCCGACTTACTTGATAGATTTAAAAACTTTTAGAACATGTTTGTATGTATATTCTAAAAATTTTTACCACCCGTAAATTTTAAAATATGTACTATAATAAATTTTAAAAATCCGTAGCAACGCACGGTGATTCAGCCAGTAATTAAGAATATGAGATAAATATTTAATGTGAAAAACTCTTACCGAAAAAATCACAGACACATAATCGATAAAATCACTGTACGAAGAAGTTACAAAACACAATTGACGTAATACGTACATGTGTATGTGCATCTCATACGTCTACCGAGAATTTTATAGGGGAATAAGTAGTCTTGATAACGATAGTCCCAAATGAAGAAGGAACATGATCCTAATTAGCAACGGAAACAAATACCTACTCGAAAACAAAGCGAAGTCCAGAAGATGACGAAGATGAGTTGTACTTAGAGTGGTTCAAGTAGTCATATCTGACTTCAGTCGTCACAATCATCTTTGGGCATTACGTCCGGTGCATATCGGTGAAAAGTCTATCACAGACATGAAAATGATCCTAATAATAACTCCAACCAGTTCGCATTTCTCACGACTAGTCATACTGGTAAAAACATATTCGACTACAACTAATTCGAGTAGTCTAAAATCCTGACCAGTTTAAAATAGTATACTAGTCGGGTAATGAGTTCTGTTGGGACCTGACAATCTGATTACTTTTACCTTTTGAGCGAAATCATATCGAACTCTTTAAATGATTAAACCTGACTAGATTCGGAAAACGAAATACAACAATATCTAAGTAGGATGTACATCAATAAGGAAGGGGTAAGATGAGCATACATATTGGCAGTGTTACTCATACTCGAAGTAAACTGAAGACTGCCTTATTTGCCATTGCACTGAGAAAGCATTGGCCAAAGTATTTCAATCTGCCAACCTGTATAGATAGTGACAGGAGAAGCTAACCAGGCGTCAATGAATTGGGATTTTGGAATGCATAATCTGGACCATATCTGAATAGTACACCTAACAGAAAAAAAAATCAAGAATGCCAATGGAAATATTGTTCAGATTTAGGGCATGCACAAACAAAAATATCGACCCAACTTGAGCTAGGGCAGCACTGTGATGATTTGATACAACAGGAATCAAGCTGTACATGCATAGTCGGCGGAGCCATCAGTGAACACAAACCATATTTATACATCTTCTTAGCTGTTGCATGATCTGTATGAAATTGTGAATGGTTTGTAGATGCTGACATGCGCGATAGCTCCAACACTTATCAGCCACCGTACCTCTCATTTGGCAGCTATAATTCTGTGCTGGACTATATTATATAAAACATACATATTTATATTTGAAAATGTATAGAGTTGTAATTAAACACCCTCTTCTTCAATTCGTTCTTTGTCAAACCAGAGGGTTTAGGTAGAGGAATAAATGGAAACCCCCTCTGTCACACTTCGAGGTGACATATAAATTTACAGCTCTACATGAAAAAATTGCAGCCATACATGAATTCAGTTCTTTCAGAAAACGGTGAAAAACAGGGGTCCAGAAAAATCTCAGCAGCAGTTGCAGAAATTACTGCAAGGGACAGAGTCGAGACGAAAAGTCAGTCTTCAGCGGCTTAGCTATAAAGCAACACTTTGGTGTTCTTCTCCAATTAATTAAATAATTAAGAGGTGATGCGAGAGACCAAAACGGTGCACAGGTCATGTCTGCAGGAACCAACATTACAACAGTCGAATCTTTCTCATTAGCCAAGTGATCCCTTGGAGTGTGGTAAATACTCCGTATATTAAAGGAGGGGGACTCTCCGGCAAAGGAGAGTGACCACGTCTCCTTTTTACGTGTTTTGCGAAAAAGTTCCTGTACTTTACGAAATCACGTAGAGGTCCTCCGTCCTCGCAAACAGGTCCCTGTTTCTCGTAAACAGATCCCTGTCAGGTTTTTTTTCTACAAAGCCCCCTCCATTTCACCGATAGCAACCCGCGGTTTTCAAAAATACGTATAGGTCCTTGTTTATTTACGTACAGGTCCTTACGGGTCCCTGTTTTTTTTGCGAAAAAACCCTTTGGTTCCTCCAAAATTACGCGTACGTCCTCGATTTTTTTTAGAGAACCGCCCCGCGGATTTTCGCCTCTTTTACTTCGGTCCACACGGTGACTGGCGCGGCGTGGCGCCGCGCTTACGTGGCTAGTAAACAATTAAGTCGGATTCGGAAGCATAGTATCATCAGATCGATAGTATATCAACTTATGAGGGAGTACACAATTAGAGAATTTTTATGATATGTTTTATTAGTAATAGAAATTAAATCTAATTGTTGATTTATGAGGTTATCATGGACTTTTATTTGTAAATCCTATTTTTTCCGTGAGAGTATTATGGATTTTTTCTTTAAATTTATTATTAATTCTTTCCATCACTGCCACCCCTGCCATTAACCCATTCCTAGCGTCACCGCCACCATCTCTCGTATACACGCTTCTGTATTGCTTGCAAAAATTACTCTTATGCTATGCTTTTCCTTCACAATTTTACCCCTCTCATAATTCTACTGGCTAGTATTGTTGGTGGTAGTATAACTAAATCCTAACTAATCTGATGCATTGAATAAAAAACGTAGATAATTTATATTCATTTTATGGTACTGTAAAAGATCCTAAAAATTTACTCGAATTCTTCTGTTCGATCTCAAATTTTGCGCATCTCAATTCACAGGACTACATCGATCAACGGGAAGTAAGCAAAAAAGATCAAACAAGAGTTTAATTTCATCTGCATCCATTAGCAAGGGTACAATGTCTGGAGGTGAGGATGAAAGCAAGGCAAGGTCCTCCATGCCGTCGCATGCAACCGGAGCCTCTCCCGCACATGCTCCCTCATCCTCTCGCCGCACTACGACTACGCCATCTCTTGCACCACTGCTGCCGTCGACACACGCTTCGCCACCAACCGCAGCATCCACACCATCTTGACGCTCGCCATGTCTGACATGACTTTGTTTCCATTACAATTTTACTTTTTTTATGATTCTACTGTTAGTATTACCGATGGTAGTAGAAATAAATCTCAACTAATCTGATTAATTAGATAAAAAATAATATATTCCTCATATTCATTGTGGGGTACTGTAAAAGTGCTCCACAATTAACCACACAGCTAGCTAGAGTGTGACCACATGCGGCTAGGATAGTCAAGGGTTTTTTTTTTTGAATCGACTAGACAAGCTATAGCATTGCAATGGTATAGTAATAGGTTTCATCAAATTTTAGGGTGTTCCATCGAAGCATTTGAAAAAGTTCTAAATTTTAGTGAGTTTCGTGTATTTCTAAAAGTTTTAACAAGATTCCAAGAAAGCTTCAAGACCAAGTTTCAAAATTTGGAACTCAAGCTTCAACAAGTTTCAGCTAAAGAGTTTCAAGAAGTTTCGGTAAGTTTCAAAAAGTTTCAGTGAGTTAATAGGTTTCATCAAATTTCAATCGAAAAGTTTCAAAAAGTTTCGACTAGTTCCAACAAAAAAATTTCAAGAAGTACCACAAGTTTCGACACGTTTTGATGAGCTCACCGTGGCTATAATAGTGGTGGAAGCGGCGGTGCTTGTGCCCTCATTGGCTAGCGCCATGCAAGGGCAGGACATGGAGAGGAGGGTGATGGAGGTGGTCAAAAGTTTTGGTGGCGCGTAGTGACCCTCGCTACTGCGGATGGTGTAGGTGGCCCGTGTCATTGCTCCTCTCCGGTCGAGCCCCTCTTTGGTTGTCGCTCCACCCCACCCCTCTTCGGCTATGGCACTAGATCTGGCGCAATCCAGCGTGCCACTCTCCGGTCGTCGCTCCACCTCGGCCCTCTTGAGGTGCCCCATTATGCTCCCCTAGCTGCCCGCCCTCTCTGGCCATGACTCTAGATCAGCTGTGATCTGGCTGCACCACCGTGTTCCTCCTCACCGTCCCCCTCGACATCCACCGCTCGACCCCTACCGTCGGTCACGAAGCACCGCCATGACTTCCTCCCCATCTGCTTCAACTAGCCCCCATGCGTCGGCTCGCCAGTGATAGAGTACACACAGAGAGATGGGGGATATGAGGTTCTTGTTGAGTGGCTAGGAGAACAGGATAGAAGAGTGGTGACGTCCATACGGAACGATGGAGACGTGTTCCATTGGGATGTGATGTGATAGGATAGTGTTTTTTAGCTTTTTCATTTTTTTATTAAAGGATAGTCAAGGGTTAGTCATGAATAAGGTGAGGTCATCGTCTCCAAAGCCCAGAGAAGTTCTGCTGGCTCTGCTAGGTCAACAAACAAACATACATGGTGACATCTCATCAGGAAATTGATCAATCAATCCCTCTTAACCGCCTCTCGTTCGGAAATGAACATCTCAAATGTCCTACACCAACTACAACAAAAAATATTAGTAGTAGGCTAGTGCCAGTATTGACTAGCACATCATGGCTGGGTTCGAATGCACTGCGGCTTACGCTTCCGTACACGCAGCCATAAGCCATTCCGAATGATAGCGCTTACGAAGATAGATATTTCCCCGTCTGCACGTCTCCCTCCCCAGTCCCTCCTCAGGTAGCCATTGCCAAGCTCTCCCATGGCCACGTCGACTCCCCCTCCCCACTGCAATATCCCCCTCGCCGAGCTCCCCCTGTCCCGTCTCCCCCTCCACGAGATCCCCGTGCCACGCCTCCCTGTCGGCCAGATCTTCCTGCCCTACCTCCCAGTTGGCCAGATCTCCCTGCCCCGCCTCCCCTCTGCGAGATCCCTCTGCCCTGCCTCCCCCTTCGTGAGATCCCCCTTTCCCCCTCCACCTCCGTGAGATCCCCCTATCCCACCTCCCCATTGGCAAGATCTCCATGCCCCAGCTCCCCGTCGCTGACATCCCCCTAGCCCACCTACCACTAGGTGACATCCCCCGTCCCCCAACCCCTGCGCTGGTGACCCCATCCCTGAAGGCGCCAACAATCCCATAGTGTTGGGCCCGGTGATGACTCCCGCGGATGCTCCGTAGCCCCGTAAGGCATGGCCCATCGTCATCGGGCGGAGGCGTGGTCTTGGTCCCTCAGTTGCAAACTGGGTCGTCATCGGACACCACCTCGGACGCTGGCACCACAGAAGCTGCATTCGTCGAGGTAAGAAGGATGGTTCACGCCCTATTAGAAGCACTTCCTGCTTCCTCTGTCGTCGCTGAAGCCCTCGTATAGGCCATCTCGCTGGGCTTTGTTCAAGCTCTTTTGCAGTCCATCTCTGGCACCTCCACAAACCCCTTGCGCACTCGTCGTCAGGTAAGCTCCACGACCTATGTGAGGATTGTTTGCCCTATTTTATTGTTGTTGCAAATGTTTCATCAGCCTGGAATGTGGCAGGTTCTTGCTTAGTTGCTTCCCAAATTGCAGTAATACATAGGAACTAGGTACATGTGTGACCATATGAATTTAATCGTAGGTGTTTGTGTAATGCTGGATCATGCAATATATTTTCAATCCAATGTGTAATACGCTTACATGCTTGACTCCTCAATGTGTAGTGTACACATGTAATGCCTATACATGTTGCTAGTTTTTTAGCAAGTGGTGTGTAACCAGGCAGTATTGCTCGGCCATAGTTAATAGTTGTCTATTGCTTGCACTTCAGATGGATGCGAAGATTTGGGATGAGGAGGCTCACTTGGCACTCCTTGAGATATGCCATGAAGAGGTCCTCGCCAGAAACCAACAGACCACGTGCCTCAACCAGCGAGGCAAGCTTAATCTCATGATGAAGTTTAACCATCGCACATAAAAGTGCTACACCCAAAAGCAGTTCAAGAACCATTGGGATATCCATAAAGGCTCTATACGCAAAGTGGCATATGCTTAAGCACAACGCTTCAGGTTTGGGCATCAACCCAAAGACCGGTAGCATCGTTGCGCATGATAATTGGTGGGCATAACAGGAGATGGTAAGAAATGACGCTGCCTTATTGCAGTGTCATCGTGCTCTATTCGACGCGGCCTAATCCCATCTTGCACATCATTTTACAAGCCCTTGGTTCGCTGAGATGGTTTTGGGAAGCGCCACTGTCACACGAGGACCTCATGGCGAACGTGTTTGATGGTGCTTTCATTATGAACGAGCACGCTGATACACTGGCAGGGTCATGAAGGCATATGCAAGACATCTCGGATGAAGAGAAAGACCTGCTGGCAAGCAGCCTGCTCGTTCGCAGTCCAAGGACACACTCCAGCAAGCGGTCTAAGAGCGACCACCTCTCAGACTGCATGGAGCGTGTGTGTGACTACTATGAGGCTCAATTGACGGCCACGGTTGTGAAGAAAGATAGCTTGTGCAACAAGTCTGAGGAGCTCCTTAGCACGGTCATCGCAGATGGCTACCCTGCGGACTTGGAGGTGTGGATCACAGCCACAATGGTGCCATGGAGAAAGCACAACCATGACATGTTTAAGGCAATAACCAACCCAGCGCTCTGTGCTAACTGGCTGCTCCGCACTTGGGCGTTCGAGCAGTCCAAGTAGTTCGTCTCTTGTAGTCCACATTGTTCTCATGTGAGCGTTTCCGATCTTAGGTTCGTCCTCGATCGCGTCGGCTTGTGTCGTTCCATTCACGGACTTTTCATTATTGCTCTGCTATTCGTGCCATCATTATTACTGTCCAATTCGTGCCATTGTTAACTACTTCATTGTCGTTCTGTGGAACTTGAACATTGATAATTGTTGGTTGTCGCGCAATGTGCAATGCTGATTGTTTTCTTGTTTTCACTTCAAGTACTAATGTTGTGCATGAGACGGATTGATGCACTCTGTTGTGCATGAGACGGATAATTGGTACTGCTACTTGTTGTTCTACTGAACTCTAGTATGGACGTGCAATGCTACTTGTCTTCAACGGATATCTCAGTGTGGGGCACCGATAATTGGTGGGAATCTCTGCCACAAAGCTCTACTACTTGTGCATGAGAAAGCTAGCTACGCATGAGGCCAGGCCAGGATGCTCGGTTGTACTGCTACGCATGAGAAGCCAGGGCGGGATGCTCGGTGTTGTACTCCATGCGACAAATGTGTCAACAACTTTCGGTATTGCACTGCACCATTGTGTTAGCGGGATGCTCGCTCCTCCCTAAGGTGCGACAACTGGGAGTGTTCTACAAATGCATTGCCTCGCAAAGCCTTGCAGCACTTGTGTCGCTCGGCCTTTGGAGCTCTCATCGCAAGCCTGCAGCTGGTGAGTTTACAAGCGCATTTTGATTCCCTCACTGGATTTGTCTGCACACTGATTATTTTTTCACGTGCAATCGCTATGTCACACAACTCGAACTCTGACAGCAGCTTCGACTCCGACGGCACCACGGTGCCTCCACCACCAATTGAATTGGTGGTGCTCGAGCGGCTGAGGAGTCAAGCACAGAGGGAATCGCGAATCCACGTAGGGAATCGGCCTAGATCGGTTAGGATTGGGTGGACGAGCAACTATCGCAGCCGAACCTTTGTCACGAGATGTTCAGGATGGGGCCGGATTGTTTCCATAGCTTGCATGACTGGTTCGTAGAGCACCATAGTTTGCGGTCTACTCTACAGGTTTCCTCCGAAGAGTCTTTAGCGATGTTTCTCTGGACAGTGGCGGGACCGCAAAGCAATGGCCAGGCGAGCAATCGGTTTGTTAGGTCGGGGTCAACTGTAAGCACCAAGTTTGATGACCTTCTCGATTGTGTGCATGAAGCAATAGATGACACTTACATCCCTATAGTTATGCCAAAGTCTCTACGATTGCTGAAACTCTACGATTGCAGTACACAAACTGCGACAGGTACACTAGTTAGAACGGTAATAGTATCGATCAGACATTGCAGGGCAATGGAAGCAATTCCTTCAACACGAAGCTAACCACAGCACAAACTCACTTATTGGAGATGCCCTTAAACAACCTACAACTTGGACAGAAATGAGCAGCACAACCACAGTGATAGAATACGCTTTTTCTTCAATAAGTATAAAGGATGAGTGAAAAAAATAGCAATCGTGGCACTAATAATGTACACAAAATAGTGTAAATGTGGACGAAGTGTATTCTCTCGCTAAGCTGATTGTGTGGACCACACTTCATACTAGCTGCAGCTACGAGTTCACAGAGTCCCACTTCCAAGACGTGGGGCCCAGCAATAGGACGTGAGAGTAACACTTGTACTATTTCTTTTTCTCTCCTCACTATATGGCAGCTCTTATTTCCAATTGGCACGGGAAAACGTCCCCGCCCTGAGATCTCGCTGGCTAGTGCCCTGGATGCGGGCCCAGCGTAGCAGACGGAGTACGCGGAGGTAATCTCCCGCGGGTAAGCCGGGGCGGGCGGTGAGAAAGGATGTCCGGGGACAGTTTATTGCATAAATCGCGTCACGGTGGGTCCCGCCGATGACGCAGTCCACCTCTGTAAGCTCGCCACGTCGTAGATGCGATCGGGCATTGGTTGTGCACCGTATACTTGTTTCAGTAGTTTGGGCTTTTCCATTAATCTCCCTCGTGGACAGCACCCACTCTCCCGCTGCATCCTATAACGCTAGGTCCCCCCTGTGTTACAGCTCCTTTCTTTCTTTATTTTTTTCGAGCTGTGTACTACACCATCTTGATCATAAGAGACAAGCTCATCATCTTTTGAACTCCTTGCTTTGTCTAAGTTTATAAGATATGTTTTTTAATATATAAATTAAGAAGATAGTAAAATTAACTATATTATCTTCAATTATTGTATCTAATTATTATATTATATATATAGAGAGAATAACAAATAAAGCTATATATTTATTAGAGATATAAACAGAATACTACACTAAATTTGCATTAGAACAGGAAATATATCTTATATTTATAGATAAAATTATTAAAAAAATATGTCCTAAATATCTGGACGAAATGAGTCCTTCACTCTGCAAGAATTGTAACATGATCAAAGTTACTATTGCAAATATTAGCATCTTAAACTCGTACGAAATGTGTTTAGGTGGGAATTGGTAACGAAATGAACTGTATATGTAGTTCTAGAAAATGGACTAGTAAATTTGTTTTATTGCATGACAAGTTCATTTCTATGCGTCACCGACTAGATATTGTTTCAAGAGAAGCATGGAATGTTGGATCCAACTACATGCAGTTGTGTTTTGTCCACTTTTGGCTTTGCTTTTCATTTGGATGGTTGTTAGTTCGTTTGACCTTTTTTTTTCGAAATGATACGAGATCTAGTTTATCTTTAATAGTAGTTTTCAACTCAAGAAAATTTAATTTATTTATAAACTATTTTAGCAGCTAATTCATGTACCAAAACAATACGATAAAAAAGCTTTTAGAATACGCATGTCAATGACCCAGCTAGCGCACCATATATCACACTGACATGCATATTGTCATACACACGCAAGTGTTTCATGTACCATGGTGTCTGGCACTTCAATCAATACCTGTTAATATACTTTGAGATTCATAGCATTTGGCGTGAGTATCTTCACATACCCCAAAAAACAATGTATTTGAGGTATCAAACTCAAAAAAAAAAATCAACTTTAGCTTAACTAGTTTCATGGTATATACTCACTATAGGCACGTTAAATTCAAAAGTATTTTAAACTAGCTTGAAATGAGTTCAAAACTTATTTACCATAAATATATCAAAGGTATAAAATATTTTCATACCCAAATTCTAAAAATTCTATCAATCATATGCGTGTATCAGACGATTCTTGACATGGATGCCTAGGCAACAAGGTGCCTTAATTATGTAGTTTACTCCTCTCTCTCTCTCTACACCTACTTGCCATACTACTAGAAGTATGTACTCTCATTTTTTATATACCACTTAAACGAATAAATTATATATCTTTATCCTTTTAAGCATACTTTAATAATGATTAGAAGATATTCTAAAATGAATTCCATAAAAAAATTCATCAAAATCTACTTTTTTATATTATAATTTATGTCTATACTCCTTTTTACATATGAAAAAAAGTGTATATAGTAAAATTAAAGGGCTCCAATCAATTTTTTTCCAGTCATGTCGTATTAGAGTATTTTAGAATTAGTATTTGAGTACACCAAAAGTGATAAAAAGATATAACATATTTATTTAAGTGATATATATTAAAAGTGGGACTATGTACTCCTAAAAATACGAAAAAGACTTTCTATTTATCTATCTATCTATCTATCTATATACACACACTTCAATAAATCAAGAACCATAAAGGTACTTCAGCAATTATGTGAATAAAAAATATTGGAGTTTAGCTTAGCACTGACACCACTTTTATTAAATTAGCCTTTTTGTAGTCGATGTTTCTCTGCTTTCGTATCTTCGTTAGAACAAGTTTCATGTAGACCATATAATGTAGATAGATCGTGACAATAGAATCATGGATCTTTCTTTACACAGAGAATACTTTTTTATTTAAGAATCATAGTGTATCTACATAAAGTCGCAACTCATTCACCTTTTACATTGGCATACCCTATGAACAGTTCTTAGTTTCTTATGAACTTATACACACCTTTTAATTTTATTAGTGTGCAAGATTTCAGTGTACCCAAATAAAGATTCCTCTATTTCCTAAAATGCCATAACTGAAGCTTTGTTTGTACTTAGGTGATATTCGTATTGGTTTTGTTAATGGTTTTTGGCTGAAAATAAATAGTAGTTACTAAAAAAAGTGATTTTTAGAAGAAGAGGGCGAGTGATAAAAAGTAAGATATATATATATATATATATATATATATATATATATATATATATATATATATATATATATATATGTGCGAGATAGCTTAATTTTTGGCTTATTCTCAGAGCGAGAGGAGTGAAGAACCCGTTTGGGCATGTTTTTTTTTGCTTTAGCTTAATTATGATTTTTAGGCTGTTTGTGTGAGAGAATATAGAGTAACAGAAATTCGCGTATGATTTTGGCCAATATAAATGAAGTCGTTACAGTGTGTACTACAATTAACTTGTGGACCCTATCTTGAAAAAGACACTCCATTTAAAAAATAGTTACTGCAGAAAAACTAAAAATATGAGTTTTTTAAAGCTAAAAAGAATAGGTCCAATGGTTTCTAACTTCTACAAATAGAAGTCAATACAAATAGAACCTTATCATATGCTGATGCACTCCTCAAGTTGAAAAGGAATACTTAATTTACACAAAGAATGGTATCATATTCGATGTTTCTCTAATACATAAAAAGTCCAATAATGGTTCTACAAACAAAAACTCTAAGCCCTGTTCGTATTGGCTTCTAAAAGCTGTTTTTCTATAGTAAATAATTTTTTTACAGTACCTAGTTTCAAACAGAGTGTATTTTCAAGTCGGGGTTCACTAATTGATTGTAGTACACACTTTAGTGGCTTTATTTATATCAGCTAAAATTACGCATGAGTTTCTCTCTCTTTGTACGGCTATCTACAAGCTGTTACTGTTTATAAGCTAAAAATAAAAACATCAATAAAAACCAATATAAATGTTTCTAAGATTCATTAAAAAAACCCATGGACTAATTGCTGGTGGACATAGCTGATTTCCCCATCAATTTCGCCTCTCTGTATGTCACATGACCAACCCCTCCACGATGCTAGCCCAGCTCCCATCCATAGCCACAAGCCCCACAGCCACCGTGCTTAAAATCCCCCGTCGCCACACTGCCCATCGCATTTGTCCTTGGTCCTTACATGGCCAGGTCAATACCAAGAAACCCTCGCTCTCGTTCGCCCACTCCAAACTGCTGCGTCTGCCTTCACTCCGCATTCCTCAGATCGCCGCTTCCCCAAGAAAGCCATTAGAGCGCTGATGGATCACCAGAAGCAGCACAGTCACAAGGGCAATGCTCCCGGTCCCCGGAGCGGCAGCGCGGCGTCGGGCAGGCACGGCAAGGGGGCCAAGGGGGGCGGTGGCGCCGGGGGGAAGAAGCCGATCAAGGTGGTCTACATCTCCAACCCCATGCGGGTCAAGACCAGCGCCGCGGGATTCCGCGCCCTCGTGCAGGAGCTCACCGGCCGCCACGCGGATCCCTCCAAGTACGGCCCCGACGACCGCGACGGCGCCGACGCCGCGCAGGAGCACAGCCCCGAGGGGGGCGCGGCCGCGTCGCCCGACACCGGCGCAGGCCCCGTCGCCGCTGCGGGCCAGCCCGACGTCGCCGCCGTGGCCGCGTTCGGCGGCGGAGACGGCGACGAGGAGGAGGACATCTTCAGGTCGCAGCTGTTGGACAACAACTACTCGGTGTTCTCGCCGCCGACTTTGCTCTACGACCACCCTCACGGCAACAAGGTGCAGTGACCTGATCCCGCCCGCTGCATGTTAGCCGCTGCGCGCGTCCCCCCTCCCTGCATGACATGATGATTTCGTTGTATTGCATGTGTAGTGTGCCGCTAAGATTTGTGCGCGTGTATGCTACTGTGGACGCGAGCCAAGCCTGGGTAATTTGTTTGGGGTCTCGATGTTGTTCCCACCCTCTCTTTTATGGAGAAAAGTTACTGCTACCGGATGTTGTCACCTCACTGTCTGCAACCTGCAAGCGATGCAATGTTAATCGTGGCCATCGATCGACCAGCAAGTGTGCATAGATTTTGTTCTAGGTTCTTTTCATACTGCTTCTCTGATTTTATGGTCGCCTTTTCATGTAGTGCTTTCTTTGGCATGGTCGGCTGGCAATTCACCACTTGGGGGTCTAGAGAGCTAGCTAGCGCGTGCGCGCAACTGTTGTACGCACACGCTGCGTAGGCAATGTGCGCATATAGAGCACACAGGAACCAATAGCCAATCGATGTTTCTAAAGGAAACCATAGTTCTTATAGCCAGTTATGATCAGGCCAAGGCCATGAGGACAAGTTAACTGAAACAGCTGTCAAGATCTCAGTTTTCATTAGAAATAGTGGATATGAACACATTCTTCTCTTTGTCCATCATCAGTTAATTATGGCATGAACAATATTGGAGCCTAGTTACAAGCAAATTTTAGTGCTGCAGTCACCATTAGCCCGCCTGGGGACAATGAAGGCCAGTTAAATGTGACAACCAATTGTAAGAAATCACAGCTTACAAATATTGTTTTCATTAGGAATAGTAGATATGAACATATTCTTTTCTTTGCCCTTCATTACTTCTTTGATGATCGAGATTGGAACCGAGTCACAAGCGAATAAAAGTACTGTCATGCTACAGTTTGGTCTTTAACATTCTTAAGGATTCATGATCCATGTACTACCATCCATTGCTTGCCGACTTCACTCTTGTTCAGGATTCTTCCGATTTTATATGTTTAACATGGATTGATATATGTGTTTTACTTCAATAATTTGATTCTTTCAGTACTATTTGCTTGATGTTAGTTACTTTAATTTGTTGTGTGATTCTTCTACTTTCATTAATTTGTTTGGCGTTCCCAGGGTTGAATATTTTGGCCGAAATTTCGGCCATTTCGTCCGGTGCCGAAAGGCAAACAATTAGGCCAAATTTTAGCCGAATTTATCTCCATTTGAAATTTGTGTAAGCTTTGTTTAAATTTTGGTTATTTTTTATCAAAGTTTAAATGATATTTGAATGGTTCATTCGAAATTTCAGCCGAAATAAACGAAATTTCAGAATTTCGTTTATTTCGCCAGGGAACGAATTTTTTGGCGAGCTGAATTAATTTTCCCCGCGTTCCTTCATGCATGTTGCTTGATGTTCTTTGATTCTTCCGCTTTGATTTCTTTGACATTGGTTGATTTATGGTACTTTTGTTCGTTGTTTCTGTTACTTAGATTTGATTGATACTGGGCTTGAATTTTCTTTCCTTTTGTTCTACGATTCTTCACTTTCATTTGTTTGACATATGTTGACGCACCCATTTCAGCATATTCCTTGATGTGGAATATTGCATAATTACTTTTGTCTTGTAGACCCAAAGTGATCCAAGTAATTAGCATTATCTAGGACATTTATATATAGGTCTGACATACATATATCATATATATACATGGTGATAACACAAACTGATCCCCAGATCATATCATAGGTATTCAGCTATATGGCTTTGATCACTTCTGCCCATTGCATTGGTAGTTATATATATATGATTGTTCTTCGATCCTTTTCAATCCTACTGCCCCTTTCGATTGCTAAAAATTGCTTTCTTTTTCAGGATGTGATATGCATGCCATGCTGACAACTGATCTTTCTCGTAAAACAAACTTTCTTTCGACCATTTATTTCTTTTCTCCTATATCTGTTGTCCCTGTTGACGAGAACAATGTGAATGCCTCTCTCCTGATGTTTCCCTTCTTAGTTCTTCCACAATTGTATGTTTGTTCTTTTGAAATGGAGATCTGTGCAACCAATATACAAAGGGTATGTCTTCATAATGCATGCATATGGTTTGATTATAGCATGAAATTGTCATTGCTATATGTGTTAATTATTATCACTATTCTAAAAAATGACAGCTAGCTCAAGCCGCTTAAGCACTAAGTACCCCCTCTCTACATGCCGCTTAATTATATGGCACACGCTTTGCCATTTTGAGCCTGAATTAATTTGTAGGATCGGGTATGGCGAGTCAGAGGGGGGTGAATGACTTATTAAAATCCTCCTAGTATTAGCAACACAATACAGTGGAAAACACAAGTCTATAAGCTATATTGGTGAGATCATGTGGAGGTCACTTTATAGTTGTGATAAATAATTGACTTTTGGTTTCTGAGAGTTTGCAAATTTTCAGTCACATTCTATTGGCGGTGGTCTGGTCGGCATTGATGCCACGGTTAGACCGGTCAGGAACTGTTTGAACGGACTAGGGTTGGCAGTCAGACCGACTGTGGGAGGCAGATGGCCGAGGTGCCGGTGGTTTGACTGATCTGTGGTTGGTAATCAGACCGCCTTAGAGGTTTGGGTGCAACATGGGTGTTGTTGCTTGGGTGCATTCATGGTGCATGAAACATGCCTGGACTAATGTAAGTCAAGGTATAAAGAATTTGTGTTTGAAAACAATTTATTGGTCTTTA
Organism: Bonia amplexicaulis; assembly: GCA_036346245.1. NCBI lineage: Eukaryota > Viridiplantae > Streptophyta > Magnoliopsida > Poales > Poaceae > Bonia > Bonia amplexicaulis. The sequence goes on from CM070735.1 coordinate 32,772,747, forward strand.
ACGTGCAGGGTGCTTGGAGGTAGCCATGGTCGACGGTGTGGACTGGGGCCTATGCTTGGGGATGAGCTGAGGTGCGGTCAAGGAAGCCAGATGAGATAGTTAGGCTCAAGCGGGTCACAGGAGAAGACAAGGGATTTTAAAGGAAAGATTCGAGTAACGGTTCATCGAATGGTGCGGTCGGTGCGAGGTGTGATCGGTGCTTCTGTTCTTGACAAGTTAGTGTGTAGACTAAAGATGGAGAAGAGTAAATTGTATGTGTAATTGCTAGATTGAACTCTCCTTTGGCTTGTGAGTCATGTGATTCCTTTCATGTGGAAAATAATAAATTAAGAACTTTTTTGCATGCTTGAAATATGAAATTGAATTGCTTAGATCAAATGCTTCTATATTCCATGTCATTTTTGTACTGCCTTACATCATGAGCTTGTACAGAGGGAGTTTGGTGAGCGCATGCTTGTCACGGCATCGCCTAGGCGACGCCTTGGCGTCCGCAGCCGTGGAGGAGGCAGCCGGAGGATCGTCTTGCCTTGGCAGTCTGCCGTCCCTCTCCTCTCCTCTCCGCGCCACGCTCAGTGCCGCCTCCTCCTCGCCGCCGCCTTCCTTCCTGCCGCGTCGCCTCCCTCCCGCCGGGGAGGGAGGCGACGGGACGCTGACAGAGGAGGAGGTGTCGGGAGGGCCGCGGGAGAGCGGGAGGTTCTGGCGGAGGCTGGAGGCGGTGGGGAGGCGAGGAGAGTCGGCGGGAGGAGGCGGGAAGCGGCGGGGGAGAGGAGGCGGAGAGGTGGGAGAGTCGGGAGAGACAGGAGGAGAGGAGGCGAGAGGTCGGGAGTCGGGAGAGATGGGAGAGAGAGTCGGGAGGCAATGAGCGTCATGGAGTTATATCATGGAGACTGCGACATCGCCACCGTGAGCGTCACGACCTCGCGGAGTCTCATCGCTGGCCTTCGCCTAGCGTCGCTGCGTGCCCTCGCTTAGCGTCCAGCGCCTTCACTCGCCGTGGTCGCCGACTCCGCCGTGACAACCATGGGTGAGCGACATTTTCAAGTTTGGATCTCTTTGAGCTATTTCTTCTCTTGCAAGTGTTTTTATATGTTTTATCTTGCAGTTTGTGTTTAGGGGGAGCTTGATCCATTTTTGTTTCTACAAGTGGTATTTTGCTTTTGGTACCTTGTTGTAGTTAGGGATTTTTTTTATTTTCTTGCTTCCCTTTTCATCATGCATAGGACATTTCATTGTGAGATATGCATTTAGATATGAGTTTTGATTATTACTCAATTATGATGTAATTCTAATTTGATATTACTCACTGCCATGTTATGCTTACTTAGCTAGCTTTGTCATGCTTTTGTATGTATGACTGAATGTTTGCTATGCTAGCTTAATTCGAAAACTTAAACTAATATTCACAAGTGGTATCAATTATTGCAATTGGTATCTTTTAAGTTGGAAGGATAGTTTGTTCTCTAGTGATTCTTTTATAATATATGCCATCAAACATGCTTTATTGAGCCTTGAATCTAAACTGAGCTTTAGATTGAGCTATGCTAGTTTTTTTTATTGAAGCATGAGCTTCTCCTAGGCTTTTGCTGCTATAGTCGGGTATTGCTTACGAATTCAGTAGTAGCTCATTGTTCTTGAAGTAGAAACTAACATGAAAAATGATCTCTTTTATGTACAAAAAACCGAGTTCACTAATTATTTCTCATGAGATGACTTATCATTGCACTAAGCATGAACTCAGGGGGAGTTTTAGATGATCAAGACTATAATTTTAAGCTTATTGCTTGGGGTGGTCGATAAAGGCTTGAGTTTTAGCACATGGCTCATTAAAAGTGAAGACAAAAAATAATTGTGAAAAATGGTTGAAACTTAGGAGGCGGTTGCAGATGGCTTCAAATCTAGAACTTGCTTTACTATGATAAGACCAAAATGTGTTTTTAAAAGTGCTAAATGTGCTCAATTTCATGTGTTTGAACAAAATGACCAGGACTTGCTTTATTATGATAAGACTAAAATGTGTTTTCAAAAGTGCTAAATATGCTAATTACGCTCAATTCCAAGTGCTTCAATAAAATGATTCAATGTTGAACTTGTAGCACTATAATTGATTCAATTTGAGCATTTTGGTTCCATTTAGCCTTCTTAACATAGCTTAGCTCATATTTGGACATCTTTAGATAAATTGTTAATTTTGAAGTCTTATTTATCATGAAATTAATTTGAATGCTTTAAATTATACCATCTTGCCTATGTTGGTTATATATATATATCTCATCATGATCTAGATAGTTATGTATGCATTTTATGGATTTAAGTGGTATTCTTTAAACTTGAACCACACTTAGGCTAATCTTCAAAGCTCTTTAGGTTTTGCATTTTCATGCATGCATACATGCTCTCTCTTATACTTCTTTTGCTCCAAGTAGTGTCATGCACATTTTGAGGGGAGCTTTAGCTTTTGATGTCTATATTATCAAAAGGGGGAGAATGTTTTGAGGGAAAAAGCATTATAGGGTGAAAATTGCATAAAGGGGGAGACATGCATTTTTGTGGTATAAGTTGATATAGGGTCGCCTGATCTTCTTGACATCTTCTCGACGTAGGACCAAGATACTCACGTGCAATATCCTGAATCTAGTGATCCCCATTGCCAATGCAAGAGCTAGCACTCTTTAATTCGCAAGAACACACTTGCCGGACTTCACGACTACCAAGCGAAACCTATCATGCTCCCAAGTGAGGTAATATTGGGAATCATGTATACTGAAAATATTGGCATAGTAAATTTTAAGTTTACCAAACTTCTCATTAGGTCATTCATCGCCGTAGTGGTGTCGGCGGTGGTAGCCATCATTGTTGTAGAACAAGTCATCGTCGTCAAAGTGAGGCGCTCCTCCACCTTGCCCATGGCCCCTCCCAGGTCCTTGGGCGTCTCCCCCATGGTATGAACCCATGACCTCAATGGGTAGCGGTGAGTCGCTGGAGGTCTTGGCCTTGCGGTTCCGCTTCCAGGAGCCATGGTGTTTGATGTCGCCGACAATGGAAGATAAGGAACAGGAAGAAAACTCTTTATTTCCTTGCTTCCGATACAAGAGTAAGACCCCCTTTTCTTATAGAGCGAGTCTCAAGCTTAATTAAGGAATCCTATCTACTAATCCTATCTGGTATTGAAATCTAATACTTATCTTTAGTTAGTATGACAGAAAGATAGAAAGTACTATAGGAGATGGATCTGGACTCATCTGTTGGTCGATCTGCGCATTAATTGGATTGCGGCTGTGGAATCTCCTTTCTGTTGCGGCACTGCTGATAAGGAATACCCCATGTAACATCTCTCTCGGCCTTGGAAAATAGCTTGTCCTCAAGCTGAAAGGACGGATAGGCACGTTTAAACTCCACTGGTTCCCAAGTGGCCTCTGCAGCTGGTAGCCCCACCCATTGAACCAACACGTGCCAAACATCACAGCGCAAGCTAGCCTTCAAAACTTTGGCTAGAACTGGAATAGCCCGACCATTGATAGTAGGCGGTAGTAGTGGTACGGATGGCGGTGGAGTCCCATGAAATTTCTTCAGAAGAGCCACGTGGAATACATCATGTAAACGGGATCCCATAGGGAGGCGAAGATGGTATGCCACTGTCCCCACCCGAGCTAGCACTTGATATGGCTCGTAGTACTTGGGACTAAGTTTGCCTTTGCGCCAACCCGGCAACGAATCCGCTGGATGATGAATGAGTCGCAGCCATACCTAGCCATTAACCTCAAATGTGACCTCACGGTGATGCCGATCATAGTAATGTTTGGCGTATTGTGGGGCTTGAAGCAAACGCTCATGGACATCAGCGAGAAAGGCATCACAGTCATGAAGTTGAGCCTCCACGGCTGCCACCTGAGCCGAGCCAGTACCATAAGTTTTCAAGGAAGGACATGCACGTCCATAGACCACCTTGAAGGGCGTATCGTGAAGAGCTATATGATAGGATGTATTATAACAATATTCCGCCCATGGCAGCCACTCCACCTATTGTCGCGGTCGATCTCCTGTGAAACAACGAAGGTACATAGCAATCATTTTGTTAACCGCCTTGGTCTGGCCATCAGACTGTGGATGAAAAGTGGAGTTCATGTGAAGATTAGTGCTCGTGAAACAAAAGAGATCTTGCCAGAAAGCACTTGTGAAGACTAGGTCACGATCACTGACAATGGATTGTGGGATCCCATGAAGGCGCACAATGTCTTGAAAGAAGGCACGGGCGACTGATGTGCCTGTATATGGGTGGCCTAATGGGATAAAATGGTCATATTTGGAGAAGCGGTCTATGACTGACAGAATTACAGACTTACCATGCAGACAAGGCAACCCCTTGATGAAGTTCATTGAGATATCAATCCAAACACTATGGGGGCACTATTAGGGGTTGTAACAATCTGGCCGGATGGAGGTGCTCCATCTTGTTTCTTTGGCATATCTCGCAAGCTCGCACAAAGTCCTGTAATGCCTTGCGAGCGTAGGGTATATAGATTTCTGAACGGAGACGTTGCAATGTCTTCTGGAAGCCTTCATGCCCGGTGTGTGCTACTGACAATATGGATGGCAAGGCGAGCAAAGAGGGAGAAACATACACATGTCACCCGTGAAGTAAGAGGCCATCTGACCATGTCCATGGATCCCCCAATTCCCCGGCTTGAAGTTTCGAGCGGAGGTCCTAGATTTCAGTTGATGTGGCCGCTTCTTGCCGGAGCTCATCAAAGAGTGAAAAAGGTCCTGACAATGCACATGCAACAAAAACCAGAGTCTCTCTTAGCTCATTTTGCACCAAGTACCAAGAGAGACGCTAGCTAATTGCAATAATATGAATATAAGGGCACAAGATTGCTCAAAGAAACTAAATTACACAATCTAAAAATTATGAGCTAGGATTAGCTAACCCTAATTCAGCCAAAGCTCACTTTTCTTTTCTTTTCCTTTTTTAAACTTCAAGCCATGGCTCTTTCTTATTCGGCTGCCTTCTTCTTCTACTTGTGGCCAACACTAAGGTTTTAGCTTCCTTTTGCGCAAAAATTCAAAAATTTCAGTAAGCGTAATTATTACTGAGAGCAGCCTTAATGCAATATCAAAAGCTAGTCTCAAGATGAATTAAAATGTGGGTGAAGCTCAAAGCACCAAAGTTTTGGCTGGGAAAACACTAATAGACCGAAACATAGGTTAGTAGTTGGGATTAGTAGATTTGGACATAACTCGATGTTTGATTTGGACATGACTTCCTCCCCTAAAATTTTGGAAAGGAAACTGGAAAGTTAGTTTCGGACAGCAAGCAATCACAGATCAATACTGCGGGTTACAACTCTTGGTGCTAGATACGAACTCTTGATTAGTTTGACTTGGCCAAACATAGGTCACTCGGGGGGTTTTGGCAAGCTATCAATTTTGAGCTAATAATTTTGAGATATGTATGATTCGGATGAGGCTATTGAAAATGGCCAGCTGAAGAGAACTCGGCTATGGTGGCAATCGACCAAACAGCAAAGCAAGATCACTGATACTTTCGCCTATGACTAGAACAACATGGTGGCGCACATGATGATCCGGACAACATGGGTTAGTAGAGTCAACGATTAAGCTACGCAAAGAAATATGACAATCAACACTTAAACCAAAAATTCTAATGGACTAAAACCTAACAAAACTAATGAAATAACAGATGCAAAAACTAGGGTGTCAATATTTTTATTTTTTGGTTTATGGACAGTAGGGAAAAAAATAAATGAGCTAGGAAATTAATCTAAAATCTAGGGTAAATAATCCTATCGAGGAAATTGTGCTCTGATACCAAGATGATACAGGATCACTCGATCTTCTCGATGTAGGACCTAAGATACATGCAATCTCTTGAATCGTAGCGATCCCCCATTGCCAATGCAAGAGATAGCACTCTTTAATTCGTAAGAACACACGTGCTAGACTTCATGACTACCAAACGAAACCCTATCGTTCTCCCAATTCCTAGCGGAAAGGTTGAATGATCTTGATTAGCGAAGCAATCCCAAATTTTCTCCATGAGGTAATTTCGGCTGGCATGAAGATAATCCAAAGCAATCAATCTATTCAATCTGTTGTTTGATATCTAGTGGTCTGACTTTCATGGATAAGGGGTTGAGCTACTTATGGGCAGCCGCCTCCCTTTGGTGTGCGCACCAGGGCCTACGGCTGTTTAGGCCAAGTCAGCCAAGGTGGCCGAGCCAAGTCGGCCAAGGTGGCCGAACCCACCTCTAGTTCGGTTAAGCAAACCGAACCATACTCTTAACTTAACAATTGTGTTCTGACTCAGTAGCTAACAACTAATTATATGGCTGAATTAGGCTTCGGCCAAGCTTGGCACGCTGGCCGTGAAGACCCTCTCGGTCATGTGCATGGGTTGTCTCCTCCTGGTATACCCGCATGGGACTCAGGATTGTGCACTTGGCTTCCTTCTTTACTATTGATATGCATGACGTCTTGGGTAGTGGCCGCATGGACTTCTTGAACTCTTGATGCCGCCTCTGCATGCCGCATGGACTCTTGCTTTGCATAGCACATGCTTTCTCTCCTTACTGGCCGAAAGGAGCAGTGTCATCTTATGCTTCTCCATGGCTTTGGCACTAGCCTCCCTTGCCTCCCTTGTGGTTCCAAAGTCTCCACATCATTCAAACCTGGGAATGCATAAAGAACTTGCATGAGATAGTATACTGTTCTCATCAATACAAGGGAATTCATTAAAAAACAGATCCATCTGTTTATTTAAAAAGCTTGGCTCATGCTCTAATCACTGGACCTTTTGGAATAGCCTCATGCTTATTGAAGAATTGGAAGGTGTGGTAGTAGTGGTAGTATGGATGTCCTCATCATAAGTAGTATAAGTGGTATAGTTGCAAAACTTGCTCAATTGGAACCTACAAATGCCAAAATGAGATATTTGAGTAAGGAGGAACTTCATTGCATATCATTTGCTCTCTTTTGCATTTGTGGTTCTTTTTCTTGCTATGAAAATGGTCGCATTATGGGGTGAAAATTGCATAAAGGGGGGAGTACATGCATTTTTGTGGTATAAGTAGTACAAAACTTGCTCAATTGGAACATACAAATGCCAAAATGAGATATTTGAGTAAGCGGGAGCTTCATTACATATCATTTGCTATGTTTTGCATTTGTGGTTCTTTTCCTTACTTCGAAAATAGTCATGGTGAGCAATTGCTTTTTTCTTTGGACCATGAGCTTTTGTGAGGTTTTAGGTGTGATTTGGAGCTTTTGTGAAACACTTGTTCTTTCTTGATGTTTGCTTCATCCACACTTTGCCAACATGGTCATGGGTTCTTTCTCTTTCAAATAGATCATATGTGGCTTTTGCAAAATCTTGGTTTTCTTTTTCAAAAAGAAACTCAATTTTTTTACCTTTTTGGTGTTTGTCAATATATTCATCAAGGGGGATTGTAAAATGTGGAGGTTACCCTATGATTGTGATGAGTAATTGACTTTTGGTTATTTGAAGTTAGCAATTTTTCAGTTGCATTCAGTTGCTGGTAGTCTGACCAACATTGGGCCCACAGTTATACTAGCCAAGAGTGGTTTGACCAGCCTAGCACTGGTAGTCAGGCCAGATGTGGGAGGCGACGGTCAAACCGACCTTTGTTGGTTGTCTGATCGGCCAAGGTGCTGACAGTCTGACCGGTTTGTGGTTGGCGGTTAGACCAGCCTTGGAGGTTTAGAGTTGAGTTGGTTGAGTGTGGGCGCATCATGGGTGCCGTTGTTTGGGTGTATTCATGGTGGTCTAACATGGGTCAAGTTGTGAACAATTTGTATCCAGAAATAGTTTCTTGGGCTTGGATGTGAAGGGAAGGTTCGAGCAACGGTCAATAGAATGGTGTAGTCAGTGCAATTAAGGTGTGGTCGGGAGAATCGACAGGGAGACTTGACAATGCGTGAGATATTGGTGAACCTACGCATTGCAAGCATGAGGATTGCTTGCAAAGGAGATGACCATGGACTAGGCACCGGCAAGAGGTGAGGTCCACGATCAGGGCAAATGAAGCGCAAAGCTTTGTGGAAGGCGATAGATGGGCATTTTGGCAAATTGCCCAATCCCAGAAAAGCGGCGGTGTGCGAAAACACGACATTAGCCTAGGTGGTTTAGGTCAAGAATGTGCTAAAAATGTGAAGTGGATTAAGTGTTGATTTACTAACGGATTAATGGGTGTGCGCTTTGAGAAGCGTGCATGTATAAGTATAAGACCTATTATGGTATTGGGTTATTGGGTTAGCCCATGTGAGTGGTTGAAACGTAACTAGATGCACTGGTTAGGATTTCCCTTGTGAGCTTCTGTATATAAGGAGGGAGAGAGGTGGCTTAGGTTAAGGTTTGGAGAGAGTTCATGCATAGCCTTAAGAGGAGTTAGGGTTCTTAGAGAAAACCTTGTGAGATGTGAGACTCCTATGGTTAAGTTTTTTTCATCCTTATGCGTTGTGTACAGGTAGGGAGTGGTTATAAATATTCATCTCAAAGTATTAATAGATATCAAAAATTCTTCTAAGTCTCTCATATGCTCTCATGTTGATTTCTTGATTTTGCTTGGTTTTTGATGTTTCCTCTTTCCTTATTCTTGTTGTTTGCCAAGAATGTGTAAGTGATGATGACATCTTCTGGAGACCAGATTTCATCGATTTAGGTGCTTGTTATTTGCATGTTCTTGTGTTTGCCCGGTTTTGGCTCAAGAGGGTGATTTTGGTGTTTTGATCTTGTGGGTGTTGTGGCTTGAGTTTGTGATGTAATATAGTTTGCTATGACATATGAGAACTCATCCAAAGATATCTAGATGATCAAAAACTCACGAACAAGAGTAAATCGATATTTTCCTCTTTTGCCTGGTTTTGGTGTGCCCTTCAAACAGAAAAGGACGGAACTTTGGCCACTATTTTCATGATCATTGATTGGATTAGATTGTTGAAATCCTAAATAAGGTGCATACCAAATTTCAAGTGATTTAGAGCCTTGGTTTGATAGTTGGCTCAATTTGTTATTTTAGCTCGGTTTTGATGCTACAGAGCTTCAAGAGCCAAAAGATCCCAATTTTCTTAAGTACCTTGATCTTTGTTTCGAATAGGTTCTTAAGGTCGTGATCTAACTTTGGTTCAAGTTTCAAGTCATTTGGAGTTGTGGATCGGCTACTAATAGATCGTATGTGGAACCCAGGGTATAATAGTATGCTTGTATCCATAGTTTCACTACTTTTATAATTATCAGCTAGAAGTATTGTTCCTAGTGCTGTTTAGCCTTGTTAAAGACTTTAGCCTTGTGTGGCAATGTATTTGTAATGTTATAGAATAGTCTCTAATTATTGTTCTGCTGCAATACTCAGATGTAGCTTATTGGTTGATAAAATAGGAATTTATTATGTTTTGTTGGGTAATAACTACAGATTGGTGCCATTACCTAAGGTAGTGATGGCACGGGTCGCCACACAAAAGTTCGAGAAGGATATTATACACAGGGGTGGAGGGAGGGGGTGCTGGCAGGGGCCAAGCTCCCCTCATGGTTGGATAAATTTGTACTATATCCCTTTATATTTTAAATAGTTTTATTGTCATGGTTGGATAAATTTGTACTATAGCCCTTTATATTTTAAGGAATTTTACTGTCGTTAGTGCTATTTGGCCCCCCTCATAAAATGTAATTATATTGTATAGGTTATTTGGCCCCCTCATTTCTAAATCCTAGCTCCGCCCCTGATTACAGAGGTAGATCAAAATCCGGAGGCAAGTACAAGTCATGCAAGTATTGCATGAAAGATGGATACGACATGTCTAGGTGCTAGTGGATAAAGACCAAGGAGAAGAGAGATAGCAATTTCATGGAAAAGAGAAATCAACAAGAGGACGATGCTGAAGCCATCATTGTTGCCAAAGAAGATTTCGATGGAGATGTTCTGAGAGACCACGTGAGATGTCACTGGTCAATATGTGATGAACAATTGGCACGTTCGTTGAGTTAAGCTCTTCCTCATAGATCTTAACTGGTCTTAAGAATCATGGCATCAGATAGGTATTCCGCTAAGCCACCCGTCTTTGGTAGGGTTGACTTCCTATATTTGAAGGCGAGAATGGCTACTTATATTCAGGCCCAAGGCTCTACAATCTGGGAAAAAAAATCAAGAGTTCATATATTGTCTCTGCCGATGATTAGGTCACTAGCAAATCTTCCAGATGTGGAGGCAAATAACAAGGTTATGAATCTCCTGATTCAGTGACTTGGTAGAAACGAGTTTGACCGTGTGTCTCGATTCGGCACATGATATCTGGCAGACTCACTGATTACCATGAGGGCTTCACAGGTATCAAAGAGGTACGTCAGAATCAATTCAAGAAAGAGTATCAAAAATTTGAGATGAAACCAAGAGAATCTTTGGATGAGTGCTCTCATTTTCATAAGATTCTTAGCAACTTGTGTACCGTTGGTGTGACATTTCCCAACTCTGAAAATGCACGGCGAGTGTTTGGAGCTTGGACATGTCGGTTTGGGAGATGAAAGTCACTTCTATCAATGACACTGCTGTCATGAGCGAGCTCACCTTGGATAAGCTTTATTAAAGGTTGAAAACCCATTAGATTGACTTGTTCTCACGCAAGGACAAGTCACTGTCAATGGCACTTGTGGCCGATTCCACCGAGAGCCCTTCTTCTGGCTCAATTGCATCAGTTCCTACTGGTTTCTTCTTGTCTGCTCTGCATGCTATAAGTGATGATCAGCTTGAGTAGTTTCCCAAGAATGACCTAGTTCTCCTATCCACCAAATTCACTAGAGCCTTAAACAATGTGATATTGAGAAAGTGGTGGAGGAGGTTCAGCTTGGTGCTTCGAGTGTGGTGAGCTCAATCACATTCGAGTCTACTGCCCCAAGCTCAAGGGCAAGGATGTGAAGGAGAAGTTGTACCATAAGCACTCACCACTTCAAGATCCCAAGAAGAAGCACATTTACCGCAATGTAGTTCACAAAGTTGTTTTCGCTCTTGAGCAACTTAACTTCAGCGATATGGACTCGGAGTCCAAGGAGGAGGAGAATGAGCCTAGAGGTAAAAAGAAGGCAACCGACTTCACCGACATGTGCTTTATGGCAACCACCATCGATATCTCCGGCAAGGATGATCCTAACGGCGACGGTGATGTGGTAAAGACCACATATGATGAGATGACTCGTGCTGTACTTTGCCAAGATCATGATCATAAGAAATGCAAGAAGAGAATGAAGAATCATTATTCCTTGGTTGAGGGTGTTGGACTGATGCCGGCAATCAAAGAGGGTGAATGATTGTGGAAACTTTTTCTTCCCTCAAGTATTTAAAATCTTCACTAAAATGACTATAGGAGTCATCAAGCTCAGATTACACCTTCTACATAAGATTCATAGAAATCTAGGATCAAAAGAAGCAACAATCTGGCTATATCTGCAAGCCCGGTAGTACCGCCATCGCCACTGGGTATGATCGTAGCTAACAGTATTACCGCCAAATGGTGGTGGCCTATATGACCGGTGTGGGTACTATCGCGAACTAGGGGTCGGTATGACTGCACTTGCAGTATTACCGCTACAGGGATGTCAATACTAACACTTGTCATGTTCTCAGTCACAAACCCTGCGAGACAAAAACCCAAATTAGAGAATCTTGATCAAATCTTATCCAAATACAACCAAAATTGGTTTGGACCTTTGAACAGATGTCAGGAACCAAATCACATCAAGAAATACAAGGTTCTTGGACTTGCTTCCATCCAATTGAAATCATGTTCTAGGTCATAAGGACACACCAAACCCTAAAACTCAAATTACTTCATACTCTTGAGGATTTAAGTCATGAGAACTTTTGGATCATCTCTTAGATGTCCTAGGAAGGTAATCTAAGAAAGACCACGATCACAGAATCACAAATATTGGTCAAGAAAAGGCAAGAATTGGGCAAGATCTTGATTCTTGCTATAGAAGTTATCTAGATGGGCAAAAATTGATCCCAAGGATTTACCAGTTCCTCCTACATATCATAGATCATAGAAAAATAACAAATAGCATAAAAAGAACCAAATCACCATAAGCATGAACAAGAACTCATGCAAAGAGATAAAAGCACAAGGATTACAAGAACCTGATCTATTGCATGGAGAGATGATTTTTATAGCTTGTTGGTTACAAAGGTGTAAGAATTAAACTTTCATTTTACGAAACTTTGCAGCACTTATATGATTCAACAAAACATCATTGCTTCTATTAAAATATACAAACTGACCTTCGATTAGTGTTCGGAATCTGCATGATGTCTTTCTTCTCTCTACCTTACTGCTATTAATTCTCATGATGGACAGAGACTTGAAGTTATATGTATGTGTGATATGGCTTTTATATTGTATGAAGAGACACTTTTTTATACGCTTGTTACGAATAGTCGCATTGTTTGTCGTCACTACTAACAATGTCTGCTGCCTTGTGAATGACCACCGACGCCGCCGCTTATGAGCAGAATATGCCATTCATGTAACTGCTTGTTATATGTTGCCAGCGTTAAAGTCTATAGGCATGTTCTTTAACGGCTTCTAAAAACGGCTTTTGGCTTTTGCTACAGTACTTAACTTTCAAACAGAGTATTTTCTCAAGACGGGATCTACAAGTTAATTGTAGTACACATTAAAAGCCCAATATTTGTATCAACCAAAATCGCAAGTGAGTATCTCTCTCTGTAATCTGTCGTAAATAGCTAAAATTCAAAATTTTTAACTAAAAACCATAAGCCGCAGTCATATCAAACAGGCCTATAGTCGTGCCGTGCATGCAATATCTAGCAACTATTTGCCCATGTAGCTTGCTGGCCCATGCACGCAACATGCAACTAACACATACATATACACTTTAACATTTATTTAGCAAAGGGAGAGAAGAGGGATTAAAACCCTTGATTTGAATCCTTAAATTTAGTAACCATCATACTAGATCTTTTAATACTAGATGTTAAAGTTGTTGATTCCATTGCCGTTCGTTCCATATCATTTTTGGGACACTGCAATTCACTAAATTTATCCCTTTCTGAATTGGAACCAATCATGCAGAGCACTTGTCCATTCTAAATCTCTCCAAAACTTTATTAAGATATCCTTGCTGAGACAATCCTAATAGATCTTGCTTTCCATCACAAAAAATTGCTATCCCAACCACATAGGATGCCTCTCTCATATCTTTTATTTCGGAACTTTTAGAGTGATTTCTTAACATAATATAACAAAAATTTATCATTAGCAGCAAGAAGAATATCATCGACATATAAGACTAATGTAATAAACTTGCTCCCCACTATTCTTCATGTATATACACTGATCAACAGTGTTTTCTACAAAACCGTAAGATATAATAGTATTATTGAACTTAATTATACCATTGTCGGGAAGCTTGTTTCAACCCATATATCGATTTCTTTAACTTACACATTAATTCTCTTTTCCCAGAGTTATAAAACCTTCCGGTTGGTCCATATAAACTTCCTCCTCTAAATCACCATTCAAAAAGGCAGTCTTTACATCCATTTGATAAAGCTCTAAGTCAAAATGTGCCACCATTGTAAAATAATTCTTAGAGAATCCTTCTTAGAAACAAGAGAGAAGGTTTCTTTATAGTCAATGCCATCTTTTTTAGTGTAACCTTTAGCGACAAGTCTAGTTTTAATTCTTTCAATATTGCCTTTTGAGTCGCGCTTGGTCTTAAAGACCCATTTACACTTAACTAATTTTGCACTTTTAGGCAACTCGATTAATTCCCAAATTCTATTGTCATCCATTGATTTCATTTCTTCCTTCATTGCATTAAACCACTTTTCAGAATCATCACATTCCATGGCTTGCTTAAATGAGACTAGGTCTTTATTAAACTCGAGTCGCATTCTTGTACAACTGAGTATACCACATAGTTATCTGAAATGGCATATCTCTTTTGTCGAGCTGACTTACGCAATGTGGTTTCTTCTAGCTAAACTTCTTTATTTCCGTGTTGAATATTATTAGCCGGTTCTTGAAATGGAACACTATCAAGGGATGCATTAGTTTTTAAAAGATCCTCCCGAATTTCTTTAATATCCACATTTCATGGTTTATCACTCCCACTAAATTGACCATTTTCAATGAATTGAGCATTACCATATTCTACTATTCTTGTACTATGATTTGGACAGTAAAATGTGTATCCTTTAGACTTATCAGAATAGCCAATGAAATTACCACTAATGGTTCTCACATCAAGCTTCTTTTCATGTGGATTATATATCCTTACTTTTGGTGGGCAACCCCAAACATGAAGATATCTTAAACTGTGTTCCTTTCCTGTCCATAGCTCATAAGGAGTCTTAGGAACTGATTTACTAGGAACCCTGTTAAATAAATATGTTGCAGTCTTTAATGAATGCATCCACAAGGATAAAGGTATAGAACTTTAACTTAGCATAATCCTAACCATTTCTATAAGGGTATGATTTCGTCTCGGCCACACCATTTTGTTGAGACATATCTGTCATTGTGTATTGCGCACCAATGCCTTTACTTTCAAGTTATTTTGCAAACGGGCCTGGACATTGTCTATTTTCATTAAATTTTCCGTAATATTCACCACCCCTATCGATCTCACAACTTTAACTTTCTTATCATGTTGCCTCTCTACCTCAGTAATGAATATCTCTAATACATTTAATGATTGAGATTTTTCATGCAACAAGTATATATAACAATATTGTGAGAAGTCATCAATAAAAGTGATAAAATACTTTTCTCCACTCCATGATGGAATATCAAAAGGACAACATATATCAGTGTGTATTAGCTATAAAGGTTCACTGCTTCCTGTGGCTGCATATTTCGATATATGTGAGGTTTGTTTACCTTTAATGCAATCCATACATACATCCCAATCATCAAAATCCAATTTAGACAAAATTTCATTTTTAATTAGCCCCATTATTCTTTCCTTGGATATGTGACCAAGTCTTTGATGCCATAAGAAAGCAGAACGTTCGTTATGCATACTACGTTTATTACCTATAATTTGTTCCACAGAAAATAGAGATCCAGCAAACATAACATCAAGATTAAAGCAGTACAAGCCTTCTATTAAAGCACCAGATCCATAACAGTACTTATTCTTACATAAAGAAAACACATTACTTCTGATGTCAAACTTAGAACCTAGTTTATCCAACATGCCAACAGAAACTAGATTTCTAGCACATTGAGGAACATATAGACACTTTTCTAAATCCAAGTGGTAGCATGTATCTAGGATTAGCGATATGTCCCAATTACTTTAATTTGTGCCTTCATTCTGTTCCCCATATACAAGAATCTTTCATTTCCACTTATGGGTTGGATCGAAAGGAATTTCTGAGTAATATATGAAACATGAATATGAGTAGTAGTGCCAGAATCTAACCACCATGTATTATTTGGAACTTCCATAATATTAGACTCGTGACACAGAAATATAATTCATACCTTTCTTTTCGAATCAAGCTTTTCTTTTCGGGTAATCTTTCTTGAAATGACCGGTCTTCTTGTAGAAATGGCACTTCAAGTCCTTGTGGATTTGGCCTTCTTTGACCTTTGTTGGCAACTTATCCTTCTTACCCTTCCATGGTTTACCCTTGTTGCTGCTAGTTCCATTATGATCCATGAAATGCATAGAGTGGTCTTTCATTTTCTTTAAGCTTCCTCTTAAATCAACATGGCCTTAATCTCCTGAATATTCCACTTGTCTTTAATGATGTTATAGTTCACCTGGAATTGACCAAACTCAGGAGGAAGTGAGTTCATAATAAATTGCACTACAAAAGAATCACTCACATCCATTCCCATTGATTTTATCTTTGTTGCAAGGTTAGCCATGCTAGCTACATGATCATGAATGGGACATGACCAATTAAACTTCTTGGTCGTGAGCTCACTCATAAGGCTTACTACAATGGACTTATCTGTAATGTCCGATTGAGAGTATTCTTTGATCTTCAACTTAAACTCCTTTTCATTTTCAGTCTTAGGCATTGATGGTTTAATATTTTCAGCGATCATCATTCGCATTAAGTTCAAGTTCATTCTATTAGACCATTCCCAAGCTTCATACATAGTTTTTTCTTCATCATTACTTTCATCAGTAAGTGTTGCGGGCTGATGATCCATAACTATTGCTAAGTCCAAGTTTAGAACACCCAGTTGAAACTGGATCTATTCGGCCCATTTGACATAGTTTTGTTAGTCGCTGGACTCTTGCTCTTGGTGATAGCAAGATCCTTACTCTCATGGAGAGGATGACACTTGGATATGGGGCAATTTTTTTCTTGGTTTATTTCTCGCACAATGCCATGCCAACCTGAGGGGTTGGGGATACAAATTTATAGGCTGAGAATCAGCCAAGCATATGCTAAGATGCTAGTCCTAGATGCTAGTCAAAAGCTGTCCTAAAGCTAGTCTAAGATGATAGTCCTAGATGCTAGTCAAAAGCTGTCCTAAAGCTAGTCTAAGATGCTAGTCAAAAGCTGCCCTAAAGCTGCCCTAAAGCTAGTCTAAGATGCTAGTCAAAAGCTGTCCTAAAGCTGCCCACAAAGACCACAGTACGGGGACTTATTCATCAAGTTTAACCCATTGAACTTAACAAAATCGCTGCTCGGAGCTTACAAGTCAATAGTGGATGCAAACATTATATATGCTCATTTGTTAATAAGCAAGAAGAAATTCATTTGAACAATAAACTTTAATTGCATATTTAAGAACATCTTTGGATGATACTTAAACATGTCATTTATTTAATAATGATACGTATGCAATTTTATAGATGATTAAATACACTCAATATAACAGAGATGCCATCTTTGGATAAGCAAATATATCTCTCAAGCATGTCGTCATTCCATTTTATTCAACTTAATTATTTGCAGTGGCCCACCTTTAGGCGACCTTCTAACATAATAATTTGTGATCCAAAATGTCATTTTATTGCAGTATCAAAACAAACATACATAATTAAATATTTAAACTATTGTAAGCTAGGCCACTTTGGTGACAAACAAGCTCTGTCATTCAATAAATATTTAACCGGTAATATTACAATAAATTTAGACCAATGTGCACATCCATCGTAATAGTAAATGCCGTTACTGGAGTTGCATACAATGATCTTTCTTGTGTCCAAAAATATTTGAATAGCAATAATGACAAAATAAAGACAAGATGTTGCCTTAAAATATGATCCCCAGAATATATATATATATATATATATATATATATATATAGGGGTACCATGGTGTCTAGGCACCAAGCCTCCCCTTTGGATTGCTTTTAGATGCGTGCTATTGTGATTGAGACTTTTCATCCATAATTGATTTACCATGCATGATATATTATATACCATTACACTAGCACACATCTAAAAGCAATCCAAAGGCAGGGAGGCTTGGTGTCCAGACACCATGGTGCCCCATTTCAGCGTCCTATATATATAATGGGTCATGGAACCCTTCTGTTATCTGGCAAACATGTACACATATGCGAATAATGGGTCATGTAACCCCTATGTATAAAATAGCCGCACATATATGTATGAATAATGGGTGCATCAACCCTACTTCCATCCAACAGCATTATATTCAGAGGTCAAAATCAAACAACAACAAGTCTGTCAAGGAAAACATCTAGAAACAGCAAATCATTCAAAAGAAAGAATCCGATCATAATGTGAATCATAAGTATTGCTATAACGTTGCTCTGATACCAATTGTAAGAATTAAACTTACATTTTGTGGAGCTTTGCAGCACTTATATGATTCAACAAAACATCATTGCTTCTATTAAATTGTACAAACTGACCTCGCTCGGTGTTCGAAATCTGCATGATGTCTTTCTTCTTCCCTCTACCTAACTGCTATTAATTTTCTCTTGATGGACAGAGACTTGAAGTTATATGTTTGTGTGATATGGCTTTTATAGCGTGTGAAGGGACGCTGGTTTTATATGCGTGTTACGAACAGCCGCATTGCCGGCTGCTTGCTACCAACAGCCGTCTGCTACCCTACGAATAGCCACCTAACGCTACTGCCTTGCGAACAACATGTGCCATGCATGTAATTGCTAGTTATATGCTGCCGGCGTTAAAGTATATGCCGTGCACACAATAGGAGCCTCTCCTACTGTTTCCCGTCAAAAAAGTATATGCCGTGCCATACATGCACTATCTAGCAGCTAATTGCCCATGCTGCTTGTTGGCCTATGCATGCAATTTATCTAGTAGCCACTGCTGGCCCGTGCTTGCAACATGCAATTAACACATATGTATACACCTCAACATTTATTTAGCAAATGGAGAGGAGGGATTAAAACCCCTGATTCCAATCCTTAAATTTAGTAACCATCATACTAGATCTTTTAATACTAGAATCAATCTAATAAATTATATAGGCCATAAAAGATTAAATTAATCTTATAAAAGGACCATCCACAAGTCTCACTCTTACACCACAAAGAAGAGAAAGAACTAGCCTAAGCCTAGAATTCTAACCTATTTCCTTGCAAACCCTAGCTCTCCTCGCCCTTTATCATATAAGCTAACCAGCCCTCTTAGGGGTCTAGACCCACTAAGGACTTGAGGAAACCCATCAACCCCATAATGTCGAGTTTTATACTCAAACGCATAATTTTCAAAGTGCTTACAAGGATGAACCCATTTACACCCAACTGTTTGATCCACTTCACACACGACCCTAGCCTAACCCTAAACCACTTCCCTTGCGACTCCCCGCGCTGCTGTTTCAGTGTAGGTCTTAAGTCCGGTTTTGGGCATTATCCGAAATGCCCCTTGACGAAGCTTGTGGGCACCTTCCCTTGACTCTGTCTTCAACTTATCATGCAAGCCACCATGCACACCATGTGTAGGTCGATCAATGGCTTCGCTTCCATCGGCAAGTCTCTCCCACTTTCGGTTCCCATCAGACCACGTCTCATTTGAACCGACAAAGCAACTTGATCTAACCCATTGCTCGAACTTTGAACACAATCCTTGACTTAACCATGTGCCATGCTTGAGCCCAACAATCCCACATAATCTCCTTGACTATTCTAGACCTCGATTCTCCTTGACCTAGTCCCAGTCACCCTTCATTGACCATAGTTGGCTCCAAGTTTTCCTACACATCTAAAGACCAAAAAAATCATTTTCTGGGCACAAGTTCTTCACAACTTCACCCACGTTAGCATAAACATGCGACATGCAACAATGCAACCATGATGGAGTTCCAAGATCATCCTATGATCAAATCTCCCATAATTCCCAAATTTCATAACCAACTCACCTTAGATGGTATGACCGCACTCTACATGGCGGTCATACCCCTTTGGTAGTACCACCAACCACCAGCTGGTCTGACTAGCCCTTACCGTTTTCCCGATAATAGGGAGTGGTATGACCATTTGCCAAGGTTGGTTCTACCGCCTCGATAGTATTGGCAAGCGCAACCTGATCATACCGTCCTGCAAACCAGAAAACGACTATCTTTGGAAAATAGCTACTGTCATCTAGAGACCGGTCATACCGCACCTGCGATAGTACTGCTCCTCACCATCGGTACTACTACTACCACTGGACCAAGATTACTCGCGATTGCTTGGCCAAGATTACCGCTTGGACCCGACAAAGAACTGAAGTTTCAAGAATTGCAAACCCTTTGCAAAATCTTAGATTCAACTCAACCCATATGTAGATTGTTCATCACAAATTGACCTAGGCCTACCCATATGGTCTCTCAATCTCCCCCTTTATTAACACATTGGTAACTATCTCAAAAATGCACATGAGCTGATTTTTGGAAATGAGAGGTTTTGCAAAGACAAGCTCTCCGTAGTCTAGAATTGAGCTGAAAGCATGAAGATGACCAAGAGAGCACTGAAATGGATTGAGGGCAAAGGAAAAAAGCAAGTTTTTATCAAAACCACTCAAATCCAAAGAAACTTGGAAATTTTGGGAAATTCTCACTCTAGGTCCAAAAGAAAGAACGAGTGTTCTATATGACCTTGATCATGGTGAGAAGACACAAAAGCAATGAATATTTGCAAAAGGATGTAAACTTCTTAAGAGACTCATTCCAACCTTCAAAAGCTCAAAGAATTCAAATCCCCCTTTATTGACAAATCTCCCCCTTAGCCTATGCATGCATTTTTGTCCAAATTTCTCCCCATTTGACGATAAATTCATCAAGATGTATGAGGAAGAAACTAAATGAGGTTAAAGAAGAGAAAACCCAATATGGATAATTTTATTTTGTTTTAGTTACACTAGGAGCTTCGAAAATTATCTGAATCAAGAACAAAGTATTTCACCAAGCCATGCAATGATGAAGCTTCAACCAATGGAATTTTGCTCATTTTGTCAAGTTACAGCATCTCAAGCCATTGTCGACCATCTCAAGCATTACACTTAAAAAGAGTGGTCTTAGTCATACAGAACTCCCCCTGAATTCATACCAAATACAATGGCAAGCTGTTTCATGAGAAAGAATTGTTTAAATGCAATTTTGAGCACAATTGAGATTTTATAGCAATGTTTTCTAAAGCAAGATCTTATTAATGATTCAAGTTTGAACTAAAGCAGCTCTAACTAGGCTTTATTCGGAATCAAATGTCAACTAGGCAATTTGATGTGACAAGATACTTGAATCCTTTATGATCTCTCAGGATTTCAAAAGATCTGATTATGATAGTGTGTTTATTTGAAGACTGTTAATGATTCAGCTATTTACTTGCTCTTATATGTTGATGATATATTGATTGTTGCAAAAGACAAGGCATCAATTTCAAAGTTGAGGGCACAACTGTGCAGTGAATGACATGAAGGATCTCGGTATAGCAAAGAAGATTCTTGATATGTAAATCATCAGAGATAGACATTTTAACAGATTATACATAAGTTAGAAAGGATATAATAATAAAGTCTTCGTTGTTTCTGTTAGATCTATTGGAGAATAGATGAATAAAGGTTAGTTGTATTGATCTCAGTCCAAAGGGCTATATATAGAGTACATAGGACACAGGGCTAAACCCTAGAAACTAGAAAATACCACAAATATCCTTATATCCTTAACACCCCCTCAAGTGCAAGACGTATGTAATAGCATTGCATTTGAAAGGGTTGATACTAAAAAAAGGGGAAATTCAAAGTCCGAGTCTTAAAGATGTCGTCGTAGTGTGCAACTCTTGAAAATTGTGTTGAGGCCAGAAGATCTCCATCTGGAGTCATGCAGCAGCCCATAAAGCATGGTGGCGTAGATCAAAGTCCGAGAAGGCGGTGGCATAGAAGGAAGGCACGATAGCCTTAAAACTCAGGGTGGCGGCTCAGAGAGGTGGCAGCCTTAAAATTTCTAAGATCTACAGTGGCTCAGAGAGAAGAGTAGCAACTGCAGCCATGTGAAAAAGGAGATCACACTCGATCCAACAGGATGGACCGTTGCTAGCAAAGCAATCGGCTGACTGATACAGAAATTTGTGGACTCGCACAGCTTTGACGAACTGAAAAAGATCTGAATTTGGATGGACACAACAGAGGACTCAAAAGAAAAAGACTCACAAGCTGCAGATACTTGCAACAGCAACACCATCACAAAAGATCGCGGCAATGGGGATCAAAGAGCATCCAGATGCCAGTGGCAATGGGGGACTATAGATTTGGCCCCAGTGGTGATGAAGACGACCCGGAGAGAGGGGCGAAGCACGGCGGGGAGTCCAGATCCAGAGGCCTTGGCAGCGGCGGCGTAAGGAGGAGGCTTGGCTTCCACTGAAGGCACGGCCTAGCGCGTCGAGACCGACGGTGGAAACAATCGGATCTGGCCCGAAGATGGCTAGATCCGGGTTTGGCGGTGGCCGGGAGGAAGCCCGACGGTGGCTTGGGCGCAGGAAGATGGCGGCGCACAAAGAGAGATTTGTGGACGTGAAGAGATCCCACCGGCCGAGATCTCAGAGACGATGCATGCCAGCGGATGACTAGCCAGGATGTCGTGAGGGGGAAGGCCGCCCCCAGAAGTAGAGATCGATCCTCCCAAGGGCAGCAACAACGGAAGAGAATCGAGCTCTAGAGCTTTGATACCATGTAAGATCTATTGGAGAATAGATGAATAAAGGTTAGTTGTATTGATCTCAGCTCAAAGGCTTATATATAGAGTACATAGGACACACAAAGCTAAACCCTAGAAACTAGGAAATACCATAAATGCCTTTATATTCTTAATAGTTTCAACATGCATAAGGCTAAACTGATGAGTACTATGTTAGCTGCATATTTTAGACTTTCTTCAACATCATGTCCACAATCAGATGATGAAGTTGAGTACATGTCTAGAGTTCCATATGCCATTACAGTTGGTTCGCTTATGTATGCTATGGTGTGTTCTCGCTCCAGCTTATCTCAATCTTGGGTGTTGTTAGTAAATACATAGCTAATCCTAGAAAAGAGCATTGGAAAGAAATTCAATGGATTTTCATATACATGCGGGGTACTTCTGATGCTTGTTTACATTTTGGAAAGACTAGAGATGGACTCGTTGATTATGTGGATTAAGATTTTGCTAAAGATTTGGATAAGAGAAGATCTCTTACTAAGAAAGCTCAGTACTATGGGAGGATGTGCTGTTAGTTGGAAGGCAAGTCTACAAGCTACCGTTGCCTTATCCACTATAAAAGCCGAGTATATGGTTATTTCTGAGACTTGCAAAAATGTCGTTTGGTTAAGAGGTTTGTTTACTGAGTTTTGTGGAAGTAAGTCTTGCACTACAATATTTTGTGATAGTCAGGGTGTTATTTTCCTTACAAAGGATCAAATGTTCCATGAGATAACAAAGCACATTGATATAAGATATTACTTTGTTCGAGGTGTCATTGCTCAAGGTGACATTAAAGTCAGCAAGATATTATTCATAATAATCTAGCTGATATAATGACAAAGCTAGTTCATGACACTAAGTTTGAGCATTGCTCATGCTTAGTTGGTATCATTCATTAGTCCTATGGACTTTTGGCGAACAAGATTCGTCAAGGAAATTTGCGATTTGTTTTGGCTACAGGAGGAATTCAGCTCAAGGTGGAGATTGTTGAGTTCATAGTTGTCACGGCGTCGCCTAGGCGTCGCCTAGGCGACGCCAAGTCGTCCTGGCGCCGGGGAGGATCGCCTCGCCTTGCCTGAACCCTAGCTTCACCGCCACCAGTGCGCCATCCGCCTCTCTCTCTCCGGCCGCCTCCTCCTTGCCTGCCTCCTCCCTCCCGCCGCCGCCTTCCTCCCTCCTGCCTCTCTCCCGTGCTCCCGCCGAGAGAGGAGGCGGCGAGGCGGCGGCGGCGGCGGGAAGGAGGAGATCGGCGTCGGGAGATCGAGTCGGGGAGGCAGCACGACGCGAGACAGAGAGAGAGTCACGAGAGAGGCGGAAGACGCGAGAGAGTCGCGAGAGAGGCGGAAGACGCGAGAGAGTCGCGAGAGAGGCGAGAGAGGCGAATCACTCTGCGAGAAATATCGCCAAAATATACGCGAGAGAGAGGCGGAACCGCTACGCGCCGTGCCGTCGCCTAAGCGTCGCCGGGCCCTCGCCTAGGCGTCGCCTAGGCGTCCAGGCGCCTCTCGCTCGCCGTGGTCGCCGACTCCGCCGTGACAACCATGGTTGAGTTTGTGTTCCAAATTCGTTTTGGTTTTGTTTTTTGTTTCCAACATGGAGTTCTACTCCTAGATGAAGTCCCTCTTGTACCCTTTATAAATATACTCCTGTAGACCGTAGGGTAAGATAAGAGAGCCTCATTGCAAACATCCATATATGTAACTCTCCTTATATAGTGATATTTGCATTCGTGAGCCCGTAATTTTTTCCCGCAAGTGTTTTTAATGTAAAATTCGTCTCATGTTCCTACTTTTTGCTATGCATTTTATAACATGATCCACTTATAGGGATGTATTAAGTGTTTGCTTCTGTATGACATTACAAGTGCTAGGCAGTAGAGTGATAACTCACTCACCATTCTTTAGAACATTGGTTATTATATATGGTGATAACTACTCTTGAAGAATATGTGTAAATCAAATATCTGAATTTTGAAATATATGTTGCATCTGTAGGTTCTTAATTATTAGCATGATATGAGGGAATGTCTTGTTTTGATAAGTTGTGAGCAGTCCTGTGTTTTTGTAGCACTATCTAAAGAGAATTCTAAATTCAGTTTATTGTTTGATAAATTGTGACCTATTTTGGGTACTCTCAAAGGGAGTAAGTTCATAATCCGTTTTATTGTTTGATCATTTGTTGGAAAACATTATAAACTTACTTACTATTTCGGTTGTTCTTTTCACTAACTTACTATATTTCAATCAATTTATTTTCTAAATATATGAATGTGTTAACATGTAGGAAATCTGCACAGTACTTTTACTAGAAAAACATTATAAGCTTACATATATGGTACTAACGCAAATCATGCTCATTTGATTATAGAATATAGATCCACTATGTGCATACCTTACTTGTTGCTAAGTAACTAATACTAAAATGCATAAAGTGGCCAAAGTTTTACAGAATTGAAACTGACCACCAAATTTTGTGGACCTTCTATTAATGAGTATGCTTTTATTTTTTAAAACAACACCCATAAATTCTTAAAACATGTGTAGTAACTAATTGTTAAGGTCTAATTAAATCTATCACTTGATTTGGTAGAAATAGAAACACTCCATATATGTTGATCTTCACCCATCTAATCTCTGGTAGAAATAGAATAGTCAGGCGTGGGAAATTGATTTGAATTACTTTGATGATACTAGTGATGTAGTATGTTGTTGTTCTCAGCGTGAACCGTCAACTAAGATCTTCTGTGGAAAATACATGTAGAAAAAGGAGAATAAAGTTTTAAAGAAATGTTAGGAAGGCAGTGCAAAATGCATCTCAACTAATCTTTGGCATGAAACCTATTGGATGGTAAGTGAACGAATAAGCGCAAGTTGAACTGTTGTAATACAGCATTCAAGTAATCTAATTGTATAAGTTATTTTTATCTTGTATGCAGTTCTGTAAATGTAATGCATTGAAATATATCTGAGGATAAGCAAATTGTTTTTACAAAAATCAAGAGTATAATAATAATATTATATGTCTAAAATTTGATTTTTCTCTGGAGGTACAATGCATTGTTGTAGTATACTTGAGCTATTTTGTTGAACCATCTATCCATCTTGCTATCATATCATCTGTACATTTTTTGGGATCTTTCGAGTAGCTAACTTGCTACCTACAGTTTAGTACCGGCTATCTGGGCATGCATGATTTTAATGTATTAGTTGACTGTATCTTGGGTTTTTTTTGGACAGTCTCTGCTTTTTGTATAGCATTGATCAGTGTTTAATCAGGATTCAGGAGTCATTAATTTAGCTGAAACAACAGTTTACTTATTCCCAAAACGCAATGATATGTCTTGCACATTGTGTATATTATGGTAGCATGCAGTATTGTGTTGTGTTCTTGTTTTAGTTGTGTAGAAATGTGTAAGTGTTACATGAGCAACTTTTTAAGCTTGGTATAAATCAGCAGTGCCTTGGCACCAGTTTACCAACTTCTAGAGCTCTCTAGGAATTCTTGAAACTGGTAGTGATTATTGGATTGTTCTTGATGCTTTTTCCTGATCTTGACATGTAGCGCATACAATCCTTTCCATGCTCTTATCAAAACTAAAATGCTGCTCTAATTAGCTCGCCTTTTACTCTTTGTTATTAGCACATAGTTCAGAGCAAGAACAGGATCCTACTAACCACAACCTTTTTTTTCATCTGTACAGTTTCCATTTGGTTAAGCGTGGAAGCAATTGTGATGTGGTGATTTTCAAACTGCCGCGCAAAACTGAAACGATAAAATGAAGCTGTAGAAGAATTTGTAAGCTGCACTCAGCAGATGATTTAGGATGTGTATGCATGAGATGATGGATTACTATCAGTAATACTACCAGTGATCAACACTAGCCGGTGGTTACTATTCTGATTCTTTGCAAGGAACATGCATGAACATATGATAGGTCTGCTTTACTTGTTTCTGCCTTGCTGGTCGTGATGGAACTATGGAAGTAGCAAACTAGCAATGGCTGTTGTTTGGTTCCGTAGTGTTCGGTGTGGTAAGCTGATCGATTTCTTCGACTGGAGATCAAGTGACCAACCAAATTTGCCTGTGCTATGAGAGTTCACTGCAGAATGAGAAAAGTTAAGCCTTTCAGACAAAAGAACTCGTTGACGAAGTAAACCTTATTTCGTTTTTCCTTATGTGTTCCAGTCTTCGTTTGGATGCATCTGATGGTATTCATACGATTGAAGAAATTAGATTACGAGGGTTGAGCTGCAGACTGTAGACAATGTTTGAATCCGATCCTGGGCATAAATTTTGGCACCCCAATTACGCAAGCAGGCCCAGTTGAATGGCTGTGTTGAACTTCCTGCGATTAAACATTTACTTTGATCTTACAGTTTTAATCCTTAGGAAGATCCTTTTTTTATATATAGACCGAAGCCTAAACGGTCCCCAGTTCTCCAAAAGAAACTGCAACAAGCTAGAGTTCGCCAAGTTCAGGTACAACCAGAAGGAGCGAGAACTCCAGCAGAATAACAAAAGAGCTTAACAGATTTCAGAACTACACCAAAACGCGGGCAAGAAAACTAAGGTGCCAGCACGTTTCCTGCGCGATGGTTGAGATCAGCAGCGACTAAAACTCCACCCGTTGCTCATTTCAGAAGGCAGTAGGCCCTTCCAGGACTGCAAGAAAGAGACCGCTTGCTTCGAAAGTTTATCGATCGTTTTTGCATGTGCTCAAGAACTCTATCGATCGTTTTTGCAGGTGCAGATTGACCACAGAACAGCGGGAAACATCCAGCTACCACATTTCCTTTTAGTCAGAGCAATGCTGTTCACAACAACACAGCAGCGGATTCGGAATGAAAATTTAGAAGGCTAGTGGAAGAAAGTGTCATCAGCAGCTGTAGTCTACAAATAATAAAACTATCACACATCGTTGAAAAATAAAAAAAAGCAAAAGCTCAGCCTCTGTCCCACCCAAACCGCACCACTAAGGCGGTCACTCGTGCGCAATTGCCAACGTCACAACCAAATTTGCATCTCTCTCGGCCGCTCGTGCGCAGTCGCTGACATCGTCGCTAGATCCACTCCTCCGCCTTTTCTTCTTTTCTTTTCTTTTCTTTTCTTTTCTTTCTCTTTTCTCTCTTTTGTGTCCACTCGACAGCAACAGCCAATCTGGCTGCTCTTTCTCTTCTTTTCTTTGGTTCTTCCACCAACAGCCACCTCCTTCCATTCTTTCTTCTTTTTCCACCAGTAGCAGCACCCCCAGCACTTCTCTCACTGACGCCTGCTTCTTCCATTCCTCTTCCTCCTCTTCATTTCTTCTCTCTTGTCGACTGCTCTCCAGCTCAGCCTCGGCCTGCCTCCGGCCTCCACGAGCTCGCCCACGGCGCCTTGCCGAGCTGTCTCGCCAAGCCACCTTGGCCTCAACCGATGTGCCGCCGGTCATCTCCTCCTACCGCGCCCGGCCTCGAACTGGTCGGCCGACGCTCCACTGCTGCTTGCACTCTTTCTACATTTCAACCAAAAAATAGAGGACATAATTTAGTAGAATTGAAGCAAGGGCTCTTCGCACAGCTTCTTGAGAAGCTGAGGCCCATTCGTTAAAAGAAGCCGAAGGAGTGCCATTTGTCCTGTTCCTATTGGTTTTTATTTTTAACTTTTATTTAAAAAAGTCAAAAGGCTAATATGAATACTAACTTTTCGAAGCGACCTTTTCATTCCTCTCGCTACCATCTTCCTCTGGAGATAAGACAGGAGGTCACAGATGCATCACCTACCTTACTCATTTCGCTTCTATCACACACATATTTTTTCTTACTTTTTGCACCACTCGTTCTCTTAAAAAAAATCACTCTTTTCAATCACTAAAATTTATTCTTAGTCAAAAACTATAAGTAAAAGCAATACGAAAACCATCATCATTTATCACTCTTGCTTGTTGGCACCTTCCCATTCGTTCCTCGTAAGCTGATTTGAACGCCTTGTTTGGCCGCTTCACGTTTTGGTCCCTAGAAGCTGGCTTTACAAGAGGATTTGCCCACTTTAAGGCTTCTGGAGCCGATAAAGCTACCCTTGACTAGCTCCACCCTCCTAGTACAAACTGAGATCCAACTTCTTTAGCTCCAGCTCCTAAAAATGCTTGGAGCCAAGTGTTTGGCCAGTCGGCTTCGACTTTTTCCCTAGAAAGCTGATACAAATTTTCCAGCTTCTTTGAGAAGGTAGCTTTCCTTTTATACTTACTGCTTCACCTTAAACGTAAAGACAGGCTTTGCGAAGAAGCTTAAGGTTTTTTAAGGTACAGTTTATATCGATTTTTATTTCTGATTTCTATTTAGAAAAACTGAAAACTAATATAAACGTTCAATTTTTCGAAGCGTTTTCTGTACTTCTCTCGCTATTGTCTCACTCTAAAATTAAAACAGAGGGTCACAGATACATCACACATCTTACTTCTTTTGCTCCTGTCAATATCTTTCCTTTATTTTTTCTGTCACTTCTTCACTTTTTCTAAAAATCACTTTTTTAATCACTATTATTTATTGGATGTTGATAAATATCGTCCGGATGTTTTCTTTCTAACTATCATCTAAATTTATGACTATTAGATTATAGATCCAATGGCCATGAATTCTCCCCTACTCCCTCCAAAAAAATATCTCTCTCCTCCAAAAAAAACCTCCCTTCTCCAAAAAAAAGAGGCTATTGAATCTCTAATCTAACGGTCTCAAATTTAGATAATTGTTAAAAAAAAATATCCAAATAATAGCTAGATATACTCTTATTTATTTATCGATAAAAATTATAAACAACAGCCGAAAGCTATCGATAAAAGAAAGCAACCGAAAAGACCCGAGAGCAGACTCGTCAACTAACTGGCTCGCTTTCCGGCGTGCATGGCCCAAGTACCCAACCCACCAAGTAGGCCCGGCCGCTCCACTACGTCTCCACTCCACTCGACTTGTTACAGTTCTCAGTTTGACACACACGCGACACGACATTTTTGCTGCCTGCCTGCTTCTTCCTTTCCCTTCCCCCATCTGCTGCTGCTCTCTCTCCGCGTCCAGATCAGGCCGCCGATCTCGCCGGCGGCCTCCCTCCTCCCATGGCGCCAGCGGCGGGCGGTGCCTTGGCCCTGGCCATCGCCGCGGCGCTCGTCCTCGCGCTGGCGGGGGCCAACTCCGAGGGCGACGCGCTCTCGGCGCTGCGGCGCAGCCTGCGGGACCCCGGCGGCGTGCTGCAGAGCTGGGACCCAACCCTCGTCAACCCCTGCACCTGGTTCCACGTCACCTGCGACCGCGACAACCGCGTCACCCGCCTGTGAGCTCCTCCTCCTTCGCGTCCCCCCTCTCTCTCGTCCTTTACGCCTCGCTTCGGTTTGAGTTGGGGCCGTGGTCTGTGGATGGGGAATCGGATCCTGGAGCCCGCGTCTTTGGAGGAGCTAGCGATTTCGTTGTGGTTGTGTTGGTTTTGATTCATAGCCGTAATTTGTTGGTGAGAGGAGAAACTAGTGCTAGATGCAGCCTTTTACACGAGGATTTGGTACTGTGGCTTGGCTTAGAGTTAGGAGCTGGATTTGATCAGCAAGTTGGTATGGAACTGATGGGTTTGTGAACATAGTGTGTGATTTATATATTTTTTACTCAACGGCGAGTGCGATTTAGATTAATGGCTGCGAGGAAGACTGGAAAGGGTCATACGTGAATCAAAACAAGAGTGATCGGAAAGGTGTCTCTTTTAATGAGTGTGTTCTTAAGTTTGTTTTGGTTTGTTGGGGGATTATGGTTGAAGTTTCACATGATCAAGGATTTGGAGTGGCTGAGAGTGGAGCTGTAATGTTTAGATGGAAAAAGGTGACAAGGTCCAAAAGCTAGGAAAACATTAGCTACTGTGCTGGAATGATTGCTACTATTTTAGTTGTCCATGAATTTTCGTTGAGATTGCAGATGGAGCATCGTATGCCTCAATTTTGACATTTTCTTCTGCCTGTCATCTGTGTGCAGACTGCAGAGTTAGCGCAAATAATAATCCCCTAGATACTAAAACTAGTCCAAATAATAATCCCCTAGATACTAAAACTAGTCCAAATTTCATATATTGTTGATGTATATATGAAAACTGAGGACATACACATGTTTTTTATAACAAACCTATGGATGACTTCTTGTATTGTTTATGAGCTTGAAAATTTTCACAAGAGTATCTTCATCTGATTGTTTGCTTGGAATGCCCCCTCTTACAGAGATCTTGGTAATTTGAACTTATCTGGTCATCTGGTGCCTGAGCTTGGGAAATTGGAGCATTTGCAATATCTGTAAGTTCTTCATGTGTTTTGGTTCTTTTTGCTAGTTGCTCTCAATATTATTTTTGTTCTACTGCTGTTGACACATATACTTCTCTATCATTTATAAATGCCGTTATGTGTTCCTTGAAGTGGTTGGTGAGTACCATATATGTTGCAATTTGCTAACACCAATAATAGCATCTGATCATTATACTACTTTCGTCCCACCCTTGATTAGTTTGTAATTTGGACTGATATGCTGCACCTGTAACCATCAAAGCATGTGTACTTCCCATAGATGGACTATATCTCCTATAAGAGATACTTTTAGCTTGCATGCATGCAATTTGTATTAGCTTTTTTAGAGTTACTTGAACTAGGATAGGTCCTTTTTATGTTCAAGGTGAAATTTTGTTTGAATTTTACAATTTATATTATAAATTTCAAGTTATTTTTGAATCTGGTACCTTTGTCACGTTGAAGCTCATATATTAAGCGCTACTATAGGATGTAGTGGTTGTACCGTACTACAACCTATGCAAATAAAGCTAACAGATTTCTGAACCATATCTTTTCAAGTATTTTTATCTAGCAGGTAGATATGAATTTGAAAACCAAAAAGGAATTATAGGGACATGGCTTTACCCATTCTGATGAGGAACAGACCTTAAGATGTTCAGGGCTAAAAGAAGCTAAATCGTGCCTTCGATTATACAACCAATGTCTGTCATCCTAGGTTAAACAGGTAGATAGGATGCCATCGTCTGTCCTTCTCCAATGCACTCCTAAAACCTGTTCATGACATTATGTTACTAATGCCTATTACCCTAGGTTATGCAGTATCCATCTTCTGTTCTCCCCATGGAGCCATTTTCTTTAATTTCTTTAGAGTTTATGATATATGGGGCTGATGTATTTGAAGTTTTCATTTAGTTTGATATATGCTTATTAATTATTCATCTCTATGCAATGCAGTAGTATTGACCATTAGCATTGAAACAGGGAACTTTACAAAAATAATATTCAAGGAACGATCCCATCGGAACTTGGTAATTTGAAGAGCCTAATTAGCTTGGACTTGTACAAGAACAACATTTCAGGGACTATACCGTCAACACTTGGGAATTTAAAGTCACTTGTATTCTTGTAAGTTTATGTTCTTCAAATGCTCTCTACAAATTGTAAAATACTTGCCACATATTTGCTATTGAATGCGGATTTGATGCTGATTCTGCTGAAGATGAACATTCTGTGTTGTTCAAATGGTGTTGGGCTGTGCTAGGGCTATGCCATTTGTATTTAGAGATGTAAAACTGTAGTTCTGTCTATTAGCATATTTTAAGCTGTACCTACAGCTTGTTTGATCTTTCTGATCTTTAGTAAAGTTTGCCGACTTTTAAGCTATTTCCGGATCATTGTATATTTGTTAACACACAGCTATTCTTTGGTAGGCGGCTCAATGGCAATCGTTTAACTGGGCCAATTCCAAGGGAGCTGGCTGGAGTATCTAGTCTCAAAGTTGTGTAAGTGAAATTTAACTTGCAATGCTGAGTGTTTACTTCGCTCCGCGTGAATGTTCCATGTGACAATTCTGCTCCCTTGTTCTTTCAGTGATGTTTCTAGAAATGATCTTTGTGGAACGATTCCCACGTCAGGGCCATTTGAGCACATTCCTCTGAGCAAGTAAGTTTGACTGCCTTTGCAATGTCTTGTGATATGTTTGGCGATATTCAAGATATGCTAAATTTTACACTGGAAGTTTCAGAATTAACAAAAACTTAACGAATATGAAGAGAATCTTCCTTTAGTTTTTAGGTTGTCTTAACCAATACATTGAAAAGGTAAATTAAATCACACCTCTAATGATTTGAGTGGCCCATATGAGGATGCTAAAGTCACATTTAATTTTCTTGTCAGTTCCTGTTAGTTCAGCAACTTACATTGTACTTTCTTTTGCATTTTACTTCCATTTGTATGTGTATGTAGTGTTTCCTGAGGAATTTTTCACCCATTAGTGTTTTTGGTAGGACCATGCAATTTTTTGGTGAATATGTCATTATTTGTACCATTACTTTGGTTGACTACTTCCTTAATAATTGAAGTGGATAATGTCCATTATCGATTCAAAAGGATAGGATCTTATCATTCTGAAAGGGCTTCCAGATGACCAGGTGCATTAGTTCAGGAATGTGAAGACTTTCATGCATTAGTTCAGGAATGTGAGACTTTCATGCATTATTTCAGGAATGTGAGACTTTCATTGTCTGTCTTTCTTTATTTGGGTGCTGCTAGGAATATTACTGGATGGAACTGTCCATCTAGTGGTGCTGCCTTGAATCCGAGAATAGTCTAGTTGATCCATTCGAAGTACTTAATTTGTCTCCCTTTCCCTTGTGTTTTCTTCTTCTGTTTTCCTTTTTGGTAGCAATTTCTCTTTTCAATATTCTATATATATTTTTTATGAATCAAAAGGCATGAATAGAATGTCGACATGTTTGTCTTCTTTATGCTCATATGAAAAATAGAACAACAGCACTTTTCTATACTGTAAATTATGCAGTCATACCATTGTATACTTGTTAGTCTCCAGCGTGGTTGTTTTATTTTTTACATTGGTGCGTTTTACTTGTATTCAATTTCCAGTTTCTGTTGTACCTTGTTGGGTCCTTTGTGTTCCATTTTGTTGAGCTCTATTTTGGGTTTACATGCCAACAATTTGACCTACGTGCATTTTGTTTTCGTGTAGCTTCGAAAAGAACCCACGCTTGGAAGGTCCAGAACTGCAAGGCCTGGCTGTATATGATACCAACTGCTAGATGGCAACATCAAGAAAAGAACGCTAGAAAGTAATGGGCGTGCAAGGTTACTGAAAACCGGGTGATATAGTTAGGTATGAACTTGCCACTTTGTAATCCTCCCTACATAGCTCTTATTTGTGCCTTCGCTCTCAGCAAGAAAGTTGTATGTTGTAGCGGAATGTTTTCTGTCTGTGAAAGTAAACATGAAACTGCCTATATTATGACTGGAACGATATTGTCGACTTCACTATTATGCAGTTTCTCCTTCTTTCCTTGTGTTATATTAACGACACTGAAAAGATACTGTAGGATCAGTATGTCGAGTCAGGGGTTGGATGACTTCTGCAAAATCTTTCTTTCAGTATCAACAACACGAAGCGAAAACATAAACTCATCAACTTATAGCTCACAAAAGCCAAGGGCCAAAACCACTGGGACACTTTCTTAAATTGGTCTGATCGTCGACCAAACTAAACTGGCCCGATCGCTTGGCGGTTCGATGCAGTGACACCGGTCCGACCGCCTGACCGTCCAAGGCGTCGGTGTGATTACTTGGTTCCTTACAGTCTGACTGTTCGTCGATAAATAGTGTAGATAACACTGCACATGATCTAAGAAAATAGTCAATTATTAAACCACTGATTTAATTGCTATAAAACTTAGCACAAACACTCAATAGGATGTGAAGAATCTATTTTAATCATTAATCATGAAGATTGTTGCTAAAGTTTTGACTTTTATCCAAAATAAAGAGAGTTGCATCTGAACCGGATGAAAGAGGAAAACCTTAATCTACCTTTGCTCATAGGTTATAGATGATCTAGATGGCGTTAGATGTATTCTCATATATAATAGCAAGCTAGATCATAGCACATATTCAATCCAAATCGCCCACAAGAGTAAAACCCTAAAAACACGTCTCTTGAGGGAAACTGGGTAAATCCAAGAACTTTCCCCAGAAGGTGTCTAGGTGGATGGGATCTGATCTGCAAGAGATATCTTCACCTCTTACATGCCCTTGACACTAGAAAGATCAAAGAAGAAAGAAATCTGAACAAGAAAGCCTAGCAAAATCAAAAGCACAAGAAAAGATCTAAGTCACAACACACTTGTGAAAACTTTAAATATTCATTTCACTTGGAGATGGATATTTTACAGTCACTCCATTAGAAGGACAGAACTCTAAAACTAGAACACATACACAAGGTTTGAACATAATAAAACTCTAACCCTAGACTTGATTGACTTAGTCTCTTTCTCAACATAAGGACTTATATAGTAGAGACTCCTCATCTTTCACTTAACCTTAACAACTAGCTACTTCTTAGTGGGTCACACCACTTACATATAGGGAAACTCGGTAACCCGCGCACAAACGGGTTTTATATTTACACACACATACACGCTTTTCAAAATGCTTCACAAGGCTCTACAAACTCAATAAGACACTACATCAATTCTATAGAACGTGACCTAAACCACTTAGACCAATACCGCGGTTTTGCAAATCGTTACTCCACCCGGTATTGAACAATTTTTCAAATTGCCACCACCAGTCTTCACGAAGATACGATGGCTAATATCTCATTGCCAAGATCGTACGCTTGTGCTAAGGCCATCACCACTTAAAATGCTCGAGTCCTATAGCATACCACATCATACTATAGTCCATGACATCTAATTACCTACCTGCAAGATTGTACGTCTTCTCTTAGAACCATCATCACTTGAAATTCGTAAGTCTAATTGGCACGCTACATGCATACATTGCCTCCTTATGATCCTTGTCTTTCTCACATGCTTCTCGACTGAGATGATGCTCCACCCGAACTTGCGCGACACGCCACGGCCACCATGTCGGTCTTGCCGCTGGCCGTAACAATCATTAAGGACCTGCACATCAAATAACAAGCAATTGATCTGAGCACAAATGATATGCACTTAACTCTCAATTAGCAGAATATATGCATGGATACACTATGACTCACACATGCATGGATTCCCCATGACTAATATTTTCATAGACACCACTATGACTAATAACCAAAACCAAACACAAACCAACACATCAACTCAAAGACTCACAGCAGGTTTGGTCGACCACGACCACCAAGCCAGCCGGACCACCCTACAGACATTGGTCAGATCGCCATGCAATGGCTGGTCAGATCGCTCATTTCAACTCACGAAGGCCTCTCTAGAAAATAGCTACCACCAATAAAGAGCTGGTACTACCGATCACTGGTTAGACTGTCATGCACTGGCTAACCAAACTGTCGGATGGTCTGACAGCCAGCCCAAGGCCGGTCAGATCGCCGCCACTCTGACAGCAAAAATCAGAGGGTTCAGAGCACGAAATCAAACTCAACAAATGATAACACAGTAAAAGCAATGTCAAATACTTATCACCATCATAAAGCTGTCATCACATGGTCTTACAGATATAATTTACTGTGTACTAAGTCAGCCTTGCTAATGGTGGCAAACTCATGCAACAATGCTCACGTTATCGATAAGCTGGAATTGTGTCCACTGTCTGGTGATTGAAATCTTGGCAGAACAAGCTAGTTATATCTGGTTTTGGACTAGAACGATGTATGAATAGTTCACTTTACTCACTGTTTAATTTTGTTTTTTTATAAACTCGACATTTTTGCTGGTATCCTCGTCAAGGCAGTACCAGCAATTCTTGTGAATTAGGTGATATTGTAGTTTGGGGAAGCTTTTGTTTACTGTAAGCTCTTGTTTGGCTTGACTAGTGTCATAAGTTGGCAAACGTAGTTGCGCCCTGTATGATTGTTAATGCATCAGTTAGCTGCGGCTGGTGGATATATGATGTAAAATTGAAACGGAATTGGTCTGAGATGTCCAAGCCCAAATAGCTGCGACAGAGTTCTTCCCAACTCACTGTTCTGAGCTGAAGTAGATCAGGTTGGTGGATCAAATTAATACTGTCATGCTACACTAATGATGCCAACCTAACCTGCCAACCAAGTTAATGGAGGAAAAAGGAAGGGCACAAAAATAGCATCCTAAAAAGGGAGATTTGATGATTTACTCTATCTTTCTTTATCACTTGATAAAATACCCCGTGATGTCTCACTGACATACGAGATCAGTACCCACATATCAGTAAGACACCACTTGCCATTTCAATGAAAGATAAGGCAAATCATCAGTTCATCCTTCAAAAAAAAAAAAGAAAAGCGGCTGCTGCTACACAAGATGGCTGTCACTGCTAGTAGCTGCAGTTTATTTTTATTTTTATTTTTTGCAATATGTTGCAGCTAGTGCAAACAAACGTTAGTGACTAAGTGTTATAAATCAATATTGCAGCATGTCAGGGTCGAAGCAACTGAAAAGATGCATGGTATTTGGGATGTCTGCAGTGGTTTCTTCTGGTAGTTACAACAAGGAACAGAGAAAGCAACTCGTATCTCCACATATATACCAAGTATTGTTCGATGTATACACATTAACCCATTGGGGGTAGCTGTGCAGCTCCATTCACACGAAGTGCCATGAAGCGGCACTGATCTGGATTCTGAAACAAAGCAATGCCATCTTGTTACTACATGAGTTGCCTATAAATTGGGACCCTACATCTACATGACCATCCCATTATAGCGTATATCCTCTCTTCTCTTCGATCGATCGATCGATCGAGCAATAGGCAGGTAGGAGTCCAAGAAATGAGCAACGTCAACAGCTTCAACTGCTACTGCTGCCTCCGCACCCCGGCGGCGGCGCACCGCCGCCGCGCCGGCGCAAGCTGGTGGCTGCTGTGCTGGGGCTACAAGAAGAACGACGAGCGCGCTTGCTGCTGCTTCCCCTGCCTGGCACTCAAGAGGCACAAGAAGAGGCGCCTCGGTGGCCTCCTCTGCTGCTATTCCGGTGCTGCGCAGCATTAATCGTGTTGGTGTGTATTAGTGTATACATAATATGATACGAGTGTTACTTATATAGTTATATATACGTGTGTTGGTCCGTACTAGTCATCATCTGCTTGTTTACCGTTAATATACTTGCATGTGCTGGTGTGAATTGATATTCATGTAAATTTGACTATTCATCGTCTCCCAATCAAACGATATAGGCTTTGGGTATATTGAACCAAAGTGACAACATAACAAATATTGTTGCCATGTTTGTCAGCATCATGATCCTTCTCATGTTCCCATCCTCTATTGGGAAGAATACAACCTTAAGTCATTTTAAGGTTGCAAAATCCAAGAAGATAAGTGTGATACAAGCATGTCAGGAGATCGGTGGGTTCTTTTTAGCTGTAATTGATGGCTTATAACTATGACTAATAGGTTTTAACCCTAACACGAGCGTTGTGCAAACGAACCGAATGCTAATAAGTTGTTTTAAAAAGTATATCTCAATAAACCGCTTCGAAATAATATCGAAAACCGTTACATTTACGACGCGCCACATCATGCGCAGCCCATAACCGGCAGCAGCGGGCACGATCGGGCTGTGATTGTGTGACGCCGCCTAACTGACCCGGGAAACTCGGGTTTATCACGGCCCAGACTTCACCGTCGCATCGAAAGGCCATGAGGGTAACCACCAACATGTAACCTGTAAAGCCTGGGCTGGATGAGGCCCAGCCCAGCCCACGTAGTGTCTATATGAGAGAGCTACGGGGAGAAGCAAAACTCGTTTTGCTCTTCTTCTTCCTTATGCTCACCCGGCTACCGCTTTCTTCTCCACGCGTGCATCGCCATCGACCGGCTGCCGGCGTCGCCGCTCCTCCGGCCGCACCTCGCTGTCCCCCTATTGCCAACGACGCCCTGCACGCGCCGCGCGTTGATGTCACCCACGCGCCTCCGTCGGTAGCCACGTGCCTCCGTCGCTTAGCGCCGCTGCTCCCCGGCCGTGTCTCGGCTTCCTCGTCCTCTGCTGTCGCCGCCGCTCCGCCCGGTGGCTCGCTGCTGCCCCTCTTGCTCTGCTCGGCTGCTGCTGCACGCCACGCGAGAGCCAGGGCAAGCCGGGAGGAGAGAGCCGGCCAGCGGAGGGAAAAGGGGAGGGAATCGGTCGACTGAGAGAAGGAAGGAGAGGGGGGGTCGCCGGAGTGAAGAAATGAATGGGAGGAACCGGTCGTGAAGGGAAGGAAGAAGAAAAGAGGAGGGAGCCGGTTGGCCGGAGAAAAAAAGGAGGAGAGGAGGAGAAAAGGAAAGAAGAGAGGAAGGAAAAGAGGAAGAAGAGAAAAGGAAAGTCTGACCCGTCGCCAGATCTGTCAGATCCAGCTAAGGAAAAGGTAGTGCCCCGATCCAGTTGCTCAGGACCAGGGTAACGCCTCGAAAACCCTTCTCTATGCTTATTCACCGAATTTTGCATAAGTCATTATACCGATTGTTAGAATTGATTCGTGTGGCCAAGAAGAGGTCACTTATTAATATGAATGTTGAGATGGTGAAATCAATGTTACCACTGTTGATTTGGCTGATCCGTGGTGGGAGAGGGAAAGAGAGAAGGAAGGGATGGAGGGAGATTAAGCGTGTAGAATTCGATCCATGAGTGTAAATGACGAAATCACTAAATTTTCGGATTGGTTAAGCACCGGGACAATGGGAAGTTGCCTGGTGGGACAGGAATTGGTTATGTTGGATTGGGCATTAGAGCGACGTCATTTGCTCGTATATGAATGTATAGCATTAGCAATGAATTGAAATGGTTAATGCTAGTTCAGGTGGCGGTTTGAGTTTAGTTCGCTTTCTGATAATATACTATATTCGAATGTTGGTTGCTCCCCATTGAGATTTTAAGTGTATGGTGGTATCATCTTGGACCCTGTGGAGGGCCGGGGTGTTACAGTTGGTATAAGAGCGGATGTTAGGTCCATGGTGGATAATTTGGTAACCTAGGCTACCTTAATCAATTAAAGCTTGACTTAGATCAAGTAATTAAATTAAACTTGACCCACTTTGCTGCACAGTAGAATGAGATTTGGGACTTGCAGTGCATATGTGTTTCCCTAATTGTGTTGTTGATTTGTACTGCTAAAGTTGACGTTTGTGAGTTGATTGTGTGAATGCTTCTCTGTTGTGAGCAGAGATGTCGAGGGGTAAAGGTCGTGGTCGCGGTGCTGGCCGAGGCCGTGGAGGCCGTGGTTGTGGCCGTGCCCAAGCGGAGCCATTTGTAGAGGTTTAGCAGGATGCACTCGACGTGGAAGTTGGGTTTGCTAAGCAGTCTGTAGTTGGGAATCAATCAAGGTCTTCAGCCTTGCTATGAGAGTTCATAGAGGAGGTTCATACGTTTCGCCGACAAGTGCCTGCAGCCGCTGCTGCGGCCGTACTTGTCGCTGTCCCGACTGCCTTTCCAGTCGCATCGGAGCTAAGAATTGGCCTTCGTGAATGAATGGCGTTGTGGTTGGATACTTTTGATGGGACGGGTACGCCAATCCAAGCTGCAGATTGGTTGCACTATATGGGAAGGCAGTTTGAAGCTTTAGAGATGACTTCACAGCTTAGGACTCGCTTTGTGGCCTTTCAGTTAAAAGGTCAGGCGGACATCTGGTGGACGGCTGGCTCATGAGATGCTTGTATGGTAGTCCAGGCGCGTGATTGACCCATTTTTTGTGCCCATAGCCAACGTAGACGCAGTACATAGCCCATTGTCTTGAGGTCAAGAATTCCTAGACAACCAAGAGCCATTGGTCTACAGACGGTTTTCCATGCCACAAGGCAATTTCCTCCCAACACGACATCCGAGCCCTTCTAAAGGAAAGTGCGGCGTCTTTTGTCTATTGATTTGATTGCCTAGGATGGCAGGTCGAGCAATAGGATTAGGAGGTGATAGATGGGTGCCATGGAGAGGACTTGCTTGATCACAACGAGGCGACCTCCTGATGAAAACAGACTCCCTTTCCATGCCAGCAGTTTTGATGAACCGGTCAATAAGTGGTTGAATCTGCGGTTTGGTTAGTCTGGATAAGGTTAGAGGCAAGCCCAAATAAGTCACTGGAAAGGAGGCGAGCTGACAAGCTAACTCTTGTAAGACCATGTCGATTTCCTCTTGAGAGCAATGTATGGGAGCGATCAGACTCTTCTCGAGGTTGGCGCATAGAACGGACGCTTGCCCAAAGTTAGATAGAATCTCCTTGCCTATCTGTAAGCCATGTCTTATCGGGGCAACGAAGCAGGTAATGTCGTTGCTAAAATCACTTTTGGTACTTGACTATCATATAAATCAGTTCTTGCTTCCATTTTGTCTTTGTTTTGTTTCCTTCCGGCCCGTTACAATCCCTATATGGAATTTAATTCTTTTATAAGCCTTATTTTCATTTTCCAAGAAGAAAAAAAATATACGTAGTTGAAATAAGCTTTATGTAGAGGGCCTTCGCACAATTGGAGTATTTTTTAACTAGTTAGTTAACTAAGGATAAAAAAAAATTCTTTGTTTTTTTTTCTCAAAAGAGCTCCCTGCCATGATTGGAGAGTTTAGGCTAGATAATCCAAAAACATTTCTTTGTGCGTCTTTCCTCTACACAATTTGGTTACCAGAAAGATAAAGTTATGTTCCTCTGCATGTCTAAATTTGAACTTATGGCCATGTTTATGTCCATTTTATCTGCATTGCATCATGCAGAACTCTAAATCAGCTTGTACTGTCGTTTTCTTCTTGTTTCTGCTGATGCAGGCTGATGCTGAAAACTTAGGAACAACCATATCATATAACACGGCAGTTATCAGTGGGCATGTCGGAGATGAAGGCCTCAAGCTTCATATTTCTGAAAACAAAGAGCTGAAGAACCATTCTGTAGGCTCTCCTGTATGCCCACAGCTTATTTGGCTCCCAAAGCTTCTGATAAACTCAGCAGGTTTAAGTGCAGTTCCACTTGCCAAAAGATTTCATGGCCTGGACCAAGCAGTCGTGTCCCCTGCTCACTATGCCGGTGGATGTTACTTGGCCTGGACCAAGCCTAAATGGATAGATGGTGGAATGGACGGCATGTCATGCTGTTATGATCCTTGCGTGTAATGATTCTTAGATTATCACAGGTAGGTAACACATGCTTCCTGAATAGGTAAGCCATTGCAAATACTTGTTTGTTCAATTATTTAACCATGCCACTGTTTTGGAATCTAAGGTAATTGAAGCTGACCAATGACCGAAGCAGTTGTCTTATATTTCCTGATCCTTTTCAGAGGGGGGAAATTTTTAAACTGTTCATGCACAGGCATTTAGGCTTCTTGGTCCAGGACCAAAGAAGCCTGTAAGTTATGAAATCTTGTATTGTCTGTCCATACCTTGTTCAGCAATATTCTTGATGCAACCTTTAATTGGCCTGTATAGAAGGCCAAGGCTAGTATTCTTAACAAGGTATTTGCTAATCGTGAATTCGTGATTGTGATCTTCTTGGTTTGCGGGAAAAAAGTATCCTTGCAATTACCGGATAAGCTTGCAAGCGCTTCTTCTTGTATTCTTTCTTTGTTTCATATTCTTTTGGGGAACCAGCTTGCATGCAGACATGCAGTTCTGTAAGGGTTGTAACTCAGCGGCTTGGGCTGAGATCTGTACTTGCCAATTGCAAGCCAGTGTATAGAGAAGCATGGAAACTGGTATTCATATATGCAATGCAGTGGTTTTTACGGTGTGCATAAACCTCACGTTTTCTTTGATACACTACCGGCTGAGAGTGAGAAGTACGCTTAACTTGCCTGACGTCATGAGTCATGACGACATAATTCCACCTTTAGAGCAAGAAAAAATGTGGTGAAACGTGAAACCAACCGTTTTAGGCCATGATGTGTCAACTCTGTCATCTGGCTTTGATCGCTAATCGTGGAATGTCAGCTATCAAACTGTAGGGAGTCTATATGTTATTTCTGTCATCTTGCTAATGGTTTAACGTAAGTTATCAAGGGGCCAGGATGAAAGTTCTGAAGGTAAATTACAAACATTTTTTCAAGAATGAAAAGAACGGAGACATGAATTGAGCCATTCAAGCTTGTCGTATCCATCAAAACTACTCTTGCATGTTGATTCTGGTTGAGAAACGATTTGGGAGAAGAATAGATAAACATTAGTAGCAGTACATGGTCTCCAACATGGAACCACAAATATCATAGTGAAGGGTATGATAAGAGCAAGAAGGGGCGGGGGTTGTGGAGGGGCACTGTTACAAGGAAGTACTTTTGGATTCAAGAAAAACACTTCAAGCGCCAGGTTCCATGTGATTTAGGATCCACTGGTAATACTTCATCTATTCTCAACGATCCCATAGTCATTCATATCATCTGAAGTTTGAAGAGTGGCGGTAAGGAAAATTGATAGGTCAACAAATAAATAAGTAAAAGTGGGCAGAATGCTACCTCACCGCTTCCGTTGCGCTCGCCACTTATAAACAGGCTGTGATGTTGGATTTGTAATCTCATCTTCACGGAGTTTTCTTTTGCGTCCAGGTTTCTGCCCCAGTATTAAACAAGTCAGTAACTGAAGAGCTTACAATATAATTTTTCTGCCAAGTCAAAACCTAAATAGAAGAAATAGGATCTCCAGTACCAGTAATAACCTGCCCTCATAACCCCAAAAACTAGTTGGTTTGCAGATTTCAAAAGTAGGCCATTTAAGATTTACTGCAGCTAAAATATGAACAAGCTCCACTGATTTAGCTAAATTTTACATTATATTCACTTGTAAACATAAAATTTCACAAATTTTGTTTAAGAAAGCACGAAATTGCATAAAGTGATCATCCACCAAGGTTCCATGACTGCACCTGGTACTGAGCGTGTTCCATCCAGAAACTGGGTGGAAATTGATACCAGTCGTTACCATCAACGCACTAACGCAGTCTGGTACCAGTTTTCATGATGTTATTTCAAGTACAGTCTTAAATCACCAAAGATACTAGACAGACTTACCCGCAAGAAAAAAAAATGTCAAGAGATCCCGTACCTTCAACTCTTTTTGCAAGGCCATGTCTGCATACAGTTTCTCAAGTTTTTGAACCCTCTGTTTCCTCTCTTCTAACTCCTTGTAGGAAGAAGCTGTTTTCCTGGAAAGGATTCGATGGGAGTACAAGTTTATCAGGTAGCAGTCAATGCACTAAACTGCACAACATTACCACTAAGTAGTTTCCTGATTACAAGCACACCAATTGTTAATACCATGAACTAAATCACCAAAACATGCTAGCATTCGTAAACAAAAGGAATTTCAGATGAGCGGGTTAAGGACCAATAATTCATCCACCAAACAAATAGTGAAAGTGATTATCCACCAATCAAATAGTGAAAGTGATTATTCTCAAGCATAATACTAATAATAGCAGCCACAGATATAGTGCAGATGTACCAAATTCCCAAATAGAAGTGCAAGTTACCGCTTTATACGAGAAGGGATGTTGCCAAAACCAGGTGAATTGCTGCTTTGTTCTATCCTAGATTGTATTTCTTTGGCTTCTTCTCTGAAACAAAACAGCTAAACATCTCAATATTGACAATTTGACAAAAGTTTAGCTGGATAGCAATTTCGAAATGAACCTTACAAGTTCAACTGAAAAATGGTAAGCAACATGAATGTAGTCGTTGTACCTATCTTGAGCAAAGTAAACATGCTTGTTTGAAGGCTTGTTATCCAGTTCATGAAGCATTGAGCTTAATCGTTCAATTTTCTACAAAGGGGTCACATTCAAATTACAATAGAATATAGCATTTAATCACAAGAAGCAAAGTACTTGTTTGCTTTGCATGTTCTGAACATCATCACAAACCTTCTTTTCACTTTGAATACTCTGAAGGATGTATCCCATATCTTTATTTTTTAACAGCATAAGTTCCTCTTCAGTATACTTATTTGCTTCAGGCCTAATGAAAAACACGACATAGCCCAAGTTAAAACATAGAATATATCAAACCTTAAACTGCTAAACAGCTAGAGGGCCTATGTTGTACTTGTACATACTTAGGCCTATGAATGCCATCCACGGTCCTGCTTTTGATCATCTTAAAGTAGAACTCATCTGGGTTCTTGAATGCTGCCTTCTCCTTCAATTTCTGTAATTAACCACGAACAGCAAGGACAATAGGTTAATACAGTTACGATGTATATAATCCTAAGGAATGCACTAACAAACAGATGAAAATGTTCTCTTGAACTTAAAACACTTCTAATGAGTATATTTTCCTCGCTGTGGGGTTTAAAACACTGTAATGACAACAGTTCCAGCCTAATAATCTGCCTCGAAGCAAATGAATATTCACCAAACATTAAGCAACCAATTGCTTCATTATCAGGGAACAGCGAGTCAATCTCAAAATCCTTGAAGCCACAGAAAAAAAAAGACACAAGCTACTCATCATTACATAGATGAACACAAATAATGTTGGATAATCACACAAACTCGAACAGCTAAC
Organism: Bonia amplexicaulis; assembly: GCA_036346245.1. Lineage (NCBI taxonomy): Eukaryota > Viridiplantae > Streptophyta > Magnoliopsida > Poales > Poaceae > Bonia > Bonia amplexicaulis. The sequence goes on from CM070735.1 coordinate 32,817,355, forward strand.
AAGGAAAGGTGTTCCAACTTTGATACAGTACATCCTATTTCTCAACTTCCTAAGCGCCAGAGATAAGCATAGCACAGAAGTGATACCCTGATAGTTTCTTCCTTCGTGTGGTAAGCCCGCGCCCGAACGACATAGTCCTTGTGCTTCTCCAGAAGCCCAAACTTCTTCCTCGCCTCCCTGCAAAACCCATCCGAATACCAACTCAGCCCCGAATCCGCAGAGACCAGAGAAGCTCCCACATCAAACCGCCGCAGGGCGCCTCGAAACTTCGACAACGGCACACCCCAGCGGCGGCGCCATGTCGTTCGACATCGATCAAACTCGAACGGAAACGGGGACATTTGCAGATGGTGGGGAACTTACGGCTGGGCACGCTCCTTGTGAGCGCGCCGCGGGATCGCGTTCCGCAGCGACGACATCTTTCTGCTACTGGTTTCGCTATCCCTCTTCCAAGGAGCAAGCGAATCGGCGGAAGGGCAGATTCGTGCGGTTGTTTCCTCGAATTTGCTCGATTCGTTCTTCCCTCGAGCGGATTTGGTAGGAGCTACGCGGGGAGGGTGGAGGCTGGAGGAGGGGGAGATCCGCCGGGGTGGGAGGCCGAGTTAGGGTTCAGGGTTGGCCGGTTGGGTTTAGGTGTGATGCGCGAAGGCCAAGTCTGCAAGCCCGGTCCGAGCCGACGAGCGATAGTGTTGGGCTGCACGGCCCACTCGTGAATCAAGCATGCCTGCGCCATCCTTATTTTTTTCCCCGTTGCGCGAGCGAATCCAACCAAACCGATCGCTGTTCCATTTGTTCCATGACCAGTGATGCTGGCGACGAATCAAACCACAGTTCAGACATCGAACAAGTCATCACCTCAAATAAGTTCGACCAGATAAATCTATGCACTGATATGACAGACGACACTGCGTTTGTATTACTAGCCACGTAGGCGTGGCGCGACGCCACACCAGCTACCATGTGAACCAAAGTAAAAGTGGCGAAAATTCGGAGGAAAAAGAAAACACAGATTTTTTGCAAAAAAAAAATTGAGGGCTTTTTCGCAATAAAAGGAGAGTGGAGGGTTTTTCGCAAAAAAATCAAGGGTCTTTTCGGAAGAAATAAGGGCATGTTCGTAATTACGGGAAACTACGGGTTGCTACCCAGCAAAAAGTGTGCAGGTTTTTTCGCAAGAATCTAAGGACCTTTTTGCGAAAACCAGGGACCTAAACGTAATTACTAAATCTTTGCGGGCTATTTTGCGGAGGGGTGACACGTGGGTAGGCTCGAGGGACAGAGAGTCCCCCTGTTATAATATACGGAGTATTCGCTGCATTGACATTCTCCATTACAAAGCATGTTTATCAGATAATCCTTCTCTTGCTGCTGCAGTTGTTTGCATTTCTGCTCAAATCGGAAATTTACAACCAATTGCCAAAATTGTAACTTCAGAAAACAACAGCGTTCGGTTACAGCACCTCTAACCCTGCCTATCCAATAGACATGAGGTCGGAAGAGTTACAGCTTCTGAAGAGACTGGATGACCAAAAGGCCAGTCTGCTATCAGACTCGTCTTCAGGATTTCAGAACAGCACGACCTGGCGCTTGGATTGGTTTACAAGCCACAGCCCTGCAGCCTTTCGACCGCTGGCGATCTCATTTGTCAGCAACTCAGCATAGATATCGATGGAGAACATCCTCATACAGCTTTCGGCTGGACCTGCTCGAAGTCAAACACTTGGAACATCAAGCGGCGGACATCAGGTTTGCCATAGACGCAGTACGCGAGCCCGTGTATTGCTTGCTGGACGGCGGTCGTGGAAGGATTTCTTAGACGCCGGTTGTGTTCAAATCTGTCTCGCACTGACTCGCCGTAAATAATGTAGTGGTGCAGGTGCTTGTCCCGCAGGTATCGCCCGCAATACTTGTTCATCAACAACCTCCGATGCTTCTCCGCCAACCACCTACCGGGTGCATCCAGATGCTTCATGAGCAGCCTCTCTGCCATCACTAGATCCTGGCCACAAAGAAGTTCAGACATTCAGTATGATTCTTGGCCCAATGGACTGTGCCGAAAACTTCATAAGAGGGTGAAACAAACCTGAATCTTCTGGCCAACATACTCCAGCCGCTCAAAACAGAATCTTGGATGCTCAAACTTATGCTTTGAGGGGTGCAAGAAGCACAACTGAAGTGAGAAAAGGTATCGTCATGGTTCTGACAATGTAAGTTTATGGAAGCAAGAGCTTTCAACACAGTCATTGTATTGTTGCAATTTTACCAGATGTCCTCAAAGAGACTTACAGTGCAATCTATATCTAGACATAATCCAGTAAATTACAGAGCTTACTTGCAAACCGAGCTGTGGCTAGTAGGGCTATTAAATCTCTTCAAAACAATACAGTAATTGAAGCAGACACCACTCTTAATAAACTAGTGTACCAAAATATACTAGTGAGTACTCATATAGAAGCCTACGCTGATAATTTTGGTACAACTTTCACAATCTTCCCTGTTGAACCCATAACCCATTATATAATATCACCAAGTCCTATCATACTTTCTACAAACACCTTAAATCTATCACATTATTCAGCTGCATCTCAGACAAGATATGGTAGCGTTGACCACCAGTGTGCTTCATAAATCATTGTAGCCAAGTTCATAGTCCAAATTTTTTTCCTCATTCTATGATTATATCCCCAGCTATGGATATTATGAGGCTAAAAAGATATCCCCATCTCACCTTCTCACCAATCCTCGAATTTCATGTTGTCAAAAAGTATTTTGATTCCCAACTATGTTGACTTCAACACATAACAGTTGGTTCTACTTCTACCATTTTAAATCCTAATGCCTTAAATAGCAGTACATCACTGCAATTACTTCCGCTCGATGTTCTATCTAGAATTTGTTAAGGGTACTAGAGATAGAATAGGAATCAGCATATTCCCCAGTATTATCCATTTGTACTCCCTATATATATTGCCCATTGGGCCTCTTCAATATATACACAATATTCATAACATAGTATCAAAATTTAGGTTAAAACCCTAAACTCGATCTACTTCCGCTGCGGTCACCGCCGGCCGCCACCGTCGCTGCCCCCGGAAGGAATATGCTCCACTCCCTGTGGCGGCCACCTCCTTCCACTTCTCGCCGTAGCACGCCGCCGTCGTCGTTGGTGCCCGCGCCGCGGCCGCCGCACCGATCGGGCGCCGCTCGACGACGACGACCACCGCCGGATCCGGCCGCCTCGCGTCGGTAGTCGTCGCCGCGACCGATCGGCGATTGTCACCCCGCCGTCGTCCTCGGATCGTGGCGCCACCGACCGAAGCCGCCACGTCCGCCGTCTGCGCGCATCCTCGCCGGATCCATCGATCCGGCAGCCTCCACGGCGGATCCGGCCGCCGCGCCACGCTGGCTACACAGCCTCCGTGGTCGTCGCTGCGCGCGCCGCCGCCAAGACTCCTCCGCCGGCCCACGCCGGTGGATCTTGGCCGCCGGATCTCGCCGCCCTGCCGGTGGCCTTCTTCGCCAGATCCGACCGCCTCTAGGCCGGATCCGGTCCTCTCGCGCGCCCCGCCAGATCCGCCTCGCCACCACCTTCACCCCGCCGCCTTCTTGGCCACCGCGGATCTGCCGCCTCCGTCGCCGCGGCCGCTCCGTGGCCGCCACCGCCGGATCTCGCCGTCGCTGCCTCGTGGAGCCACCGCCCAGTAGGATCCGGCCACCGGCTTAGATGAGACCGGATCCGCCGGATCTAGCCTCGCCGACGATGGCTTGTCCGGATCGGATCCCACCGCCGAGTCTGCCGCCGCTGCCGTCTCTCCTCCGTCGCTCTGGCGGGCCGCCTCTGAGCCGGCCGCCCCAAGCCTCCGCCACGCCGCCGCCGCCGCCGCCTCCGCGCCCGCAAGACAGTGAGCGAGGGAGTGAGTGTGCGGGAGGGAGGGAGTGAGAGGGGGGTGGAGAGATGGAAGCTGAGAGGAGAGGAGGGATTTTGGTCAGCACACCGGGTGGGAAGAGAGAGAGAGAGGAGGGGTTTTGAGGGAGTGGGATATTTTATTTTCTACTGCTGATTTCTTTTAGTTAGTCTTTAGTTATTTTTCGCGAGTCTTCCATTGCATCCATCCAAGTCCGTAGTTCTAATTTTTAGTTCGTCTAAGCCGTGCGAGTCCACAAATTTATTGTCAGTTATAGAAGTGTAGGAATTTTTCTTTTGCATGGCAGCAGCTATCGCTCTACTCTCTGAGTCGCGTGCAGATCGTAGAAGTCGTTATGATGTCGCCGCTTCTCTAGTCGCCGCCCCGAGCTTCTAAGGCCGCCGCGCGTCTTCTGCACCTTGTGCACTGCGCCGCCGCCTCTTGGGCTTCGATCTGCACCGTCATACTTCTATCTATTCCTCTTCGGCTTGATTTGACAGTTTATTCAAAAACTGCACGCAATGACGACATTATAAAGACTCGGATGTCGGATATTTCTTGTTTTAGTATTAACCCTTTTTCAAATGCAATGTTATTACATACGCCTTGCATTTAAGGGAGGTGTTAATGGTATTACAGATAGAATAGGAATCAGCATATTACCCTGTAATATCCCTTTGTACTTCCTATATGTATTGCTCATTGGGCTTTTTCAATATATACACAATATTCATAACAGAATTATCAAGACTTGTAGTACCTTTTATGAACCACACATATCTATTTTATTCATGTATCACGGTGCACATAAAATCAATACCAATGATGCTGGTTTACGTACAAATGATAATGGAAACGGAAAAACATAGGCATATAAGAAAAGTTCGAGCTGCTGCACAGCTAATAAACAGGATTTGATAAGACTAAAAAAATCAGAAGTATATAATTTACTGAAAACATTCTTTGCAGAGAGCCAAACAAACATTAGAGAGGAAGATCGTAAGGGGATAAAAAAGGCCTAGTGGTGTCGAAATACCTGAAGACCAAGTCCAAGCTCTATATTCCTTGCTTCTGTGATTTCTGGAATTCTATCATTCATAGGCAAGGGATATCCTAGGGTGTTCATGACTTTGGGTCTATTGTCAAAGTCCCAAATATTTCCTCCGAAACGATGCATGCCTGGTGGCACACATGCACGGAAAAGCCTAGGATAAGCAAAGAGAGCATCCGGTGGTGGCTGCATGAGATTTAACAACTAACAAGATAAGAAAGAAGCAAAGAGAGAAGATCTGGGGAAAACAATAGAAAGAAACATTACCCGGTAGGCAGCAACATCCTGCCACGTGATTTGTCTCTTTTCAAACTCCACTGAAACATAATCAACATCTTCTAGTTGGCGCCGCAGTTTTGGCTGACAGCTCTCATCTTCAGGGTCCATCCCAAACGCCTCAAAAAGAACACGATAGACTTCAGGCATCCCAAAGCACAAATATATAGCTCCAAACAGTGCCCAGAATACAGCCCTGAAACACAGACATTTTACTGAAAGAGTTACCCAGATATGTATGCCAATTAACAATACAAAATGCTGTAAACCTGTAACAAACAAAAAAACCAGAGAGAAAGTGCTCCACTACACGTAGTATCATCATGAAGGTGTGAAGTTAAGACTATGTGCTCCATATTTTCACAGCGAATAGCACATAAAAGGAATACACAGAAGTGCACGCAGGGGCAGATGCACGTTGAAAGGTGGAGGGCACAGGCCCCCGTGTTGATTTTAATTTTTGTTGCTTAGAGTCTAAACTTACACAGTGTATGCCCCCACATGCCAAGAACTAGTACCCCACATGCCAAGAACTATGTCTATCTAAAATAAAGAAGACTTAAACACGTTGACAAACAAGAGGAGAAAAGAAACATACTGACATGCATGGAGCATAAGGCCCCCGCGTTATTTTTATTTTAGATCCGTCACTAAGTGCACGCATAAAGGAAATGGAAGAATGACAGTATAACATATAAAAGGCATACATGGAGACAAACTGACCATTAACAAGGTTGCAGAACATTCAGCAATTGAGACTAGACCGTTAATACGGATGCAGAACATTCAACATGTAATATTGAACCATAAAGAGGTCCAAAAAATATGCTGAGATTTTTCACTTTAATTGTTAATATTATGCTCAAACATGCAAATGTATCAAAGAAGTCGATTACCAGGGTGTCAACAAGATTAACAAATAGTTAAGTGGATCCCTACCAAACTAGCACTAAATCATCATCAAGATATTAAGCCAGGACCATCACAGAAGGTAGGTACATGATGCAGATAAAGTTCATGCCAAAAGCATTGATCAAGATTTAAACAACAGACAACATTCAGGCTTTAAACATTCATGTAGCTATTGTAATTCGAATACAGAATTTCCAAGACCCTAATGATAATTGCAACTATTCCAGGCACAATGTAGTTGTTTCACTTTGCAGTTTGCACACACCGATCAATCACCGATTACTCACATTATCCTAATGCATGATCACAAATCAGAATTCTAATTCTACATTTCCAATAGCACTTTTTCAGCATATAATTAAGGAAACGCAACACTTACTTCGCCGGTGGTTCCCGATCCTTCCGTATCATTTTATCCAAATCGTCGTAAGGAAACACCAAATTGTGCAGGCTAGCCGCTTTGATCCATTTCGGCAGCACCTTCTTCCCGATCAGCGCGAACACCCGCTCCCGCATCGGCCCAGGGGATTCCCTGGGGTACCTCTGCAAGAAGAACTCGCAGAACGCGAGCTCGAGCACGAACTGGCCCAGGAACCACAGCCTGGAGTGGCCATTCCGGACGTGGCGCGTCCGCGTGCGCTGGCAGGAGGGGTCCAGGTGCTGGAAAGCGAGGTAGAGCAGAACGTCGAAGTGCCGCGCGGGGCAGTCGTCGCCGTCGCCGAGCGTCTCCGAGGGGGCGAGCGGGTAGCCGAGCGCCTGCTTGGCCTCGAGGATGTACTCGTCCATCCAGGTCCTGTCAGCGGCGGAGAGCGGCGCGGACGGGAGGCAGGACGAGAGCAGCGGGAGCGACTTGAGCGACAGCTGCGGGCTGTTGAGGAAGCGTTGGGTGAGGCGTTCGTCGTCGAGCGGCGGCTTCAGGATGAAGCGGCGTGGCGGGTGCTTCTTCTTGGGGGATACAGCCTTCTTGCGCTCCGCGAGCTCCCGGAGGAGGCGGCTCGGGCTGTTCGCCGGCTCGGGATGGGAGGCCAGCGGGGGAGGGGTGTGGTCGGCCGCGACGGCGAGGACGCGAACGCGGCGGCGCGCGGTGGGGAGGTGGAGGGGGGCAAGGGTGAGAGCTTGGAACGCCATGGCAGGTGGTGCCATGGTGTGGTGACTGCGAGCTCGGGTTGGGTTTTGCGGGTTTGGGGCTGGAGGAGGATAAGCGGAGCACGACAGGAGGAGGATCATGGACTGTCCGTTTTGTGATTGATGGCTTAGATAGGGTGTATCAGTAAGCTGGGAAAAAAAATCTTCCGGTTATTAATGGGTGGGGTTTTTTAAAGCGTGTATTATGTTTTTTAGCTTAAAGTTTTAAATTCTAACTATAAGTACGAAATAAGATATTTACGTATCATTTTAACCAATAAAATTAGACAATATTTATTACAATCAACTTATAAATTTTATTTTAAAAAATAGTTTATTTAAAGACTAGTTACTGTAAAAAGAACTCACCCATTATTAGCCTTTAAAATGGCATGGCAAATCACATCATTGCTGTCCGCTGCAGTGTAAGGAAACAGGAGTACACATCTCGCCCGTCCACTCTCTGACTGAGGGCCTGTTTGGGACTGCTCTGCTCCCATTTTTGCAGCTCTGCTCCTAAATTACCCAGCCAAACAGGTTCAGCTCCAGAAACTCCGCTCCAAAAAAAAGGTGGAGTTGAGAGCCAACTCCACGTTTTTCCTGGAGCTCCTCAGGGGGTACTTCAGAAACCAGCGTTTTGTATCTTCTCATGGAGTTGAAGGGTAATTACCCACCACTGCCATTACAACATACCGATTCGATTATTTTCTATTCCCCACCCACCATGCTGAACGCCGCCCTCGATCTCCACTCCTTTGTCTCCATGGCGGCCGCCCAACCCTTCCTGTTCCGTCTGCCGCCGCACGGAAGACACCCTCTTCTACGCCGTCTACCCGCTCCCGCCTCCCCACCGACCTCCCACCGCCCGCGCTCGCCTCGCTCGGTCCCTCCACCTCTCCTCCTCTTCCACCTCGCCCTTCCTCTCCTCCCACCTCTTCCACCGCGACCCTTCAACCTCTCCATCCCGCCCGATCCAGCCTCCCTGCGCAGACTGCCCGCCCCGCCCCGCACCTCCATCGTCTTCGTCTTCCCGTACTACCACCGCTACCGCTGCTCAAAACTCGGTTTTGCTTCTTTCGACCGAATCCCGCCGTCTCAATTTGTTGTCTTGCGCGTGTGGTCTTTCTCGATCGGTGATCGGTTGGTGGTTGCGGGGTGAGGAGGCAGCGGCCTGGCTCGTCAGCGGCGCTGTTCCTGATGGTCTTCCTCTACGGGTTCTGGCGCATGGGGATTCACTTCCCCATGCCTTCCCCAGAGAAAGGTTTGATTTTACAATCATGCCATGGATGATAATCTCATAGTACTAGTTTCTACGACTAACGATATTGATCCCTGAGGCATTGTAGTTTTAGCAAATTTTCATGCCTGTTTGATGTGCTCAATCCATGCCTGCTTGTGCCATTAATAGAAATATGAAGATGTGTGATTTAGCTATGTACAATTGCCATATTTTGTTGGTTGTGCTTGTATACGGTGGGATTGAAGGGATAGGGGGTCCAATCCATTAGAAGGAATGTAAAATATCTTCTTTTTAAGTGAAGAGGTAGGAGCTCTGCCAATCAATTAATGGAAGTTGCTTTTATACTTTTCTCAACAGTGATTTGCACAATGTTTAAAGCACGATGAATTGTGAATAGGTGTTACTTACCTCTTCATATGTTTTGAGATTAGTGTTACTTAATACTTGCAGTTGATGCACTCTTTTATTATTTTGATGTTTACTCTGTATGTCTTCACCGAATGCAAAATTTAATATTTGCAGAAGCTAAAAGCAAGATCATTTCTAAAACGTATAGTTGGAACAGTTGTTCGATCTGTGCAGGAAGATCAAACTGAGCAGGGTATGTTGTATTTTTTTGTTACCTTTGTTGTTGGCTCTGCAATTTAATGTTAGTGATAAGCATTAATTCCTATTTTTGTCTTGAATATATCAAAAGCCTGGAAGCAGAGGTCCAGGCATTGGAAGAGCTTTCCAAACAGCTATTCCTTGAGATATATGAACTCCGTCAAGCTAAGGTATTCTTTTGCAGCTTTGGTCCCAGTGTTAAGATCAACCAATTAATGGGATGTACCCCATCTACTTTAAACCTTGCGTCGTTTAATCCTATAAACACCTGGAAGTTGCAATCATCATTTGATTTTGGTGTTGGCAATTCAACAAGGATTTGGTGAGAGCCTTGTAGATGAGTGTTCTTCATGTTTTCCTTATAGATTAGTGGTTTTTGTGCCATGTATGGTGGTGTCTGATAACTTGCTCGCTACCTTATTTGTTTTTCTTTTTCAAATTATAGCACTGATATATATTAGAATATCGGTTATATTAGTTTCAGGGCAAATTAATTGACAAGGTTGCAGTGCTGCCTGGTTGTATAAATTGTTTTGTTTTGGTTATGTGGGGTCATATATTTATTTCTCTTATGTCATTTCATACCTGTGGCTGTTTCGCATCTTTGCTAGTAGTATATCATTTCTTAATTTCTTAGAATAAATAAGCTAAACTATTGTACACAATTCTTCAATCACTTTCCAGATAGCTGCCGCGTACTCTCGAACTTGGAGAGGACATCTTCAGAATCTTCTAGGATATGCCTTGTCAGTGTATTGTGTTTATAAGATGCTCAAGGTACTACAAAATGCATTCTGTTGTTTTGATCAATGTATCACCCTGTTTCACGGACCTTTATCTTGATTCACTGAAATGTGTATTCGAATGATGGGCTTTGTTATCCATTATTAGTCTATGGACATTATTTGTATTCAATTATGGACTTCGTTAATTATCTATCAAGCACGTTGTAATTTATGGGACAAAAGTACGGAATTATTTGATCAAAATATTTGTTTTTTTGTTTTCTCCAATAAATTAAATGCAATTATGATATTTTACATCATATTTAAATTGGCCAAAAATATTCGATTACATATGCTCGCATACATCAAAACATACACCAAACATCATTCGGGGCATATTGGACCTTTCTGGAAACCTCATATTCACGGTCTTTGGAGCTAGTGCGTGCCAAACAGACCACCGCTCCAGAACTCCACGGTGGAGCTGCTCCATGGTGGAGTTGGTGGGCAGAATTGAAAAACCTGGCAGCGAGCGATCTCAAACAGGCCCTGAGTGACGGCCAGATCGCAGAAATTCCCACTGAAAACGGAGAGCGGATAAGATCCGCGACCCAAATTCTGCGTGGATCATTGTTTTAGAGGAAAATTCTGCGTGGATCTTAACCGTTCATCCTCGGGCGGGCCGTCATGGGCTGGGCCGTTTCCGGCTGCGGTGCTTTGGCGCGGCGGGATGGGCCGGCTAGTCACTAGCGTGCCATGTGGGGCCAGTGACACATACCACCAGCAGGTCGCCCCGCCGATCCGCACCAGCAATTTCGCCCGCGGCCGCCGGCGGCAGTCCGGGCGCCACCGGCTCACCACCCACACCGGCCTGCGCGCCACCCGGCCATGGCGAACCCGAGGAGAGCCATCGCGCTGCAAATCCACACCCAGACCGCGCCTCTCCCCACCACCACCGCCGCCGCCGCCCCATCTTCCTCCCTTCCGTCGTCGCTCCTCCACTTCCTGAAGCGGCCGGCGTCATTCCCCTCTCCTCTCCCTCTTCATCCTCCCCACCTGGATCTCCTCCGCTTCCACCACCCCACCCCTTCCGCCTCCTTCGAGCCCCCCGTCGCCCGCGACCCCAGGCCAGCCTCGTCCGCTACCCCGCCGCGCTCCACCCCACCCCCATCGCCGCCAATGGACGCGGGTGGCTCGTCGACCCCGTCGCCGCCGCCCGCGAAGCTGGCCTCCCAGGTGAGCTCCTCCTTGCCTCACGAATCCTATGTTCCTATGTCCCAGGGGTGCGCGCGCGCGCGCGCGCCTGTCGGATGCTGTAAATTGATGTCGTTAGTGCACTGCTAAAGACTGTTGGTAATATAGAAAGGTTGGATAATGTGGTGGGGGTGCCATAGAACAGATCACACTGCGTCAGATATTGGGGAAGTTAGGTCCGCCGTCCGTGCGGATGCACAATTGTGCCAGATACTGCAATTATACAACCTATAGTTCATGTTTGTTCAGTTCGAAGTTAATGGTTAAAAGGAAGAAGTAACTGGAGTTCTGAACGTGGCACTAGTGGAAGTGCAGCAAAAACATGCCTCGTGCCACAAGTGGAAGTGCACTTGGCTGCCGCTTCCAAACTACTAATCTTGTTAGTGTATCTGTATCCTTCAGTCTTCAACTTCTGTTTGAGGGGAGCACCCTTCCTCTCCTCTCACGAAATCACTTGCTGCATCTTAGTTGAAGTATGGCTGATCTGTTGCTAACCTGCCATCAGAACCCGTCCGTATTGCATTATGCTGCTGTTCAGATTAGTTGGAATCGCTTACAGTTATGTTAACTCAAGGACAGGCTTATTTGGCAATTATTAAATATGGTTGCTACATGATTCATCAAACCTGTAAATTCATTTAAGTTGGTTGAACTGGAAATATACCCTCTCTTTGACAACATTGTGTGTTCAATACAAGGAACCTGTGTATCCCGTAATATACCTCCCATATAGCAAACCGTGTTACCTTGAGATGTTTTGGTAGCTGCGTTGTTCCTCTTCCATTCGATCTGTACTGCTCTAAATTATTGAGAATATACTACACGTATTACACTGAGATGAGTGGGTTTCTTACAAGCAGCCAATGAACAAGACCTGTGTTCACAGTTATCAGTTCGATTTATCTGTTCTATTTTGTCCTCAAGTGTCCCATTTGTCGTAGTGAATATTGATATGTATCCTTTCGGCCCAAGGGAGAAAATGAAGAAAAAGAGAATATTTGCAGTATGGATGTAGCAACCAATCGATTTTAGCTAACCAAGTTGGAGAACATTTTGCTCCACGTATATTCCCAATGTTCCTTTTGTACTTTGTTTACCTTTGCTGGTGCTATCAGTAGATGCCCTTCTGATGGGAAAACAAGAGGACCTTTCATGCATCGCAGCTGTTTTGCTACTACTTACTACTGTGTTGAACTGTTGAACTTGAGATCTTTCTCAGGTGTAGGATTGGTAGCCAGAATGAATCTGTTCTATACTCCTGTTGTTTCCTGTGGCTTAGGCTGCTCAGCTCTGTAATCTTGTTTGCAACCGTGTTTTGCTCCACTTGACTCTACTTAGTTTGTGTCAGAATGCTTAAAATTTGGTATTATTCAGATGCTTTTGTCCTTGAATATCTCTATTGATGGTGTTTCTGCAGATTTTGTTGAAGTTGAATATCTCTATCAATCTTCTTCAAAATGTGGCAAAGATGAGGCAACAAATCTATTTACGAGAGGCTAGTAGAACTTATGGGATAGAAGCAAGTCTGTTTTTTTTTCATCTAAAAGAAAATTCCACTCACAGTTCACCCAGTAGCTGCAGAGCTCCAAGCATGTTTCCTTTTCTCTTGCTGATTATCGTGGGACAATGTTTACAAAATAACTAAATAATCAGAAGTCATGAAGACAAAAATATGGATTTCACATTTTAGTGTGGATTGTGGAAGAAATACATGTACTTAATAATTATGTTGTACAAGGTTGTATGGAATTTGTACTTACAGCTTAGAGAGAACAGATGTGAATGGAAAATAGGTAGTTTTGTTGACATAACTAGGATGGAAAATACTTATCTAATGTCAATTTTGTTTGGTGGGGCGCTGGTCTGTTTATCATTGCACGTAGGACAGATACTGTTTACGTGGCAACCATCGTCACCATACGTGCAATGAAACGCTCGTCGTCTGGGTTGCTAAGATAATGGGGGAAAAAACAAGTTATCACGTCACGGATAATACATAAAATATAAAAGAACATAAAAAAAGATATGATAAAAAAGTCCAAAAAAGCTAAAAAGTCAGGAAAAAACGAAATATAAATGAGCGAGGCCTAAATTCAAGGTAATTGTCTTCCCTTTCTTTTAGTTCCTGAGAATCGCATGCTTCTAGTGTTTACTGGTTGTTTTTTTCTGTCATCAACAGTTACAAAATGCTAATGTAAAAATAAAGGATATGGAGGAGCCACAATTGCTGCTGATGAGGTGGCCATTGTTGCAAGCGCAAGATCAACTGCACATGCCTTGATCAATATGGATCTGCAACCGACCTTCTTCTTGGGATGCCAGGATACACCAATAAATCCCAAGAGCTCAATTACTGACTACAAGGTCTGGAAAGATCTCTGACAGTCACATTGCTTCTATCATCTGACGGTGAGCAATTGTCAAGGCTAATACCATGAGTAGAAATTGGAAGTTAGCATGAAGCCTTCAGAAATTACCTTGTTACCATCTATTATATTATTAAAGCAAAGGCAAAAGGAGACACCACATTCGCTCTTAAGGGGTGGAAATTCTTATATTAATCGGAGGGAAAAAAGAAAGATGCACACCATTAATTATGGTAGGTTCAGATTATAACGGTCTAGATTAAAAGAAAGAGGTTATGTCAAGTACAATACAACAATAACTGAAATTCAAAATAAAAATAAATAAAATTAGCAATTTGATTTTCATACGAATTCCTAAGTAAAATTCCTAAATAAAATAATTTAGAATAAAAACTAAACAAAAATTAACAATTGGTTGTGTGTATGAATTCTAACAAAAAATAACTAAAATGTGGAATAAAAAATAAAATAAAATAAGCAATTTGATTTTGATATGAATTCAAAAGTAAAATCTCTAAATAACTATAAACCAGAATAATTTTTTTTAAAAAAATAGCAATTGTATGTGCATATGAATTCCAACCAGAAAATTGAAATCTGAAATAGAAAAAATACTGTAATTTAATTTCTATACAATTTCGAAGTAAAATACTTAAATTACTAACATTTAGAATATATTAAATAAAATTAGCAATTGAAATTGCATATGAATTCCTACTAAAAAATTGAAGACACGCAATTGCCAAGCGAAACAGCAGAAAAATCAAACAGCACACGCAACTTGCTCTCTTTATTTCTTCCTCTCAGTTCAATCATGTTGATCGTTTCTTTCTTTTCTCCCTTTTTGCTCACGTTTCTTCTCGCGACTTGCTTTTTTTTTTCTCAAATCTACTGCTCGCTTGCAGCCCTCTTTCTTCTCTTTATTTCTCTGCTTAATCACCCGATCACTTCCTCTATCACCCAACGTTACCAGGCTGCATGGCTTTTAAAGCCTGCACATGGACTCACAAACGGACACACAACCCTACTCGGAAAACTAAACTCAATCCGTACAATATGTATACACGGCAAGAGGACTCGTATACGTATACGTTGCACACTCGGACTCGGTAAGCACGAAACAATATTACTCTAATAATCACCTCCTTAATCTTATTTCTTCATTTTGATCACGTTGATATTCTCTTTTGTCGTTGCTTCTTCTTTGCATACCTGTCTGGGCTGGAGCACCTGTCCCTGCTTCCTCTACGAGCACATCCTCTCACTGTCGTGTGATATTGCTTTCGACCACTGTCCTCTATGCTGTGCTTTCTCCCGCCACCTTAGGACCCATCTACGACTGCCTTCTACAGCCCGCGTGAGAGCTCCTCTGAGCCCCTGCTTGCTACGACCATGCCTGCCGCATGTGGTCGGTGCCGACCACCTGAGCCATCGCTCTGCTTCTCTTTGCCTGCATACGCTTGTCCGGAGTTGGCTGCATGCCTATGTGCACCTCTTGCGCCGTTCGCTACGACCACTGCATGCTCGATGCATGCTCCTCTGGGTCGCTCATAGTTATGACCATGCCTTCTGCCTCATCTTGTTTCTTTGCCGACTCGGTCTTCTTCCTCGTTATGACTTCTTGTACGCCAGGCTTGCCTCCTACTGCCTCTGCACCTTGTCCATCTGTGCCTCTCTCCACCCAAACCCGTTTACAAGTTTTCAAAGGAATCTTGTACAACTGATTTGGAAATCTCTTCGCCTTCATCAACAAATCTTTGTTCTTGTCATACACTCGCAAGAACTCATCCTCCAGCACCACCTTGCACCCCCTCTCCGTCATTTGCCCAAGACTTAGTATGTTGTTGCATAGACTGGGTATATAATAGATTCCTATCAACAACTTCTTATCCCCGTTCCTGCACTGCAGCATCATCGTCCCTTTGCCCTTTATCTCCACCGTGGAGCCATCGTCTAACTTGATCTTGCCCCAAACTTTCTTGTCGAACTTGTGGAATATGGAGCAATCTGCCGTCATATGGTTGCTTGCTCCATTATCCAAGTACTATTGATCCGTGTGATCATGATTTTCTTCCTTCGTGTGTAGTTTTGTAATATTTAACCAATTAACAAGTATAATTAAAATAATTTTGAATCGAGACTCACTAACGAGTTTTTTTTCCCACCCCACTCGTATACATATACGTTGCACACTCGGACTCGGTAAGCGCGAAACAAGATTATACTCTAACAGCTAATGCTCCAAATTTGTTGTTCCATCACTGTAGATGCCCCTCTTCATTTTTGCTCGAGCTTCGCCACTGCCGCCAGCTCGAGTTTTCTACAACTAGGGGATAGGGCTTCGAGGCGGAGGTGGAGGCGGGCGGCCGACACGAGAGGAGTCGAGGAGCTGCCTGCCTGCGGGCCGACGGTCGACGGGGTGCGTATCTCGTCCACTATCTTGCGATTGCATTTGTGCCCTCTTTACATAGCATCAGGTCTGTCTTCATCTCTCTTGATATTGCGGCAGCAGTTGCCCATTAGCTAAGGTAGTAAGGTACTGCCAAGTACCAGCTCGCATACTACTCCGTCGCATATATAATTTTGTGATAGTCGAAGAACTATGAAATGATCAAATGATTTGGTAAAAGGGAACAAATATTTAATTCCACAGCCTTGAAAGAAAGATTGGGGTATAAAAGACAGGATTCTTAAGCATTAAGCTTGAAACACACCAGTTGTTTTAGGATAAAAGAGGATGCTTCATTGTCGAACTAGTAAACAAGCAAGATTACAAACCGAAATAAAAAAAAATACAGGCACCCACTGCCAACGAACGACGACGCAATTAAGCAAATTACCAAACCTTCTCCAAGCAGATGCAACAATAGCTCCATAGGCATTTCCTTTTCACCGTCCAGAAATAGTGGCTTATTTCTGATATCCCACCGGTATACCAGACTGAAAAGAGCTACCCTCGTTGCTTATTGTTGAAACTCCAGAAATCATCAACTGGAACTGCCTTCGAATGTTAGCATCCATGACATTCTTCTGTCGAGGGGATGGAGAAACCAGCTGCTTCTCGCTTGAGACCGTCGGCAAGCACACTTTGAGCCTGGAAACAACCTCGGTCATGGCCGGCCTGTGGATGGATGCATTTTCGAGGCAGTTCATGGCAAGGTCTATCGCACTCTGCAGGGAAGTGGCATCGTACTGATCCGACAGTCTCTTGTCCACAACATCGTGAATGCTTCCGTTCGCAATCTTTTGGCGCACCCAGTTCGGTAGGTGAACGGGCTGGGGGTCCAGTAACACCGACGGTTGGCCGGTGATGATCTCCAATAGGACAATGCCGAAGCTGTAGACGTCTGCTTTCATGGTGAGTTGGAAAGTAGCATGGTACCTGATGGATCATGTCAGAACAGCGTTAGAGTCAGCTTCTTTTTAATCTGCATTACTCACTTGAGTTGAACCAAACTGCCTTGAAGGCAAACGTTGTATTGATCTAATATGGATCAATTTGGATAACTCACTCAGGGTCGAGGTAGCCGAGAGTGCCAGCAGCAACAGTTGATATGTGCGTGTGAGCGGCGGTTAAAGCCCGTGAAAGACCAAAATCAGATATTTTTGCCACTAGATTCTCATCCAGAAGGATGTTGGCAGTCTTCACATCTCTGTGAACTATTGCTGGGGTGCATGACTCGTGTAGATAGTCCAGTCCTACAGTCCAGCAAGGTCCATATGTTTGTCAACATTGTTTAGCTGCTAAAAGAGGTACAGGATTGAAATGCGGACCTTGTGCTGCATCAAGTGCGATGTGAAGTCGCTCTTCCCAGCTCAAACTGTAGTCTTGCCCTGTAAAAATCATAAGTACCATTTGATTATTTGGCATTCACTGGTAGTCTGGTAGAAGTATCGTCCTGTGTAATGTTGGCATTTTTTCAGATAACAACAATAAATTTGCAGTAAGGAATATAAACCTCCTCTTAAAAGTTGTTGTAGATTTCCTCCAGGCATGAAATCATAGATAAGGGCAAGGCATTTCATGTTTTGGCAATATCCTACCAAAGCGACGAGATTCTTGTGATGAACTTTTGACAAGGTTTGCACCTGAAGCAACAGCAGATATCATATGAAACATGCTACCACTGGAAGCAATAAGAATCATATACTTCAATATAGTGTGCACAACTATGAATCCTAGATGTCACTGGTATCTAATAGCCTAAGATTTTTCATGAATGCAAATAATATCTTTACATTCAGAAGTGCATTGATCTAACTCGAGTAGTTGATGGTTCACCTCAGGGAGAAAATCCTTTGATTGTGCTAGAGATGTCTCCACAAGCACCTTGACTGCCACTTCCTCTCCATTCTCCAATATGCCATGATAAACCGTACCAAATCCTCCTTTTCCAATGATTGACTGGAAGTTGTTAGTTACAGTTTTCAGCTCTGCATATCTGAACCGTCTGATGTCAATGTGCAGGGGAGTTTCCTCTTCGTACATATCATAATTGTCATGGTCTTTCGATTTCCCTGCAAAGTCTGATGATTTACTTCACTGTTGTAGTACTATACAATAAAGTGATGATGTACTTTTGGATTTAATTCGCTTTTTTGTTTCACCTTTACAGTATAACCTCCAGAGAATTAACAACACAACTAGGATGGCAACCACGGGAACTATCACTGCAATGAGCAAGGTTGTTGTATCCTTCTTCTCTGTTGTTATTATACAGTAGCTTTCACTGACATTTGAGCACAGGGGATTGCCTTCTAGTCTAATGACAGAAATGCACAACAGATCAGAACAAATGCAATCTGCCCAATAGTAGTATTACACAATGTGAGAATGGGAACCAAACCTTAGGTCAAGCGAGCCAGCTTTATATCTTCGAAAAAGATAGTCAGGCATTGGCCCCCTGAGCTGGTTATATGATAGATTGCTGCCAAATAAAAACAGAAAAACTGAGATAATTAATCTGGGATATATTTTGCTGACCATAGTTTTAGTCAGTACAGACTTACAGAGATTTCAGTGAGTTCAGTTGATAGTCTGGAATAGTGCCCGACAAGTTGTTGTGTGATAAATCCCTATATTTGTATGCATATCAATTTCACTGAGTTTCGCAAAATTAAGTCTAGTTCATGACTGTAAAATGGTCAGTTGCACTTACAACATTTCCAGTGACAACATGTTTCTGAACGATAGGGTTAACACACCACTCAATCCACGTGCAGATAGATTTCTGCAAAATCATCTTAGCTCTTGTCAAATTCAAATACTAACGACATCAAGCATACATCTATATTATCGAAACTTTTAATATCACTTGATGGTTTAAATTCTACAGGAAATAACCTTCTTCACTGAAATATTAGCAGAAGAACACTTGGATGCTGTCTCCTGTAATAAACTATGTAAAGCACTATGAATCTTGAGCGAAATTTTAACCAAAAGAGGGGTATTTTATAGCATTCTTTAATTATGGGCTTCCAATACAAGCTAGCCAATATTTCAATGCTGTTGAACTGTTGGGTTGGAAACACAAATTGGAAGACTTGGTTACTGATATTCTTGTTAGAGATATGATTAGATACTGATTGATATGATTAGATACTGATTGCATTGTATTAGGATAGTTTAGATTCTTTCCATACATGCACTCTTTCCTTATATGTATTCTTTCCATATTTGCCATCCTGTACTCGTGTATATATACCGGCCCGTTGGCCTCATATGAATACAAGCGCTATTCATAACATGATATCAGAGCGTACCTGATTTTTCGTCGCTCCGTTTGTCGTGCCGCACGCCGGCCTCCACTGCGCCCCGCCGCGCCTCTCGAGCTGCTGCGCCGCTCTTCACCCCGGCCGCCGCTCATCCACCTGCAGCCGGGCCGCCGCGTTCCGGATCTGCTCCGCCTCCCGCCGGATCTACCGTTGCCGGCCTCCTCTACCCGGCCGCCGACTCGGGCCATCGCGCCCCACCCGGCCGGATCCGCCCGTCGCTGCCGCCTCCACCCGCCACCGCGCCTCGGGCCGCCTGTCGCCGATCCCGCTCCGCCGCCGCCGACTCCCGTCCGTCGCGCCTCGGCCGCCCGTCGCCGACTCGCCGACCGCCGCCGACTCCCGCTCCGCCTCCACGTGGCCGCAGCGCCGCAGCCGCCGCACCTCCACCCGCCACTCCGCCGCCGCTTGACCGGGCCGCAGCCGCCAGTGTCTCCAACCGCCGCGACGTCGCGCCTCCTCCCAGCCGCCGCGCTTGACCCGGGCCGCCGCTTCTTCTCCCGGCCGCCGCCGCCGCTGCCGTCCGCCGCCGCCGTCGCCGTCCCGCGCCGTCGCCTCTCTTTTTTTTTCTTTTTGGTCTCGATCTGTTTTGTAAAACCGCCTGGTCTCGGTTGTGTTTATAAAACCGGTTGACTAAAAACGTCGCTCTAACCGCCGCCGTCCAAGCACTGTTAGACTTCGTTCCCTTGGTCGCCGTGCTGCTCAAAGACCGCCACCAATGGGTACCATTGCTCTCCTCGTTACCCGGTGATCTTCGATGGTGTTAATTACACCGACTTCGTGTCTCACATGCGCATCCATATGCGTGGTCTTCGTCTCTGGGGCATCCTCTCTGGCGATGTCCTCTGTCCGCCTCGCCCTACTCCTCCGACGGAACCTCCGCTTGCCACGCTGCCCCAGACAACCGACAAAACTGCCACTGATGATGATGCTAATGATAAGGTTGCCTCTGCCTACCAAGAGGCTCTGGACTTATACAGGGATCGACTGGCGGTCCATACTCAGTGGTACGATGACGACGCCGGCCGCTGCTATACTCATTGCCGATGTCCGACCTCGGTTCTCTTCGAGGTTGTGGGACTCTCCTCGCTTTCCGGATGTGGACTCACCTTCGCCGCCACGAGCCCTCTGGTGATGCCTTGTACCTGTCCGTGGTTCGCCAGGAGCACTCTCTTCAGCAGGGTGATGCTACTGTTGACGCTTTTTACACCCAGAGCTCTTCCGTGCGGCGCCGCTTGGACTCTCTCCGCCCGCTGGTTGTCGCTCTTGTCGGTCTTGTCTAGCCGCACGTCTTGACCGGAGTTTCGGCGGATCTACGAGTTCCTTACTCGCCGTCCCGAGTTCGAGCAACAAGGCGTGCACGACTTCTTGCACGTCACCCTCGTGTCACTCTCCGGAGGCTCTCACCGAGATACGAGCAGAGGAGACTCGCTGAGTGGTGCCGGGTCTCGATGTCACTCCCCTCGTGCTCGCCGCCGTCCACCGCTACACCGCTCGCTCCACGCTTGAGACATCGCCTTCCAGCCGGCCACCACAGGCGGTGGTGGCCGTCCTCCATCTGGAGGGGGCCGTCCTCATCGCTCCCCATCGCGACAAGGCCGGCCACATTGAGTCTCGGTGCTATAAGAAGAAGCGACATTCTTCACGCTCGTTTTCTACTAGCACTGACACTGGTGCTTCTACATCGACGGCTGCATCGATTACTTCAGCAGTTTCTCTCACTGAGCAGGAGATAGCCAGACTTCGACGCCTACTTGTTGTCTCGTGTTCTCCTCCACGTGTTCTCGCAGTTTCGCCATCGATTCTTCGAGCACCGAAACCACCCCTACACATCGGTACATCCTCATGGATTCTTGATTCTGGAGCATCTTTTCACATGACTTCTGATGCTTCCACTCTATCTTTTATTACACCCCTTGATTCCCCTGTTAGTGTCCTTACTGCTGATGGTACCTCTCTTTCTGTCTCTAGTCGAGGATCTCTTAGCAACTCATATTTTCATGTTCCTTCATTGCTCATGTTCCTCGCCTTACCATGCGACTTCTCTCTGTGGGACATCGATCTTGGTCGTCGGGTCATTCTTGATTCTGACTCTTGTTGTGTTCAGGACCGCCACACGGGAGCTCTGGTTGGGTCTGGCCCTCGGCGCCTTGACTCCCAGCGTCTCTGGGAGCTTGACTGGCTTCACCTTCCTTCCGCTGCCACCGTTGCCGCCAGTCTCTCCGCCTCTGCCACTTCGTCTACCGGCTCCTTCCAGCAGTGGCATCACCGTCTTGGCCATATGTGTGGCTCCCGTCTGTCGTCTTTAGTTCGTCGTGGTCTTCTGGGGCCTGTCTCAGGAGACGTGTCTTTAGATTGTCAGGGCTGTAAGTTAGGTAAACAACTTCAGCTTCCTTATCCTCATAGTGAGTCAGTATCTCGGCGTCCTTTGATCTTGTTCATTCAGATGTTTGGGGTCCGGCTCCCTTCGTTTCGAAAGGGGGTCATCGATATTATATCATATTTATAGATGATTTTTCTCGCTACACTTGGATATATTTCATGTCTTCTCGTAGTGAGGTCCTGTCTATCTATAAACAATTTGCCACTATGGTTCGTATACGCCTCCACCCTATTCGTGTTTTTCGTGGTCGATTCTCACCGGCGAGTACCTCTCTCGTTACCTCACGCAGCTTCCTTGCCGAGGTGGCACTCTCGCCGCCTCTTGTCCAGGTGCTCATGCTCAGAATGGTGTTGCTGAGCGCAAGCATCGTCACCTTCTTGAGTCGGCACGTGCCCTGATGATTGCCGCCTCTCTTCCACCTCACTTTTGGGCCGAGGCTGTTTCCACTGCCACATATCTCGTCAACATCCAGCCTTCTTCTGCTCTTCAGGGAGCAATCCCTTTTGAGCGTCTATGTGGTCTCCTTCCTGACTACTCTGCCCTTCGTATGTTTGGCTGCGTTTGCTACGTTCTCCTCGCCCCTCGAGAACGCACCAAACCGACCGCCACTCGTTGAGTGTGTTTTCTAGGATACGATGCGAGCACAAGGGCTATAGGTGCTGGGATCCTGTTGGTCGACGGATGCGGATTTCTCGGGATGTGACTTTCGACGAGTCTCGCTCCTTCTACCCACGCCCTACCTCTTCTTGGCTCCCTCCGTGGAGTCTCTATCTTTGACCTTTCCAGATACACCTATATCTGCCTTGCCCAAGTCCCACCCGTCCCCACCGAGTCTCCTCATATTCCTTCTGTGCCTTCTCCGCCGTTGTCGCCTCCTGCGGCTCCTCAGGCTCCCCCCACTACACTCGTCTACACTCGACGACCTCGTGTTGAGGATCTTCCAGATGGGCCATCTTCTTCTGATGATTCATCTTCTGATGGACCATCTTCCCGATGGGTCATTTTCTCCTCGCCACGCCTCCGCGATCGCCACCGCTTGCCCCCGCCTGCTTTGCCTTTGCCGGTGCAGCTACCCATGAGCTGCTTTTCACCGGGATGTCGCTACTCACCCCGAGTGGCGCATGCCATGGCCAAGAGATTGCTGCCCTTGAGCGTACTGGTACTTGGGATCTTGTTCCCTTTCCATCTCATTCTCGTCCCATCACGTGTAAGTGGGTCTATAAGATTAAGACTCGCTCTGATGGTTCTCTTGAGCGCTATAAGGCGCGTCTTGTTGCCCGTGGTTTCCAGCAGGAGCATGGTCGTGACTACGACGAGACTTTTGCTCCCGTGGCTCACATGACCACTGTCCGCACTCTTCTCTCGGTGGCGTCTGTTCGCCACTGGTCTGTTTCTCAGCTTGATGTCAAGAATGCCTTTCTTAATGGCGAGTTGCGTGAGGAGGTCTACATGCATCCGCCACCGGGTATTCTGCCACGAGGGCATGGTCTGCCGCCGCCGCTCTCTCTATGGCCTTAAGCAAGCCCCTCGTGCTTGGTTTGAGCGCTTCTCCTCTGTGGTCACTGCTGCTGGATTTTCAGCGAGTGATCATGATCATGCACTCTTTGTCCACACTTCGTCTCGTGGTCGGACTCTTCTTCTTCTGTATGTTGATGATATGATCATTACAGAGATGATTCTCGAGTACATTGCCTTTGTCAAGGCTCGCCTTAGTGAGCGCCCTTATGTCGGATCTTGGTCCTCTTCGTTACTTCCTTGGGATTGAGGTTACTTCCACCCGGATGGTTTCTTTATGTCCCAAGAGAAGTATATTCAGATCTTCTTGATCGCGCCGCCTCACCGATCAACAGATCGTTGAGACTCCCATGGAGCTCAATGTTCACATTCGTCCCTCGATGGTGAGCCTCTTTCTGATCCGACTCGCTATCGTCACCTTGTTGGGAGCCTTGTCTACCTTGTCATTACTCGTCCGGATATCACTTATCCAGTTCACATTCGAGTCGATTCGTTTCGCTCCCACTGTGTCCACTCTGACCACCTACTTGAGTTCTCGCGATACCTTCGTGGACTATCTCGTCGTCTCTTCTTTCCACGCTCCACTCGTTACGACTTGAGCTTATTCGGATGCTACTTGGGCGGCGATCCTCCGATCGTCGGTCTATCTCTGCCATCTTGTGTTTTCTTGGTGGTTCTCTCATTGCACGGAAGACGAAGAAACAGACTGCAGTGTCCTGCTCGAGTGCAGAGGTCGAGTTGCGAGCCATGGCTCTCTTGATGCAGAGATTACCGCTACGGTGGTTACTTGAGGATTTTGGTGTTTCGTCACTACACCGACTCCTCTCTTGTCGACAAGACAGTGCTATCGGTATTGCTCGTGATCCCGTGAAGCATGAACTCACCAAGCATATTGGTGTTGATGCTTCTTTCATGAGGTCTTGTGTGCATGATCAGATGGTTGCTCTTCAAGATGTGCCTCGAGCTTGGATAGCGATTTCTTCACGAAGGCCCGCACTCAAGACAACACGGCTTCTACCTCTCCAAACTCGTGTTGTTGATCCACCATGAGTTTGAGGGGGGGTGTTAGAGATATGATTAGATACTGATTGATATGATTAGATACTGATTGCATTGTATTAGGATAGTTTAGATTCTTTCCATACATGCACTCTTTCCTTATATGTATTCTTTCCATATTTGCCATCCTGTACTCGTGTATATATACCGGCCCGTTGGCCTCATATGAATACAAGCGCTATTCATAACAATTCTTACACTAGGATGATCCTGGGATTCTGGTTGCCATCATAGTAGTTGCATCTCACACCTTCCCAGGTATACTCTCTTGGAGAACATGGATCTCCATTCCAGTTTATTGGTGTCACACTGTACTGTTTCTTTACCGATGTAATGGAACTGACTGCACAGCAGTAAACACAAAGAACAGAGAATAGAGGCATATCAGTAACTCCATAAGGAACATTCTTTTGTGTGTATCATTTTTGAAGGATCAAATTTCACATAACTACAGGTATATTGACATAACTGTGAAGGAACTACAGATTTTTTTTGGGATGCAAAAGCTTGCATGTCATTGCATTAGTAAGAAGAGCGTCATGACATCCAGCTTACAGGAAAAAACGAGAAAACAGGAGGCGTTTTGGCAAGCGACTAGAAAGAGCAACTATAGACAGAGAGGGAAAGGGAAGATACAACTAAAAGGAGCGGAGGAGAAAGCGCAACTAGACTGGTAGACTGCCTTTGGTTGAGCTTTTGGGAGCTGCTTTTGCTTCCAAAAAGCCAAAAGCCAACCAAAGGGTGCAAACCGTCTGCTTTTTCGAAGCGACTACTTTTGGTAGTCTGCTTTGAAAGCACCTTGGACCCCTTTTGGCTTTTGGCTTTCGCTTTTGAAATGGTGAAAATAGAGAGTTGTTTCACAGTTGTTTCAAGGAAAATAGAGATAGGAGGTAAGTTTTATACTTGTTTGAACCAAACAACTTACAGCTTTTCCACCCCACAACCTCAAAGACTTTTCCACACCCACACTCACAAAGACTTTTTTCGTGCCACACTCAACCAAACACACCCTAAGATGGATGTTAATGAAGTGGAGTCGGGAGTGAGTTTGCGACCGCCGAGAGCCAACAATTGAGTAAGAGCTTGAGCTTGTCCACGAGTGCTTCGGTGCCTATCTTGGTATTGCTGAATACCATGTCATTGCATTCTCGCCATACGGTCCAAAGGAATAGGAGGACTAGCGAGTCGAAGTTGCTCTTGCTAGATTTAGGAACTTGTTTACGGCTTGAGACCCACCAGTCAAGCAGCTGGTTTTGCGATACCGGTGGAATGCGACGCCTACCAAAGAGACATAGGAACTTTGCCTAGACTTGCTGGACCCAGGGGCAATAGATTAGCAGATGGTCGATTGTTTCTAGGTGTTGTTCACAAAGTGGACATAAAGTATGCGATGGCACTCCGTGCCTCGCAAGACGGTCAGCTGTCCAGCAGCGGTCTTGAGTAGCAAGCTAAGCGAAAAACTTGTGTTTGAGAGGAGCCTTGCATTTCCAAATGAGATTGTGGGCTGCGAAATGGATTCCGTCGAGGAAGAATGCATTGTAGGCGGACCTAGCGGAATATTTATCCAACGAGTTTAACCTCCATATCATCTGGTCATCGATGAGCGGTTGGAGAGAGATGGAAGTGACCTTGTACCATAAGGTGAGGTATTCTGCGATTTCCCAAGCAGACAAGCTTCTTTTATACCTTGGACCTGAGAATTATGCGGCAGAGCTTGTGCAATTGTGACAGTTCTCTTGATTTTGTTATGGACAAGTGTGGCAACCGTTGGCGCAATGTCTTCGGGTGAGCTCCCTTCGATCCAATTGTCGGTCCAAAACAGGGTTCGGTTGCCATTGCCAAGACAAACTTGTGTTGCCGCTTTAAACATTGCACAAATGGCCGGTTCATGTGTGATTTGAAGGCTTGCCCATGCATGCGATCGGTCTATTTTTTGGCCCCATAGACAGGTAGATGCAATACATAGCCCATTGTCTTGAGGTCTAGAATTCCTAGGCCACTAAGGGACAAAGGCTTGTAGACGGCTTTCCAACCCACTAGATGGTGGCCTCCTAACACGGCTTTTGAGCCCTTCTAGAGGAATGCGCGGCATCTTTTATCAATTACTTTGAATGCCTAAGAAGGTAAATCGAGAGAAAGGAGGTGGTATATGGGAGCCATAGAGAGGGCTTGTTTGACAACAACGAGACGACCGCCAGTAGAAAACATGTTTCCTTTCCAAGACGGAAACTTTCTTATGAAATGGTCGACCAAGGGTTGAATTTGAGCTTTGGATAGCCTGACTAGAGAAACAGGTAGACCCAAATAGTTCACTGGAAAGGAAGATAGTTGGCATGGGAGCTCTTGTAAGGCAAGGTCGATCTTGTCCTGTGAGCAGCGAATAGGATCAACCATGCTCTTCTGAATATTAGCGCAAAAACCATATGCATGTCCAAAGTTAGCGAGGATCATCTTGACTGTTTGTAGGTCTTGTCGCGAGGATCATCTTGACTGTTACTCACGACATGCCAGCCGTCATCCGCTTCCACCGGCGAACGTAGCCGACCTTCCAGGCGAGAGCGGGTGGGGGGAGCACCAAGAAGGGAAGCTGGTGGTGGGGCTTCAACAACCGCCGCCGTCAGGTGTCTTGGGCTTAGGCTCCAAGGGCGCTTACGACGAAGTTCTGGCTGTTAGAGATATATTCAGATTGCATTGTATTAGGATAGTTTAGATTCTTTCCATACATGTACTCTTTCCTTATATCTAATCTTTCCATATTCACCACCATGTACTTGTGTATATATACCGGCCCTTTGACCTCATATGAATACAAGCGCTATTCATAACATGGTATCAGAGCGAAACTCACCTTGGGTTTGCCCGCCGCCGCTGCCTGTCTAGGGTCTCATCCGTCGCCCCCGGCCTCCTCTTCTGCTTGCCGCCGACGGCCTCCTCCCACGTCGCGCCATCGCCGCCGCCGCTGCTGCCGTGGCCTCCTCTTCGCCCGCCGCTTCTTCCCGCATAGCCGACGCCTTGCGCGACGCCGCGTCCACCCGACGCCCCGCTGCCGCTTCTGCGACGCTCGAACGACGCTGTCGTCGCCGCCGACGACGCTCGCCGGCTCGGCGCCCGCCGCTTCTTTTTCCTCCACTCGACGCCGCCGCCTACGCGCACGCGCTGCCGCCGCCGCCGCCGCGCTGCTCG
The DNA here is from genome assembly GCA_036346245.1 of Bonia amplexicaulis. NCBI lineage: Eukaryota > Viridiplantae > Streptophyta > Magnoliopsida > Poales > Poaceae > Bonia > Bonia amplexicaulis. The sequence goes on from CM070735.1 coordinate 32,844,724, forward strand.
GCTCGGCTGACGCCATTGCTTCCGGCCTCCGCGTCGCGCCTCCACCGCCCGGCCTCGCCCGCTCGACGCCGCCCAGGGCGCCGCCGCCACGCCGCCGCCGTCGCCACTGGGGAACCCTAGGTTCCCCGCTTATTTCTTTCTGGGCCGGCCGGCCCGTTAGAGATATATAAACAGATCGGCTAAAAAAAAGCATCGCTCTAACCGCCGCGCCGTCCAGCGCCGCCTGTTAGACTTCGTTCCCTTGGTCGCCGTGCTTGTCCAAAGACCGCCTACCAATGGGTACCGTTGCTCTCCTCGTTGCCGGTGATCTTCGATGGTGTTAATTACACCGACTTCGTGTCTCACATGCGCATCCATATGCGTGGTCTTCGTCTCTAGGGCATTCTTTCTGGCGATGTCCTCTGTCCGCCTTGCCTCGCTCCTCCGACGGAACCTCCGCCCGACGACCGACAAGGATACTACGATGTCGATGATATCTGCGCCTCTGCTCTACCAAGAGGCTCGATTATCTGAGGATCAACGGCGATCTATACTCAGTGGTACGACGACGACGACGCACGGGCTGCTGCTGTCCTCATTGCCAGTGTCCAGCCTCAGTTTTCTTCTGAGGTTGTGGGACTCTCCTCGGCTTTCCAGATGTGGGCTCACCTTCGTCAGCGCTACGAGCCCTCTGGTGACGCCTTGTACCTGTCCGTGGTCTGTCAGGAGCATTCTCTTCAGCAGAGTGATACTACTGTTGACGTTTTTTACACTCAGAGCTCTGCTGTCTGGCGTCAGTTGGACTCTCTCCGCACTGCTGGTTGTCGCTCTTGTCCGTCTTTGCCTAGCCGCACGGGCGACTGAGTTTCAGCGGTCTCGAGTTCCTTACTCGCCGTCCCGAGTTCGAGCAATGGGCGTGCCCAGCTCCTTGCACGTCACCCTCGTGTCACTCTCCGGAGGCTCTTCTTGAGATACGCGGAGGAGACTCACCGAGTGGTGCTTGTCGATGCCACTCCCCTCTCGTACTGCCGCTCGTCCACCGGCTACATCGTCTGCTCCACGCTTCAGTACACTGCCTCCTCCAGCGGCTGCCACAGGCGGTGGTGGCCGTCCTCACTGCTCCTACTGCGACAAGGCTGGACACATTGAGTCTCCGTGCTATAAGAAGAAGCGGCATCTTTCACGTCGTTCTTCTACTAGCACTAGTACTTCTGCACTGACGTCTGCATCGACTACTCCAGCAGTTTCTCTCACTGAGCAGGAGATAACCAGACTTCGACACTTACTTGCCGCCTCAGGTTCTGCAGGTTCTGCTACTGACTCTTTGGGCACTGAGAAACCACCCTCTACACAGTCAGGTACCTCCCCATGGATTCTTGATTCTGGAGCATCTTTTCACATGACTTCTGATGCTTCCACTCTATCCCTCATTATACCTCTTGATTCTCCTATTAGTGTTCTCACTGCTGATGGTACCTCTCTTTCTGTCTCTGGCCGAGGATCTCTTAGCAACTCATCTTTTCATGTTCCTTCTGTTGCTCATGTTCCTCGCCTTACCATGCAGCTTCTTTCTGCTGGACAGATTACTGATCTTGGTTGTCGGGTCATTCTCGATTCTGATTCTTGTTGTGTTCAGGACCGTCACACGGGAGCTCTGGTTGGTTCTGGCCCTCGGCGCCTTGACTCACAGCGTCTATGGGAGCTTGACTGGCTTCACCTTCCTTCCGCTGCCACCGTCGCCGCCAGTCTCTCCGCTTCTGCCACTCCGTCTACCGGCTCTTTCCAGCAGTGGCATCACCGTCTTGGCCATATGTGTGGCTCTCGTCTGTCGTCTTTAGTTTGTCGTGGTCTTCTGGGGTCTGTCTCAGGAGACGTATCTTTAGATTGTCGTACGTAAGTTAGGTAAACAACTTCAGCTTCCTTATCCTCATAGTGAGTCAGTATCTCAGCGTCCATTTGATCTTGTTCATTCAGATGTTTGGGGTCCGGCTCCCTTCGTTTCGAAAGGGGGTCATCGATATTATATCATATTTATAGATGATTTTTCTCGCCACACTTGGATATATTTCATGTCTTCTCGTAGTGAGGTCCTGTCTATCTATAAACAATTTGCCACTATGGTTCGCACGCAGTTCTCCACTCCTATTCGTGTCTTTCGTGCTGACTCTGCTGGCGAGTACCTCTCTCATCACCGCGCACTTCCTTGTCGAGCAGGGAACTCTTGCTCGCCTCTCTTGTCCGGTGCTCATGCTCGAATGGTGTTCTTGGCGCAAGCATCGTCACCTCCTCGAGTCGGCTCGTGCCCTTATGATTGCCGCCTCTATTCTACCTCACTTTTGGGCCGAGGCTGTTTCCACTGCCACCTATCTCGTTAACATCCAGCATTCTTCTGCTCTTCAGGGTGCAATCCCTTTTGAGCGTCTCTGTGGTCTCCTTCCTGACTACTCTGTCCTTCGTATGTTTTGCTGTGTTTGCTACGTTCTCCTTGCCCCTCGCGAACGCACCAAACTGACTGCTCAGTCTGTTGAGTGTGTTTTTCTGGGATACAGTGCCGAGCACAAGGGCTATCGGTGCTGGGATCCTGTTGGTCGACGGATGCGGATTTCTCGGGATGTGACTTTTGACGAGTCTCGTCCCTTCTACCCACGTCCTGTCTCTTCTTCGGCTTCCTCTGTGGAGTCTCTGTTTTTTTACCTTTCCAGATACACCTATATCTGTCTTACCCGCGTCCACCCGTCCCACTGAGTCTCCTCATACTTCTTCCGTGGCCTCTCCGCCATTGTCGCCTCCTGCGTCTCCTCAGGCTCCCCCCACTACACTCGTCTACACTCGTCGACCTCGTATTGAGGATCTTCCAGATGAGCCATCTTCTTCTGATGATTCATCTTCTGATGCACCATCTTCCCCTGATGGGTCATCTTCTCCTCGCTTCACGCCTCCGCGATCGCCGATCGCCGCCCCCCCTGCCTGTTTTGCTTTTCTTTGGCGCAGCTACTGTGAGCTGCTTTCTTCCGGGATGTCGCTACTCACCCCGAGTGGCAGCATGCCATGGCCGAGGAGATTGCTGCCCTTGAGCGTACTGGTACTTGGGATCTTGTTCCCTTTCCATCTCACTCTCGTCCCATCACGTGTAAGTGGGTCTATAAGGTTAAGACTCGCTCTGATGGTTCTCTTGAGCGCTATAAAGCGCGTCTTGTTGCCCGTGGCTTCCAGCAGGAGCATGGTCGTGACTATGACGAGACTTTTGCTCCTGTGGCTCACATGACCACTGTCCGCACTCTCCTTTCAGTGGCGTCTGTACGCCACTGGTCTGTTTCTCAGCTCGATGTCAAGAATGCCTTTCTTAATGGCGAGTTGCGTGAGGAGGTCTACATGCATCCGCCGCCTGGGTATTCTGTTCCTGAGGGCATGGTCTGTCGCCTTCGTCGCTCTCTCTATGGCCTTAAGCAAGCTCCTCGTGCTTGGTTTGAGCGCTTCTCCTCTGTGGTTACTGCTGCTGGTTTTTTAGCAAGTGATCATGATCCTGCGCTCTTTGTCCACACTTCATCTCGTGGTCGGACTCTTCTTCTTCTGTATGTTGATGATATGATCATTACCGGAGATGATTCTGAGTATATTGCCTTTGTCAAGGCCCGTCTTAGTGAGCAGTTTCTTATGTCGGATCTTGGTCCTCTTCATTACTTTCTTGGGATTGAGGTTACTTCCACTCCAGATGGTTTCTTTATGTCCCAAGAAAAGTATATTCAGGATCTTCTTGATCGCGCCTCTCTCACTGATCAGCGTACTGTTGAGACTCCCATGGAGCTCAATGTTCACCTCCGACCTTCTGATGGCGAGCCTCTTTCTGATCCGACTCGCTATCGTCATCTTGTTGGGAGTCTTGTCTACCTTGCTATTACTCGTCCGGATATCACTTATCCAGTTCACATTCTGAGTCAGTTCGTTTCTGCTCCCACTCAGGTCCACTACAACCATCTTCTTCGAGTTCTGCGATACCTTCGTGGGACTATCTGTCGCCGTCTCTTCTTTCCACGCTCCAGCTCGTTACAGCTTCAGGCTTATTCGGATGCTACTTGGGCCAGCGATCCCTCTAATTGTCGGTCTATCTCTGCTTACTGTATTTTTCTTGGTGGTTCTCTCATTGCCTGGAAGACGAAAAAACAGACTGCAGTATCTCGTTCGAGTGCAGAGGCTGAGTTGCGAGCTATGGCTCTCTTGACAGAAGAGATTACTTGGCTACGGTGGTTACTTGAGGATTTTGGTGTTTCTGTCACTACACCGACTCCTCTTTTGTCGACAAGACATGTGCTATCAAGATTGCCGTGATCCTGTGAAGCATGAGCTCACCAAGCATATTGGTGTTGATGCTTCCTTCATGAGGTCTTGTGTGCATGATCAGGTGGTTGCTCTTCAGTATGTGCCTTCAGAGCTTCAGATAGCGGATTTCTTCACGAAATCCCAGACCCGAGCACACCACGGCTTCTACCTCTACAAACTCAGTGTTGTTGATCCACCATGAGTTTGAGGGAGGTGTTAGAGATATATTCAGATTGTATTGTATTAGGATAGTTTGGATTCTTTCCATACATGTACTCTTTCCTTATATGTAATCTTTCCATACTTACCACCCTGTACTTGTGTATATATACTGGCCCTTTGACCTCATATGAATACAAGCGCTATTCATAACACTGGTGACCGCCGCTTCCAGGTACGAGACACGTCCCATCTTCATCCTAGAATCCGGACTCTAGAAAGAGGAGGTGGGGCTCTGGTCTTGCCAACGTTGGCCCTTGCTACGCCCAGCATTAGGTGTAGGCGCCATCAGGGAGGAGGTTGTTGGAAGGGGGCTGCGAGTTGGGTGGTTGTCTGGTTGACGAGCCCGAGCTGGGCGCGTTGGGGGAGACAGAAGGTTCTCCTGGAGCACCTGCAGGAACTACATATTTGTATAAAATTTTGACCAGAACTACAGATTAAGAACTCCAGTAATATGCAACAGGTCTTTGCCGGCTGGAGCCACTTGACAAAGGAGCTTCCTTGAAAATTATGCCAATATGTATATGTAGTTCTATGAAATTTACCCTTTTTGAAATGAATATGTGGTTATTAATACGTACTTGAATGCTAGTAGCAACTGTTAGAATGATCTCAGGGATTTGGCCCAACGGTCAAATCCCAACCCCCTTGCTCGCGCATACGATCGGGCGCCCACCCATTTGGTGGGGGCCCTGTCGCAAGCGCCACAATAAATAGAGGTGGGAGCCAGGGTGGCACGCATCCCAAGGTTGACCGTGCCGCCGCCACAACCCCACCGACAAACCCTAGACCGATCTGAGGGGCGCCCAATGACGGAACACCCACCGTGCCGCCTCTACCTCCGGGAGTCGCCGCCGCCTGGAAGTCGCCGCCGATCCTCTCCACCGACCGTCGCTGCCCTAGCGCAGATCATCGCCATGTCCAACCCCTCCTCTTCATCGGACGGTCTGTACCTCTACTCCCTCTCTCTCTCTCTCGGTTACTCTCATGAACACCAAAGAAAGAACACCCGCAAAGGAGAAACGATCCTAACAGCAACAAAATGAGCAAACAAATACAATTGACTCCTGATGGATACTCCACATTTACTTTAGTGATAAGCAAGAAGTAAACACTCATGTCACGCAGATTACCGTCGCTGGAGTTGGTGGTGAGGTTGTCCATCCGAACGAGCGAGTACACCTCGAACGCGTTGATGAGCGGCGGGAGCACCGAGCCGGCCACCTTGCGCAGGCTAAACGTCGTCCTCGCGTTGCGCAAGAACTGGCCAGGGTGGTACGTGCTATCCACCCGGTGCTGCGGCGGCGAGTAGTTGGCGAACAGCCGCACTCCGTCGCTGTAGATATCAAACCAACGGTTCGCGCTGCTGTTGTCGAGCTCAGCGAAGTGGAAGATCGGGAGAAGCTCTAGGCTCTTGGCGTCGAGGTTGCCGTTGGTTCTCACGGAGATGTTGAGCCAGCTGAAGCTGCTGTTTATGGTCGAGGCCTTCTGGAGGATGGCCGACGGCACCTGGCAGTCGTCGTTGCCGGGGAGGATGTTCAGCTGTTCGCTGGTGCTCATGTTGAGCCAGGGATAGGAGTAATTCGTGAAGGCCTCCCAGAAGCGATCAAAGGTATCGATCGGATATCTTTATCACCACAAGAACCATGAGAGAGGATGTGATTATAAGTAGTGATGGAATTACAGAAAAGAAGATCTGGTCTCAGTCTCACCTTGTGATATAATCATCAGCTGGTCCGAGTCCGAATCTTAGCCGAGAAAAGTAACTGACAGACACTGAAGAATTCACGAAAGGGTACATCCTATCGTCCAGCCGCCTCATCTCCAGTGAGGATACGAAAGGAACTCCCGTTTCGAAATTTACCAGACAGACTGATATGAAATCGTCTGGAGCAACAGCTATGACCTCCTTCCAGTACGTGTTCGATGGGTCTCCAGTATTTGTCAAGTTCATCGTCGTCCAGAAATTGGCGCCGATGTGGAGTCCGAACAGGAAGAGCGAGCCGTCGTAAGTCTTGTTCAATCCGTCATAATTTCCATAAGTAAATGTGGCTCTTAGGACATACTTTTTACCCCTAGTAGATGGTAACGTATAACAGTTTCGCAAGCCTTCAGAGAAGCTCCTCAGGGTCTTTTGTTGCTCATCCGTGGACCCCGTCATTAGCTTTGGCACAACTCCATGGTACATGCCGCCTTCAACAAATTCACGATCAGACACGTACGATAATTTCGTGATGCTGTCTGTGTAACTCTCGCCGTCTATGAAGCCACAGTCAATGTTTGTGAATCCTGAATAACAAACCATAAAAGAGACGGTCTCATCTCAAACAACTAAAAGAAGCAAAAGGAGGCGAAATCGGAAAAGAAATTGTAGAAGCAGCTGGGTGCCTGCTACACAAACTTGTAGTACCAGGAGGAGTCACACCATGGACTTGGATAATCGAGACGGCCAAAATTAGCTGGAAGGCCAAGAGACATGGCACCTCTGTACTCGTCGAACAACCATAGACGATAGCCATGATCGTACTCTAGCCAATCTTCACAGCTTTGACAAAGGAGTATTGTAGCTAAGTACTGCAGATGGCTCTTAAGCAAATACATATGAGTTGAATCTTGGCTTCGACTCGGCTTTGGTTGATATAAGTATGTGCAATTATATACGCTTCAAGGTGATGTCGTAGTAGTTATGTCTAAATGTTGCACTATATGCAGTGCGAGTGCGTGACATCTATTATATAGAATAAAAAGTTAACGGTTGGTCTGCGGTGATAAGGTACTTTATTTGGTCGGCTTCAGTTATGAATCCGTTTGTTTCGATTTGGGCTTCTGATTTGTAGCTTATTTTTTTGTTATTTCTAAATTTTATTTTTTTCCTAACTTTTTGGTTTTTTTGAGTTTTTTTGCTGATTCTTTTTTTCGTATTTGTTTACATTATCTGTAATGGGTTAATCTGTTTTTTTCTATTTTTAATTTTTTAATTTAGTTATGTCAAATAAGCCACTATTACAGTAAAATTTTAACCAACTATAATATAATTTTAATTATAAATTAATTTATTTCAGTCTAACCGAGCGGCACTAAGTCGTTGGCTTTGGCTAGCTAGCACAATTTGTTATGGCTGCGTCACGCCCTCATCTCATTGTTGCGTCGCTGTCGTTGATTTTGCTCGATCAAACATGCACAGAACCTAGTGCTGTTTGCTTTGCCTTGTTTGGCAGTTCTGCCTAAATTTTTTTATTTAAGATAAATTTACGGGTTTGTTAATAAATTTTTATAGGATTGTCGATGTCAATCAAAAAGAGGTGAATGATTACAATCCATAGTGCAAACTATTTTTTGAAATTCACTATTTCCTAATTTTTCGACATGCCCACAAAAACTAGAAAACAAAACAAAAGGGACAAGAGAAAAGGATAATTTGTTACTGTAGTAATCTACAGATCGAAAGAAATCACGAGACAATAGTACTACTCATGCAGCAATCTAATTAGTATTTCCCTAAGCCTAATTAGTTGCTCACCCAATCTCCTCTCAAATCAAAAAGTCTCGGCCAGCATATGTATATAACAGCAGCCCACACATAAATGCATATGCAGCCTTGTTTTTCTCCAATCAAATGACTCGGCCACACAATATGAGTATCAAACCTCCTCAACCTCCGCCCAGCTCAAGAGGATCCTCACCGGCCTACAGACCAACGGGGACAAGTCGTGCCAGCTCCAGTCCCTCATGCAGCTCTGCGAGATGCTCTCCAAATCACAAGACCTTGTGAGCTTCTTACAAATTTTGAAGATGCTGCTTCATATCATGGCAGGAATTTTAGTTGTTACAATTTAAACAGATTAGTCTTCACTTTTGCAATACTATCAAAGCAATAAACTTTAGTGCTGTTAGCCAAGATATATAGATTTAGTGTAGCTTCATGAATTTTCTGGGCTTGAGAACAAGCATCATAGTAGAAAGAGACTAGCAGTTGATCATCATAGTAGAAAGAGACTAGCAGTTGATTCCCTAGTTATTGAAAGTCAAAATAAAATAAAAGATGAATATTAGAGGTTCAACTGACAACAAAAATATTTGTACAAAACAAAACAGTGAAATTGAATCAACTCTACAATTCCAATGAACTTAGCGCTGGCTTCTGAATGAATACAAATTTGTGTATTTATATTTCTCTTTTGTAAGCACAAGTTAGTCATAGCAAAAGTCCAATTAGAGGTGAAGGTTTTCAAATGATTCAATTCCTTTTTTTTTGCAAAACTACAAACCTTAGAGCCTTTGACTCCTCTTGCAATTGTAATTCTTTTCATTTTAGGAAATTTCATTCAACTGGTGATTGTAAATTTCACTCTGTAGCTTCTTGTATTTCTATGTTCAATGTTTAATTTCAATTTACAGATAATGGACACCTAATTGCAAAGAAACATTGATATGTTGTGCTATATTGAAACTAATTTCATCGGCTAATAAATTGAATGTCCTCTGCTTGATATCTAGTTATTGAATACCTTTTATACATTGATTTGCACTATGCACCCTTTCTGTACATGGTTTTATATTTGATTTGGATGGGATCATGGGTATGCTTGGCTCAGTCAAACATGTACCAGCAACTGCCATGGATAGATATTTCGCTGCTTATGGGATAAAGTGAAAATAGATGGTATGCTTAATTAATGGTCTCAGGTTACATTGGTCTTTTCACCCATGTGTCAACTGACATCCATAATTTGTATGTATAAACAGGAAATTGATTATGTTATGTGAAAGCATTGTAAGACCAATTATGAATAAAGATTATTTCATCAGGAAAAATGAAAGTACATTGAGTGAAATAAGTGAAAATATACCTAGCAAAATTACCATATGGGAGAAAGCAAAGTAGCAGGAACGAAGAAACACTAGGGAAAAATACCATATACTTCATGTGTACAATTATCATATTGGCTGTTTATCTTGTTTAAATTAAGGAAATTTTGAAATTTTCCTGTTCATTCTAGCCAACTGCAGGCATATTTATGCGAACACAATTAAGCCTCTTTGTCGATCCCATTTTGCTCCATGCTTAATGAACCATTCACTGAGTTCCAGTTTGAGCTTGTTGATTTGTGAGAATGGTATTTCGTTGGAGGCCATGAGAGCTGTTTCTGACTTTAGTTGTACATATGGCTTACAAGATTTGCCTTTAGAAATCTTGTTGGAGATCTTGGTGTTTGCAAATACATTTTGTTCTGACAAGCTAAAACATGCCTGTGGTGGGAAGCTGGCTTCATTTGTTTCATCAAAAGGCGCCATGTTGTTGAAGTGTTGGGCTCATAGCTGTTGGAGATCTGATTCTTACTACCACTAGCTTAAAAGCATTGTGTGGCTCGTGAGCCCGTTCGAGCCGGTTCGATATAGGAAACGAGTCAAGCTGAGCTCGTTTCCTGAACGAGCTAAGCCGAGCCGCGTCGCCGCTTCGGGCGAGCTCGGTCCGTTTCCGCCCCTACCAATGTCACAGTGAATCCATAATTTAAACAGACAGGCTTCGGCTCCGGTGCACCGCAGAGTGCGCCCTTGGCACAAACCCAGCAAACGTCTTAGGTTTGGGCCGAGGGACCAGCCATATTGCCCACCGTGGGTGTGCTGTGCCACACACTGCATTCCACAGTCTCCCTCGGCTCTTGGGTGTTGGCGTGGTGGGTTCGTCCAAGCCACGGGCCAGGGGGCACAGATGGAGTCGTATGCCGCCCGTCATCTGCATACGCAGGGGGTGGGCTCGGCCCATCGTACCGGCCCGTAGCCCCTTGCTGCCCGGTCAGTCGGTGGTCATCCCTTCCCATCGGAAACCGCTCCGCCGTCGTCCATCGCTCGGCGACTCGCCATGTTCTCTGCAACTTGGGGGTTCGGGGCGGAGGAAGCGGGCGGCTGAGGTGGTTGATTCCGTTCATTCATACGGCCACACCGTGGCCTTTTTAGATAGCAGTAGCACTAGTCTTCTATCTCTTTGGGCCTTGAGGCAGCCATTGCCAATTAGCTATTTAGCTCAGGTCAACTTATATGGTCCCTCGAATCTAGTTTTGTTGGGTTCCGGGGGGCACGAAGGGTTTGGCAAAATGAGCAAATCTCCCTAGCTAGAAGTTTCATATCTTTCGGGAAAGGAAATGATAGGGCAATAAAAGACATACTTTTATGCAGCAAACTTCATACACGCTCGGAAGGCACCAACTTGGGATTTGGCTGCCCCACGGGAAATTGAACGAGGAGTAAATCAGCAAAGGGCGTGGCCAAAGCCAGCATACATACATACATACATCCACTGCCAATATAAAAACGACGCAAACCAATCACTAAACCTTCCCCAAGCAGTTGCAGCAGTTGCACCATATGCATTTTCCCTTCACCGTCCTGAAAAATGACTTATTTCTGACATCCCACCGGTATAACCAGACTGGAAGGAGCTACCCTCGTTGCTCACCGTTGAAACTCCAGATATCATCAACTGGAACTGCCTTGGAATCTCAGCATCCATGACGTCCTTCTGCCGAGGGGACGGAGAAACGGGTTGCTTCTCGCCTGAGACCGCCGGCAAGCACACCTTGAGCCTGGAAACGACCACGGCCATGGTCGGCCTGTCGATGGACGCGTTTTCGAGGCAGTTCATGGCAAGGTCTATCACCCTCTGCAGGGAGGTGGCATCGTACTGGTCCGACAGCCTCTTGTCCACGACATCGTGGATGCTTCCGTTCGCGATCTTCTGGCGCACCCAGTTCGGTACGTGGACGGTTTGCGGGTCCATGAACACTGAGGGCTGGCCGGTGACGATCTCCAGCAGCACGATGCCGAAGCTGTAAACGTCTGCCTTGACGGTGAGCTGGAAGGTAGCATGGTACTCGGGGTCGAGGTAGCCGAGCGTTCCAGCAGCAACAGTGGATATGTGCGTGTGAGCGGCGTTGAAAGCCCTTGAGAGCCCGAAATCGGATATCTTCGCCACCAGATTCTGGTCCAGGAGGATGTTGGCGGTCTTCACATCCCTGTGAACTATTGATGGGGTGCATGACTCGTGTAGATACTCCAGTCCTACAGTTCATCGAGACTCGATACTTTGTCAGCACATGTACGCATACAAATGATAAATAAAGACGTACGCGTAATGGAAATGTAGACCTTGTGCAGCATCAAGCGCAACACGAAGTCGTTCTTCCCAGTTCAAGCTGTAGTGATCATGTCCTGCATAAGCTTGATTACCATATTAACACAAGCCGTTCGATATGTGCATAGTAGCATAAATACCGGATTATGTAATTTGTACAGTTTTTTAAGCTAACAGAGGATGGTTATATATATGCCAAGATTAGGCATATTATCAGTTGGTGCATTAAAAATCTAAACCTATATTTTTTTTATGCTGCATAAACAGTCACTTTGATTTTTGAAAGGTCACTGTTTTTCCTTCTCTTTACCGGAGCATTTTTTTATACAAAATTCCAAATAACAAGAGAACCAATCTATTGAAGCATCCTTTGAATACGTACCTCTAGTTGCTTTGTTTCTCACTGGCTTTGAATTAAAGATGTACAGTAATGTTTGGAATTTCTGACTATCATGTCGTGGTTACGATTTGAAGAATATGTAGCTCTAAGAATGCAACTATGGCCGCCCCACTTGTTAGTATTGATCTATTCAGAGTAAATCAGGTGCACCAACCCTACTGTATTGACTAGTAGAAGGACAACAGTCCAGGCAACCGGTTATGCTTTTAACAAGAAATCCAGTTTACAGTGCGATATCAAACCCATACCAGTTTGATTTCAGAGTTTCTTTTTCTTTTTTAGTTATGACTAGGTTAGGTCAATTTTGATGTTATGTCTCGAGGCACAATGTATTGATGAAAATTTGGAAAGTAGGTGGTTCCCAAGCGGTTAATGAAAGCTGTTAGCGTCTGGGTCTATGGGAAGTTGTTGGTTTCCAAGAAGTAAAACCCTGAATAGGTCAACTTCTTTTTTTAATTTGAACATAGTTTAGGCTTGAATGATTCAATAAAATTGAATCAATCAAAAGTACAAATGGTCGCTGTAAAAACTAAAATACAAGTTAGTGATCATTACAATTATCAAAGTGCAAGTTGGATCTGTTGCACCTAAGTCAAGTATGCTTGATAGAAACTTAAGTAAAGTTTGTTGTACCTCCTCGTAAAAGCTGTTGAAGATTTCCTCTAGGCATGAAATCATAAACGAGCGCTAGGCATTTCTTGTTTTGGCAATATCCTTCCAAAGCCACGAGATTCTTATGATGAACTTTTGACAAGGTTTGCACCTGCATCAGCAGATATCATTCATTCTCAAACATCCTAGAGCTGAAGCCAGTTGCATCACTTTCTCGAATATAGACTGTGGATAGGGCTTTAGATGTCTTGTTGCAGTCAGGGTTTCAAATTTCGTTCGAAATTTTACGAAATGGACGAAATTTCGTCCCTTCGGTGCCCAGCGAAATATGTTTCATTCGGGTAAAATTTGGCTGAATTTAGTCCTATTTGAAATCTGTTCAAATTTTGGTTAAATTTCATCAAAAATTTAATTTTTTTGTCCAATTTCGAGCGAAATGAACGAAATATCATTATTTTGTTCCTTCCGACGTCACGAATTTTTCTACATCCGAAATTTGAAACTCTGGTTGCAGTTTACTTTCTATTGAAGAAACCAATGGTTTGGCCTAGTTAGTTGGTTTTGTGGTATACCTCAGGCAGAAAGTCTTTCGACTCTTCTATAGATGCCTCCACAAGCACCTTCACAGCTACTTCATGACCATTTTCCAGTATGCCATGATAAACAGTACCGAAACCTCCTTTTCCAATGGTTAATTGGAAGTTGTTAGTTATGAGCTTCAGCTCTGCGTACGTGAACCGTCTGATGTCAATATGCAGGGGAGTTTCCTCTTCGTACATAGCGTAATCTTCATGGTCATCTCCTGACTTCCCTGCAAAGTCTCCAAGTTGTGTTTTACATGTAAGTAAAGGTTTGAAGCTGCTGTCTAATGTCTGCCACCCATTGCATTGATGAAAAAAAGGAATTTTAGAGAATATATAGCGTTTTGTTTTACCTTTCCAGTATAACTTCCAGACGACGCATAGCACTACTAGGAGTAGGAGGGATACCACTGGAACTATCACTGCGATGAGCAAGATATGTGTGGTGTTCTTCTTATTTGCACAGTACCTACCTCTGACTTTTGAGCATATCGGATTGCCTTCTAGTCTAGTGTCACAATTACACAACAGATAAAAACAAATAAAATCAGCTGAAAAAAAATCTTAGCTATGACAGCTCTATAAAATTGTGATTATAACTTGCCACCATTTTCTAACTCGACCAACCATACCTGCTAATAGTGCTTCTAAACAGCTATATATACCCTCTAAAAAAAACTACATGGAGTTAATAATAGGTTCGTATCCGCCCTCATGTTGAAAAGCCCTTAGATGCTAAAGCATTTATAGTTACTAGATGCCAGTACATGCAATTTGGCTTCTTGATTGCTTTTGAACTAATGCATTTATGTTGACTGTTGCTAAACCTTCAATCGTTGTATATTGTTGTTCTTTGATAACCAACATGCCTGCCTTGGGTTGAGCCTTTTCCTTTTGGAGTAGTTGTTTAGCTTGATATATGTTTTTTATAGCAAGTAAGGAACCGTGCAAGGGAGGATGCCAAACCTTAAGTCAAGCAGACCGGCCTTAAACCTTTGGAGAATAGAATCAGGGATTGGTCCGTCGAGCTGGTTATTTGACAAGTTGCTGAAAAACAGTAGTTTCGACCATTCATCTAAAATTTATATCATCAACCTATGATTTAATTGCATAGAGACTTACAGAACTTGGAGTGATTTTAGTTGATAATCTGGAATAGCGCCCGTCAAGTTGTTGTGTGATAAATCCCTAAGTACGTTTTTTGCGTATAGGGTTACAAAGATGTCCACATAATTTCCTTTAGCTCATAAATATTATGTGGTAGGTAGCACTTACAGGTTTTCCAGTGATAGCATGTTCATGAATGATATGGCTAATCCACCTCTTAATCCGCTGGCAGACAGATTTCTACAAAATAATTAACTCATCCTAATACAAGTCAGATTAATTTAGTGATGGCATCGAGCTAACATTTAGTTTCAAAATTCTGTAAATGTCTTTCTGTGGTTCAGGTTTGGACTAAATCACCTGTGTTTATAACATATTATCCAGTAAGACATGTGACTGGGTGTCTCTCTAATAACATATGTTTAAAAACAAGAACAGATTTGGAGCACTCCAGAGCACTCCCTTGGCCGCGCCGCTCCTGGCCCCGACGCCCGACGCCGCCCGCCGCGCCTCCCACAGCGCGCGCCCCGGCCCGACGCCCGACGCCGCCGCCGCACCTCCCTCGGCCGTGCCGCTGCACCCCTGCCCCGGCGCCCGACGCCGCCCGCCCTTGGCGCCCGCCTCGTCGGCTTCCAGCGCGCCGCGGTGGCCGCCTCCGCCTCCGCCGCCGCCCAGGGACGCCGCCGCTCCACCAGGGGAACCCTAGGTTCCCCTCCTGCCTTCTGTTTTTCTTCTGGGCCGGCCGGCCCATTTTAAGAACAGCTCGGTAAAAAAAACCAAAAAAAAACGTCTATCTAACCGCCGCGCCGTCCAGCGCCGCCTGTTAGACTTCGTTCCCTTAATCGCCGTCTTTGTCCAAAGACCGCTCACCGATGGTTTTCGTTCGCCTGAGTGGTGCTGGTCTGCTACCACTTCCGCCGCGCCATCCAGCGCCGCCTGTTCGACCTTGTTACCTTGGTCGCCGCGCCGTCCAGCGCCGCCTACCGATGGTTTCCGTTCGCCTGAGTGGTGCTGGTCTGCTACCACTTCCCTCTGTGCTCGCCGCTTGTCCACCTGCTACACCGACTGCTCCACGCTTCAGCACACTGCCACCTCCAGCGGCTGCCACAGGTGGTGGTGGCCGCCCTCCATCTGCTTCACGACGTTCTTCTACTAGCACTGGCACTGGTGCTTCTCCATCGACGTCTGCATCAACTCCTTCAGCAGCTTCTCTCACTAAGCAGGAGATAGCCAGACTTCGACGCTTGCTTGCCGCTTCGGGTTCTCCCTCGACAGGTTCTGCAGTTCCTACATTGACGTCTACATCGACTCCTTCAGCAGCCTTCTCTCACCGGCGGAGATAGTCGACTTGACGACCGCTGCTACTTCCAGCTCTCCTCGGCAGTGCTCGCTCGGTTACGCTCTCGATTCTTGAGCACTGCGAAACCACCACCTCCACAGTCAGGCACCTCCCCGTGGATTCTTGATTCTGGAGCATCTTTTCATATGACTCCTGATTCTTCCACTCTATCCTTCATTACACCTCTTGATTCTCCTGTCAGTGTTCTTACTGCTGATGGTACCTCTCTCTCTGTCTCTGGTTGAGGACCTCTTAGCAACTCATCTTTTCATGTTCCCTCTGTTGCTCATGTTCCTCGTCTTACCATGCAGCTTCTTTCTGCTGGTCAGATTACTGATCTTGGTTGTCGAGTCATTCTCGATTCTGACTCTTGTTGTGTTCAGGACCGCCGCACGGGAGCCCTGATTGGTTCTGGCCCTCGGCGTCTTGACTCACAACGTCTTTGGGAGCTTGACTGGCTTCACCTTCCTTCCGCTGCCACCGTCGCTGCCAGTCTCTCCGCTTCTTCCACTCCGTCTACCGGCTCTTTCCAGCGGTGGCATCATCGTCTTGGCCATCCGTGTGGATCTCGGTTGTCATCTCTAGTTCGTCGTGGCCTTACGGGTGTCATCTCGGAGACATGTCTTTAGATTGTCAGGGCTGTAAGTTAGGCAAACAGATTCAGCTTCCTTATCCTCATAGTGAGTCAGTGTCTCAGCGTCCTTTCGATCTTGTTCATTCTGATGTTTGGGGTCCGGCCCCCTTTGTTTCGAAAGGAGGTCATCGATACTATATCATATTTATAGATGATTTCTCTCGCCACACTTGGATATATTTCATGTCTTCTCGTGGTGAGGCCTTGTCTATCTATAAACAGTTTGCCACTATAGTTCGCACTCGCCTCTCACTCCTATTCGTGTCTTTCGTGGCCGACTCTGGGCGAGTACCTCTCTTATCACCGTGCGGCTTCCTTCTTTGAAAGGTGGCACTCTCGCCGATTCTCTTGTCCCGGTGCTCATGCTCAGAATGGTGTTGCTGAGCGCAAGCATCGTCACCTCCTTGAGTCGGCTCGTGCCCTGATGATTGCCGCCTCTATTCCACCTCACTTTTGGGCCGAGGCTGTTTCCACTGCCACCTATCTCGTCAACATCCAGCCTTCTTACGCTCTTGAGGTGCAATACACATTGGCGTCTCGTGGTCTCCTTCCCGACTACTCGCCTTCGTCGCATTTGGTCGCGTTTGCTACGTTCTTCTCGCCCTCGAACGCACCAAACTAACTGCTCGATCTGTTGAGTGTGTTTTTCGGGATACGGTCTGAGAGCACAAGGGCTATCGGTCTTTGGGATCTGTTGGTCGACGGATGCGGATCTCTCGGGATGTGACTTTCGACGAGTCTCGTCCCTTCTACCCACGTCCTACCTCTCCTTCGACTTCCTCTGTGGAGTCTCTGTCTTTTTTGACCTTTCCAGATACACCTATCTCTGTCTTGCCCTTGTCCACCCGTCCCACTGAGTCCACCCGTCCCACTGAGTCCCCATATATTTCTCCTGTGGCCTCTCCGCCGTTGTCGCCTCCTGCGGCTCCTCAGGCTCCCCCCACTACATTAGTCTACACTCGTCGACCTCGTGTTGAGGATCTTCCGGATGAGCCATCTTCTTCGATGATTCATCTTCGATGCACCATCTTCCCGATGGGTCATCTTCTCCTCGCTCGCTTCTCTCGCGATCGCCATCGCTTGACCCCCCGCCTGCTTTGCCTTTCTTGGTGCAGCTACTCGTGAGCTTTGTTTCTTCTGGGATCTTGCTACTCACCCCGAGTGGCGCATGCCATGGCCGAGGAGATTGCTCTTGAGCGTACTGGTACTTGGGATCTTGTTCCCTTTCCATCTCACTCTCGTCCCATCACGTGTAAGTGGGTCTATAAGATTAAGACTCGCTCTGATGGTTCTCTTGAGCGCTATAAGGCGCGTCTTGTTGCCGTGGTTTCCGGCAGAAGAGCATGGTCGTGACTACGACGAGACTTTTGCTCTGTGACTCACATGACCACCGTCGCACTCTTCTTTCGGTGGCGTCCTGCTCGCCAGCGGTGCATTCTCGACTTGATGTCAAGAATGCCTTTCTTAATGGCGAGTTGCGTGAGGAGGTCTACATGCATCCGCCACAGGGTATTCTGCCACGAGGGCATGGTGCATCGCCGCCGCTCTCTCTATGGCCTTAAGCAAGCCCCTCGTGCTTGGTTTGGCGCTTCTCTTACGTGGTCACTGCTGCTGGTTTTTCAATGAGTGATCATGATCTGCGCTCTTTGTCCACACTTCGTCTCGTGGTCGGACTCTTCTTCTTCTGTATGTTGATGATATGATCATTACCGGAGATGATTCTGAGTACATTGCCTTTGTCAAGGCTCGTCTTAGTGAGCGCCCTTATGTCGGATCTTGGTCCTCTTCGTTACTTCCTTGGGATTGAGGTTACGTCCACTCCAGATGGTTTCTTTATGTCCCAAGAGAAGTATATTCAGGATCTTCTTGATCGCGCTTCCCTCACTGATCAGCGTACTGTTGAGACTCCCATGGAGCTTAATGTTCATCTCCGACCCTTTGATGGCGAGCCTCTTTCTGATCCGACTCGCTATCGTCATCTTGTTGGGAGTCTTGTCTACCTTGCTGTTACTCGTCCGGATATCACTTATCCAGTTCACATTCTGAGTCAGTTTGTTTCTGCTCCCACTCAGGTCCACTACAGCCACCTTCTTCGAGTTCTGCGATACCTTAGTGGGACTATCTCTCGTCGTCTCTTTTTTCCACGCTCCAGCTCTTTACGACTTGAGGCTTATTCGGATGCTACTTGGGCGATGATCCATCGATCGCGGTCTATCTCTGCCATCGTGTTTTTCTTGGTGGTTCGCTTATTGCCTGGAAGACGAAGAAACAGACTGCAGTGTCCCGTTCGAGTGCAGAGGCTGAGTTGCGAGCTATGGCTCTCTTGTCAGCAGAGATTACTTGGCTACGGTGGTTACTTGAGGATTTTGGTGTTTCTGTCACTACACCGACTCCTCTCTTGTCAGACAGTACAGGTGCTATCAGTATTGCTCGTGATCCTGTGAAGCATGAACTCACCAAGCATATTGGTGTTGATGCTTCTGTAACACCCCGCCCATCCTCTGGGCCAGAATGCTACCACCCATGCAAGTTTCTACCTTCAATTACCAGAAAATCCACACTAAAATATTTAGATAACAGCGAAAAGACACAACATAGTTCTTTGTTTAGCCCATGCTCTAGCGACCTAGAAGAGACTAGCATAGTCGACAAAGGTGGTACAAAAAGTGATGTTGGTTCGTGAAGAACATTCATGTGCTATTCCCGCCCATGCATGTCGTCCTCAACGGTCACCTAAAAACAACAGCAAAGCAAGGGTGAGTCAAAAGACTCAGCAAGCACAAGGCAAAACAGAAAATAACAGGTTTACGAATCAGACTAGCACCATCACAGTTTCATTCCCCACTCAATTCCATCTAATCTCAAATTCTCATCAACCAATCGTGATGCATATGCACATGCACTTCTTTCTTTTCTCTTTAGTCTATACCGGTATAGCAGAGCGAGCACCCGTCGATGCTCACCCAGGCCCGCCATGTTTCCATGCGGGGATCTCAAGCCCGTCCTTTTTCATACGGGGACCACAGTAGCCCGTCATTTTCATACGGGGACCTCAATCTCCACTCCCGTGGAGTGTCCACACAAAGTGGACCAATGATACCACAACACTATCTCTTTTTCATGACATGCATGCAATGCAAGCTCTCCATTTATGCATATCAACATGTCATATTTCAACAATCGTTATTCATCACTTCTCATCATGCATCTGAAAATAATTAACTTACCACCACATGATAAGCAATGCACCAACATTCACCTAACAGTAACCACTACCCAAATTTACCGCTTTACCATGCACTTGCCTGTTAACCAAATGGAGCGAAGCGACGTGCAGACGACGACGACTCAGGACCTTCACCTGTACAAACGTCAACCCGACTCAATGCATCGAACCAAAAACCAGGACTTAAGCGGACAACGACGATTCTACACGTCTGACCCGACTCGGGCAAAAATACCCGGGATTAAGGACCCGTCGCGCAGGTACCAATCCCGTTTTCTTTTATTTTATTTTTCTCCTCTTTTTCCTTTTTCTTTTTTTTCTTACCGGTACCCCCCTTCTTTCTTTCTTTTTCCCCGGCGAACCAAATTTTATCCTCTCAACCCTCCCTCCTCTCTCTCTCTCTCTCTCTCTCTCTCTCTCTCTCTCTCTCTCTCTCGCGGGAACTCCTCCAGGGCAGCATGGCTGCCTCGGCTCACGGCCCGAGCTCATGGGTGCTCCTCCGCCACCCCCGCCTTCTCCTCTATCCCCACTTCCTCTCCCTCTCCCGACCGCGCGCAGGCTCCCCTCCGGATGGCGCGACGGCGCACGGGCGAGCCCGGCTCGCCGGCCCTCGGGCTCACGCCGCCCCCCCTGCTCGCCCCTACTTCTTTGCCTCGGATCCGGCGGCCCAGACCGGATCCGCCGCCTCCTGCGCGCGACGGTGGGCGGGGGACCGCCGCCCGGCCGGCACGGTCAACAGCCGCCACGCCCGCCTCGGCCGCGCCCACTACGCCTCCCTCGGCTCCCCGGCCCCGCCTTCGAGCTCGCCGGCCACGGCTCCTCACCGGCCGGCCGCTCCCATCAGGGCAGTGCATCCCCTCTTCCCTTACTTTTGCATACTATTGTGTGGTGCTATGGGGTTGTGGAGGGGACGGTGGACGAACTCACGGGTTGGCTTGGTGTTGATTCGATGGTCGTCGACGTCTTCCAGATGGCGTCAGCGCCGTCCTCACGCCCAGCCTTCCGAGCTCTTGGGGCCTTCCTCTCCTCCTCGCCCTTCTGCTCCTTGCTCTTTGCTTGCTATCTTTCTCTCGGCTGGGGCTGGGGGAGGAAAAGTGAGATGGAGCTAGGCTTGGCTCTGGCTATGGCAGAGGAGTGGAGCAGGAAAAGTGGTTGTGTGAGTTGTCTTGTCTACTTAAGGCCATGGTCACACTCTCACTAGAAATGGCTCTTTGCCCTTCCCTTTTGCCTTGGTGGGAATGGCACTAAGGGCTTTTGGTCCAACGGCAGCCCTAAACCATTTGGTGCTCTTCTCTGCGTACGGTAAATCGGTAATGTAAAATAGAATTTCCTGCCGAATGACGAAAACCCACAACGCGAGACGGTGCCGACCGGCCCTGGACGGTCTGGGAACCTCTGAGAGCGCTACTTTCAGTCGCTTTCTTGATGGTGCCGACCGTCCACAGGTGGTCAGGAACCTCACGAGGCGTTGTTTGTTCGGCGTTCTAAAAGCCGATGGGTCTGACGACAAAACCGCTCATTTCTTTCCTTAATTCTCTCTTTTGAAATTTAGTGGCATTACATTCTACCCCCTATAGCAATTCGACCCGAATTACGGCGCATAGCAATTGTGCGAAAAACGTAATAAAATAAACTACACATAACATAACATTAACTCATACCCTTGGAGAACAAGTCCGGGTAGTTCTCGCATGCGAGATTCCAACTCCCATGTCGCTTCGCTCGACCGATGTGCCCAAAGCACTTTAACATACTTTATCGTTTATGCCTCAACACCTTCTCGATTCCTCCGAATCCGAATCGGGCGAGATTCAAGGTGAGGTCTTGCTTTATGGACACGGTTCCAACACAACCTCATGCTCGGATCTTGCAAGTACTTCCTCAACATCGAAACATGGAACACATTATGCACCCCTCGCATGGACTCGGGGAGGTCCAAGCGATATGCCAACTTTCAATTCGTGCCAAAATCGGAAATGGCCCAATGTACCTCGGGCTAAGCTTCCCTTTGGTACCAAATCGCACTATGCCTTTAGTAGGAGATACTCTCGAGCACACGATCCCCACTCGAACTCTAGCTCTCGCCTCCCGACATCGGCGTAGCTCTTCCGCCTACTACGGGCGCTAGCAAATTTGTCTAATTTCCGCTACTGTTCCACCGCTTGCTGGACCCAATCCGGCCTAGAACGGACTTCTCGCCCACACATCCCAACACAAGGGCGATCTACACTTACGCCCATAAAGAACCTCGAATGGCCGCTCGAACACCGGAGTGGTAGGCTGTTGTTATAAGCAAATTCGCAAGTGCCAAATGACCTCCCGCTACCCTCCAGATAAAACACAGGACCTCAACATGTCCTCTAGTGTCTCGAATAGTGCGTTCCGCCCATCCGTCTGCTGGTGGAAAGCGATACTAAGCGGAGTTTCGTGCCCAAAGCGCCTGCAAGCTCTCCCAAAACTTGAGACAAACTTGGCATCTCGTCCAAACTATCGACTTGGGAACACCATGCAATCTCACAATTTCTCGCACATAGATGGGAGCTAACTCACTTGTCGAGTTCGTTGTGCGGATGGGGATGAAGTGCGCGACTTCTTGAATCGGTCCACCACTACCCAATTGCATCCTTACCTCGCTGGAGTGCGAGGTGCCGACTCACGAATCCATGGTGATATCATCCCAAGGCCACTGAGGAACCTCCAAAGGCTGCAATAGCCCAGCGGGACGCTTATGCTCAGCCTTTACTTGCTGGCAAACCCCGCAAGATGCCACATACTTGGCGACGTCCACTTTCATCCTCTTCCACCAGAAGTTCTTCTTAAGATCACGATACATCTTGGTTTCACCGGGATGCACCGTGTACGGGGTTCGATGAGCTTCTTTCAAAATATCACCCTTGACTTGAGCCTTCTGCGGTACACAAAGGCGGCCTTTAAATCGCAATACCTTTGAGTCATCAAGGCTGAAATCCCGATTTTCCTTCATCAAGTCGCTTCCTCCTTCTTGAAAGCAACCGATCATCTTTGTTGCCTCCTTTACTCGCTTTGGAATTTCGATTCCGAAGAATCGCATCTCGATCTCATGCGGTACCGGATAACAATAGGAAATTCTCATCCGCTCAAAGTCGAGAACGAGACAACCTAGAGTAGAGGGTGTCGTCTTGCGACTAAGGGCATCGAGAACCACATTTGCCTTGCCCGGATGGTACTGAAGAGTGAGATCATAGTCTTTAATAAGCTCCAACCACCTCCGTTGCCTCAAATTCAACTCCTTCTGAGTGAAAATGTATTTAAGGCTTTTGTGGTCAGTGAAGATATCACAAGATTCCCCATACAAATAATGCCTCCAAATTTTAGAGCAAAACCATCATGCAAGCTCTAAATCGTGAGTAGGGTAGTTTTGCTCATGTTTCTTCAACTGTCATGAGGCATACGCGATCACTTTGTTATCTTGCATGAGCACACAACCTAGACCCACTTGAGATGCATCCGAGTAGACCGTGAAACGCCTCCTGCTCGGGAAGTGTGAGAACAGAGCGGTTACTAACTTCTCTTCGAGTATTAAACCGTGCTCACATTCATCGGTCCACTGGAATTTCACATTCTTCCGTGTGAGCTGAGACATTGGCTTGGCAATAATGGAGAAGTCTTTCACGAAGCACCGGTAATAACCAGCTAGGCCAAGAAAACTCCTCACTTCTTTAACATTAGATGGCCTCTTCCAATCCATGACAGTGGAAATCTTGCTTGGATCTACCGAAATGCCTTCCTGGTTAATTACATGACCTAGAAAGCTCACTTCAGAAATCCAGAACTCGCACTTCTTCAACTTGGCAAAGAATTGATTGTTCCTCGAGTCTCAAGCACGAGCCTCGGATGCTTCTCATGCTCTTCATTCGTCTTGGAATAAATCAGATATCATCGATGAACACCACTACAAAGTCATCCGGTACTTGTGTAGCATAATTGTTCATCGTTTCCATGAAAACAAATAGGGCATTAGTCAGTCCAAAGGACATAACTGTAAACTCATAGTGCCCATATCTTGTTGAAAAAGCCGTCTTCTCAATGTCTTGCTCCCGCACTCGGATCGATTATACCGGCATAGATCAATTTTGAGAACACCTTGGCTCCTTTCGTTGATCAAACAAGTCTTGATGCGAGGCAAAGGGTATTTATTCTTGATGGTCACTTGATTTGAAACACGGTAATCAATACACATGCGCCAACTCCCATCCTTTTTCTCGATGAATAGGACGGGGCTCCCAAGGTGACACACTACGACGAATCAAGCCTTTGGATAATAGCTCATCCAGCTGCTTCTTCAACTCCTCCTGCGGGGTTGCGCCAGCGATAGGGAGACATAGAGATAGGTCTTGTACCAGAACAAGATCAATTTGAACTCCACATCTCGCTTGGGTGGCATACCCGAAGCTCTTCAGAAACACATCGGGATACTCACGCACCACGGAATATCCTCAATGTGCAACAACAAGACTTGGCTTCTCCGCAATTGCTAGAAGTAACCCGACTTCAATGTTCGTCGACCGTGGAACAAGTCGGCCAACACCAAGAGGGAACACGTGGGTGCATTCCCCGAAAGATTATCTCCTTTCACGATGGAGATTGCAAGGTGTTGTCCTCGAGCGAAATCACGGCTTGGTAGCAATGCAACCATCCATGCCAAGGATAACATCGAAGGTTTCAATCGATAACCATGAGGTTGGCAATAAATTCCTCGCCATCTATTGCAACCACACGCCTGTGGCATCTTGTGGAGCTAGCAAGGATACCCTTGGGTGCTAACCACAACCGATCGGGAAATTTGTTTGGACACCCAACTTGGCCCTCCTAACAAACTCCCGAGACACAAAAGAATAGGTAGCACCAGAGTCGAAAAGAACAAGGGCTTCATATGAGTCCACTAACAAGGTACCATCACCACGTCGGTCGACTGCGGACTCAAGCAGGCGATGAGTAGACTCGGGTGGTGTCGGGCGGCGAGCCCCGACGCTCTTGTGGCGAACAGCGGGATTGGGGCGGTGTAGCATCTTGAGTGAAGGAGTTGCTGCAGGATGCCGATAATACCCGGGGTGGAGCCGAGAGAGTGGAGGTCTGCGACAGGGCGGCCGCCATCATCTGGATCGACCCCGAGGTGTAGTATTTGATGAAGATGAAGATACCGCTCCCACTTGATGATGCTAGCGAGATTCGACGACAAACCAACATTTTGTGGCCCGCTTGGCCACAATGCCGACAGTTCCCAGTCCAGGAACACTCGGCACCGCGGTGTCCATCGCCGCGCTTGCAGATCATGCCTTGCCACGGGACGGGCGCAAGGTCGAGGTCATGATGAAGAACGAGGTCTTTGAAGACGACCTCGAAGTCTTGAACTTGATGATTGTGGGGACGCCGGCCCCACTTGGACTTCTTTGGGCGGGCGTGGGATGATCCACCTCCTTGATGAAGCTCCTTTTCGGTCACCACCGAAGCGCTCGGGCCACCAGAGGGTTGTAGCCCTTTAGTGAGCCGCATCTCCAACTCCATCCCTCCGGCTGCTCCACGACGGACCTAAAATCACGCGGTGCGAGCTCCCATGATATGCCTAACTCGAGTTGAGCCCTCGGCGGAACCTTTGGCCTTCTCAAGGTCATTGGTCGCAACCGTTGGTACGAAGCGGATTAGATTATTGAATCCCGTCAGATTCAGCTGATCATCTTTCCTGCACAAAAGTCGGCATTGTATGCCTCCATACTCTCCACAAAGAATCTGGGTAATACCGCCTTGAACGCTCGGCAAAGACTTCCTGTGGCGGGACCACAGGCGGGGTCTGGCGGAAGAACCCTTCCCACCGGATGTCGCTGACCCTTCAATTGGAAAGCCACAAAGCGAGCTTTCAGCTGAGAACTCATCTCAAGGGCCTCGAACTGCCTCTCCATGTAGCGCAGACCAATCCATGACACTGGACTGTGTGCCCGATCCATCGAAGCTATCTAGTCGCAAGGCCAACCACTCTCGAAGGCCCATCCTTGCCTCCGGTACGACCGGAGCAGCAACAGGAGCAACAACAGGTGCAGCCGCAGCTGCGGCTGTCGGCTCTTGGCGACGAAGCTCACGAACCTCCTCTAAGAATTCCCGCAGAAGGTGAAGACCTTCTTGGGTCTCGGCCACTGGTTGCTCAATGAGCAACCTCTCGCATCGGTGCCTCTGTTGAGCCTCAAGCGGTGGCTCCACTTGGACACGACCACGACCACGGCCGCGACCTCCACGGCCACGCCCATGACCCCTTGCTCTCGGCATCTCTGTTCAAGACAGATAGCCAATCACGCAACTAGACCACGAACAATCATTTCAACAACATAAATCAACATCAAAGCTAGCGAAAGCGTAATTGCAATGAAAGCCCATTCCCCATCCTATGGTGCACCAGTGTGTCAAATTTTATCATTAGGCCTAAGTCAAATTTTAGTTGAATAATTAACCTAAATTATCAAATTTCTTTACCACGGACCTAACGCCCGCTCGATACCAACCAGTAACACCCGCCCATCCTCCGGGCGAATGCTACCACCCATGCAAGTTTCTACCTTCAATTACCGAAAATCCACACTAAAATATTTAGATAACAGCGAAAAGACACAACATAGTTCTTTGTTTAGCCCATGCTCTAGCAGCCTAGAAGAGACTAGCATAGTCTGACAAAAGGTGGTACAAAAAGTGATGTTGGTTCGTGAAGAACATTCATGTGCTATTCCCGCCCATGCATGTCGTCCTCAACGGTCACCTAAAAACAACAGCAAAGCAAGGGTGAGTCAAAAGACTCAGCAAGCACAAGGCAAAACAGAAAATAACAGGTTTATGAATCAGACTAGCACCATCACAGTTTCATTCCCCACTCAATTCCATCTAATCTCAAATTCTCATCAACCAATCGTGATGCATATGCACATGCACTTCTTTCTTTTCTCTTTAGTCTATACCGGTATAGCAGAGCGAGCACCCGTCGATGCTCACCCAGGCCCGCCATGTTTCCATGCGGGGATCTCAAGCCCGTCCTTTTTCATACGGGGACCACAAGTGGCTGTCATTTTCATACGGGACCTCAATCTCCACTCCGTGGAGTGTCCACAAAAAGTGGACCAATGATACCACAACACTATCTCTTTTCATGACATGCATGCAATGCAAGCTCTCCATTTATGCATATCAACATGTCATATTTCAACAATCGTTATTCATCACTTCTCATCATGCATCTGAAAATAATTAACTTACCACCACATGATAAGCAATGCACCAACATTCACCTAACAGTAACCACTACCCAAATTTACCGCTTTACCATGCACTTGCCTGTTAACCAAATGGAGCGAAGCGACGTGCAGCCTTCCGAGCTCTTGGGGCCTTCCTCTCCTCCTCGCCCTTCTGCTCCTTGCTCTTTGCTTGCTATCTTTCTCTCGTCTGGGGTTGGGGGAGGAAAAGTGAGATGGAGCTAGGCTTGGCTCAGCTATGGCGAGGAGTGGAGCGAGAAAAGTGGTCAGTGAGTTGTCTTGTCTACTTAAGGCCATGGTCATCACTCTCACTAGAAATGGCTCTTTTGCCCTTCCCCTTTTTGCCTTGGCTGGGAATGGCACTAAGGGCTTTTTGGTCCAACGGCAGCCCTAAACCATTTGGTGCTCTTCTACTGCGGCCGGTAAATCGGTAACAGGTAAAAATAGAATTTCCTACCGAATGATTTAAAACCCACAACGCGAGACGGTGCCGACCGCCCACGGACGGTCTGGGAACCTCGAGGCGCTACTTTCGATCGCTTTCTTGATGGTGCCGACCGTCCCTGGGTGGTCTGGGAACCTCTGAGAGCGTTGTTTGTTCGGCGTTCTAAAAGCCGATGGGTCTGACGGTAAAACCGCTCATTTCTTTCCTTAATTCTCTCTTTTGAAATTTAGTAGCATTACAGCTTCCTTCATGAGGTCTTGTGTGCATGATCAGATGGTTGCTCTTCAGTACGTGCCTTCGGAGCTTCAGATAGCGGATTTCTTCACGAAGGCTCAGACCCGCGCACAACATGGCTTCTACCTCTCCAAACTCAGTGTTGTTGATCCACCATGAGTTTGAGGGGGGTGTTAGAGATATGATTAGAGATACTGATTGCATTGTATTAGGATAGTTTAGATTCTTTCTATACATGCACTCTTTCCTTATATGTATTCTTTCCATATTTGCCATCCTGTACTCGTGTATATATACCGGCCCGTTGGCCTCATATGAATACAAGCGCTATTCATAACAACTCATATGAATACAACTCGTGTATATATACCGGCCCGTTGGCCTCATATGAATACAACTCGTGTATATATCTTAGGCCACTGGATGGAGGCGGCGGCGTCGGGCGGGGGGCGGCGGCGGAGGTCCGCGGCATCGCTGCGAGGAAATGCAAGGTCGGCGGCACTCCCACCGAGGCGGGAGGAGAGGCTCGGGAGCGCGCTGCAGGTCCGACGTGAAGGTGGAGGTATTCGCCTCGCCAAGATGTCCTCCTCGGTCTCGGAGGCCGCGGCTTGATCGGAGATCGGCGAGGTGCGTGGCTCCCTCGTGAGGATCACCGAGTTGTTGGCGTGGAGGCGAAGCAGGCGGCGCCGGCACAAGGTCGGCGTTGTCGTCGTCATCCCAGGCGGCTCCCCATGGCACGGACGGACTATTCTTGGCCCGCGAAGCTGCAGTCCAGGGTTGTGCCGCATCGGCGCCTTCGTACCCAACAAGATGGCCGCCCCCGAGAGAGATCAATCCTCCCGGGGGCAGCAGATACGGAAATAGGTGAGGTTAGAGTTTCAACTTAAACTCTGATACCATGTTATGAATATTGTGTGTATTGATTTTTTTTAGATTACGGAATAACAATATTCCGGCCTTGATCATTCCACAAGAATAACTACAGCCGATCAGTACCGAACAAAAACTCAAACCACACTCCACCCCACGGTGTTACAAGAACTCCTAAACAGAGAACTCGAGTCCAAAGAAACTACTCCTTTAATCTAAAACAAGTGCTCCACCCAAACTTGCTGAAAATCTCCATCACCACACTCTCAAGTCTTTTGCAGCCGATTAAGAGTGAATTTCTCGTTTCCTTTTTAGATAGTTGCGACCAGCACCTGATCCAATAAGTCCCCCTGAAAATGACCTGCAAAAAGGAGTGAGTATTGATCCTTTTGAAAACGGCATCATTTCTATTCAACCACAAGGCCCAGCAAAACGCCGCTACACCAACTAGAATTTGATTTCTAAGCTTCAAAGAAAAGTTTCTAAGCCAAGAACCAAACAACGCCGCAACACTAATAGGTGGTTTAACTCTAAAGCAAAAGGCTACCACCTTCCAAAAAGCCCGAGCCACATGGCAATCGAAAAAAAGATGTTGAATGCTCTCAACAGAGGGACAAAAACTGCAATTGATATTTCCTTGCCACTGCTTCTTAGCAAGGTTATCCTTAGTTAAAATAACTCCCTTTTTCAAGAACCAAAGGAACACTTTGATTTTAAGAGGTATCTTAGTTTTCCAGAATAAAAACTTTTCTGGAATACTCTCTCTTGCCATGAGATCTCTGTACAAGGAACGGACGGAAAAAGAACCCCTCTCATGCAAGTTCCACACTAGAACATCTTCTTGCTCATTTAGCGAAGTTCGCACTAACGAACGCACCAACTTAAGCCACGCAGTTCGCTTTTCACCTACTAACGTCCTTCTAAAAGAAACATTTAGGGGTGTTGAACTAAGAACTTGCGCAACCGTCACATTCTTCTTTCTAACAATTCTATACAAATCAGGGAATTTCGTCAATAGCGATTCCTTCCCCAACCAAATATTGATATGAAACTCAAATGGCCATGTATATAGGAGAGTACAAGAGATATGTCATAGAGAGATAAGGTATATATGGAATAGAATCCAAATTCTATCTCCTAATACAACTCTATTTCTATCTCCTTAACACCTCGAATCTAGTTTTGTTGGGTTCCGGGGGGCACGAAGGGTTTGGCAAAATGAGCAAATCTCCCTAGCTAGAAGTTTCATATCTTTCGGGAAAGGAAATGATAGGGCAATAAAAAACAGACTTTTATGCAGCAAACTTCATACACGCTCGGAAGGCACCAACTTGGGATTTGGCTGCCCCACGGGAACTTGAACAAGGAGTAAATCAGCAAAGGGCGTGGCCAAAGCCAGCATACATACATACATCCACTGCCAATATAAAAACGACGCAAACTAATCACTAAACCTTCCCCAAGCAGTTGCAGCAGTTGCACCATATGCATTTTCCATTCACCGTCCTGAAAAATGACTTATTTCTGACATCCCACCGGTATAACCAGACTGGAAGGAGCTACCCTCGTTGCTCACTGTTGAAACTCCAGAGATCATCAACTGGAACTGCCTTGGAATCTCAGCATCCATGACGTCCTTCTGCCGAGGGGACGGAGAAACGGGTTGCTTCTCGCCTGAGACCGCCGGCAAGCACACCTTGAGCCTGGAAACGACCACGGCCATGGTCGGCCTGTCGATGGACGCGTTTTCGAGGCAGTTCATGGCAAGGTCTATCACCCTCTGCAGGGAGGTGGCATCGTACTGGTCCGACAGCCTCTTGTCCACGACATCGTGGATGCTTCCGTTCGCGATCTTCTGGCGCACCCAGTTCGGTACGTGGACGGTTTGCGGGTCCATGAACACTGAGGGCTGGCCGGTGACGATCTCCAGCAGCACGATGCCGAAGCTGTAAACGTCCGCCTTGACGGTGAGCTGGAAGGTAGCATGGTACTCGGGGTCGAGGTAGCCGAGCGTTCCAGCAGCAACAGTGGATATGTGCGTGTGAGCGGCGTTGAAAGCCCTTGAGAGCCCGAAATCGGATATCTTCGCCACCAGATTCTGGTCCAGGAGGATGTTGGCGGTCTTCACATCCCTGTGAACTATTGATGGGGTGCATGACTCGTGTAGGTACTCCAGTCCTACAGTTCATCGAGACTCGATACTTTGTCAGCACATGTACGCATACAAATGATAAATAAAGACGTACGCGTAATGGAAATGTAGACCTTGTGCAGCATCAAGCGCAACACGAAGTCGTTCTTCCCAGTTCAAGCTATAGTGATCATGTCCTGCATAAGCTTGATTACCATATTAACACAAGCCGTTCGACATGTGCATAGTAGCATAAATACCGGTTTATGTAATTTGTACAGTTTTTTAAGCTAACAGAGGATGGTTATATATATGCAAAGATTAAGCATATTATCAATTGGTGCATTAAAATCTAAACCTATATTTTTTTATGCTGCATAAACAGTCACTTTGATTTTTGAAAGGTCACTGTTTTTTCTTCTCTTTACCGGAGCATTTTTTATACAAAATTCCAAATAACAAGAGAACCAATCTATTGAAGCATCCTTTGAATACGTACCTCTAGTTGCTTTGTTTCTCACTGGCTTTGAATTAAAGATGTACAGTATTGTTCAGAATTTCTGACTATCATGTCGTGGTTACGATTTGAAGAATATGTAGCTCTAAGAATGCAACTATGGCCGCCCACTTGTTAGTATTGATCTATTCAGAGTAAATCAGGTGCACCAACTCAATTTGTATTGACTAGTAGAAGGACAACAGTCCAGGCAACCAGTTATGCTTTTAACAAGAAATACAGTTTACAGTGCGATATCAAACCCATACCAGTTTGATTTCAGAGTTTCTTTTTCTTTTTTAGTTATGACTAGGTTAGGTCAATTTTGATATTATGTCGCGAGGCACAATGTATTGATGAAAAATTGGAAAGTAGGTGGTTCCCAAGCGGTTAATGAAAGCTGTTAGCGTCTGGGTCTATGGGAAGTTGTTGGTTTCCAAGAAGTAAAACCCTGAATAGGTCAACTTCTTTTTTTAATTTGAACATAGTTTAGGCTTGAATGATTCAATAAAATTGAATCAATCAAAAGTACAAATGGTCGCTGTAAAAACTAAAATACAAGTTAGTGATCATTACAATTATCAAAGTGCAAGTTGGATCTGTTGCACCTAAGTCAAGTATGCTTGATAGAAACTTAAGTAAAGTTTGTTGTACCTCCTCGTAAAAGCTGTTGAAGATTTCCTCTAGGCATGAAATCATAAACGAGCGCTAGGCATTTCTTGTTTTGGCAATATCCTTCCAAAGCCACGAGATTCTTATGATGAACTTTTGACAAGGTTTGCACCTGCATCAGCAGATATCATTCATTCTCAAACATCCTAGAGCTGAAGCCAGTTGCATCACTTTCTCGAATATAGACTGTGGATAGGGCTTTAGATGTCTTGTTGCAGTCAGGGTTTCAAATTTCGTTCGAAATTTTACGAAATGGACGAAATTTCGTCCCTTTCGGTGCCCAGCGAAATATGTTTCATTCGGGTAAAATTTGGCTGAATTTAGTCCTATTTGAAATCTGTTCAAATTTTGGTTAAATTTCATCAAAAATTTAATTTTTTTTGTCCGAATTTCGAACGAAATGAACGAAATATCATTATTTTGTTCCTTCCGCCGGCCGCCGAATTTTTTCTACATCCGAAATTTGAAACTCTGGTTGCAGTTTACTTTCTATTGAAGAAACCAATGGTTTGGCCTAGTTAGTTGGTTTTGTGGTATACCTCAGGCAGAAAGTCTTTCGACTCTTCTATAGATGCCTCCACAAGCACCTTCACAGCTACTTCATGACCATTTTCCAGTATGCCATGATAAACAGTACCGAAACCTCCTTTTCCAATGGTTAATTGGAAGTTGTTAGTTATGAGCTTCAGCTCTGCGTACGTGAACCGTCTGATGTCAATATGCAGGGGAGTTTCCTCTTCGTACATAGCGTAATCTTCATGGTCATCTCCTGACTTCCCTGCAAAGTCTCCAAGTTGTGTTTTACATGTAAGTAAAGGTTTGAAGCTGCTGTCTAATGTCTGCCACCCATTGCATTGATGAAAAAAAGGAATTTTAGAGAATATATAGCGTTTTGTTTTACCTTTCCAGTATAACTTCCAGACGACGCATAGCACTACTAGGAGTAGGAGGATACCACTGGAACTATCACTGCGATGAGCAAGATATGTGTGGTGTTCTTCTTATTTGCACAGTACCTACCTCTGACTTTTGAGCATATCGGATTGCCTTCTAGTCTAGTGTCACAATTACACAACAGATAAAAACAAATAAAATCAGCTGAAAAAAAAAATCTTAGCTATGACAGCTCTATAAAATTGTGATTATAACTTGCCACCATTTTCTAACTCGACCAACCATACCTGCTAATAGTGCTTCTAAACAGCTATATATACCCTCTAAAAAAAACTACATGGAGTTAATAATAGGTTCGTATCCGCCCCTCATGTTGAAAAGCCCTTAGATGCTAAAGCATTTATAGTTACTAGATGCCAGTACATGCAATTTGGCTTCTTGATTGCTTTTGAACTAATGCATTTATGTTGACTGTTGCTAAACCTTCAATCGTTGTATATTGTTGTTCTTTGATAACCAACATGCCTGCCTTGGGTTGAGCCTTTTCCTTTTGGAGTAGTTGTTTAGCTTGATATATGTTTTTTATAGCAAGTAAGGAACCGTGCAAGGGAGGATGCCAAACCTTAAGTCAAGCAGACCGGCCTTAAACCTTTGGAGAATAGAATCAGGGATTGGTCCGTCGAGCTGGTTATTTGACAAGTTGCTGAAAAACAGTAGTTTCGACCATTCATCTAAAATTTATATCATCAACCTATGATTTAATTGCATAGAGACTTACAGAACTTGGAGTGATTTTAGTTGATAATCTGGAATAGCGCCCGTCAAGTTGTTGTGTGATAAATCCCTAAGTATGTTTTTTTGCGTATAGGGTTACAAAGATGTCCACATAATTTCCTTTAGCTCATAAATATTATGTGGTAGGTAGCACTTACAAGTTTTCCAGTGATAGCATGTTCATGAATGATATGGCTAATCCACCTCTTAATCCGCTGGCAGACAGATTTCTGCAAAATAATTAACTCATCCTAATACAAGTCAGATTAATTTAGTGATGGCATCGAGCTAACATTTATTTTCAAAATTCTGTAAATGTCTTTCTGTGGTTCAGGTTTGGACTAAATCACCTGTGTTTATAACATATTATTCAGTAAGACATGTGACTGGGTGTCTCTCTAATAACATATGTTTAAAAACAAGAACAGATTTGGAGCACTCCAGAGGTTAAAAAAAATGATGAACTGCCAGGTTTGGTTTTCAGCTATATAATACAAGTCCTGATTATGTTCTTACACTCGGGTGATCCTCGGATTCTGGTTAGAGTAGTCGCAAGTCAAACCTTCCCAGGAATACTCTCTTGGGGAGCATGGATCTCCATTCCAGTTTATTCTTGCCAAATTGTAGTGCTTCTTGACTTCTTTCATGTAATTGACTACAACAGCAAAAAGAGAATGGAGACAGACATGAAGGGAATAAAGGCAGCTGTATAAGTTGGGTATGGGGGCTTATATGTATTAAATAAGACGAAAACAATAGCTTAATAAGTTGCAAAAATCATTTCATATGCAAGTATTATCTTTTCATAGAACTGAATAAACTGTATTAATTCATCTCTACTGCAGTCTTGGCCATGACTCGTTGGCAATTGACTTTTAGAATATGGCTTACTCAGGACTCATGAGTTGAATGTGCAACTGAACCAATTGGTTGATAAACCTGTTTCTGTTACTTTAACAGAAGATCCTGACAATTTCAAATGGGGTTGGAAATCTTCACGTCTACACAGTGAGATCGGTTTATAAATATTTGTTTAAAAGAATGGAAGGTCGACCATGCTAATACTCCAATCTGGAGAGGAAAAAGCCCAAATAAAATCAAAATGTGTGATGCGCGCGCGCATTATATTGCTCATCTTACCGTCGTCGGAGGCAGTGGTGAAGTTGTCCATCCGAACGAGCGAGTACACCTCGAACGCGTTGATGAGCGGCGGGAGCTTCGAGCCGGTCACCTTGCGCAGGCTAAACGTCGTCCTCGCGTTGCTCAAGAATTGGCCAGGGTGGTACGTGCTATCCACCCGGTGCTGCGGCGGCGAGTAGTTGGCGAACAGCCGCACCCCGTCGCTGTAGATATCAAACCTACGGTTCGGGCTGCTGTTGTCGAGCTCAGCGAAGTGGAAGATCGGGAGAAGCTCTAGGCTCTTGGCGTCGAGGTTGCCGTTGGCTCTCACGGAGATGTTGAGCCAGTTGAAGCTGCTGTTTATGGTCGAGGCCTTCTGGAGGATGGCCGACGGCACCTGGCAGTCGTCGTTGCCGGGGAGGCTGTTCAGCTCTTCGCTGGTGCTCATGTTGAGCCAGGGATAGGAGTAATTCGTGAAGGCCTCCCAGAAGCGATCAAAGGTATCGTTCGGATACCTTTATCACCACAAGAACCATGAGAGAGGATGTGATTATAAGTAGTGATGGAATTACAGAAAAGAAGATCTGGTCTCAGTCTCACCTTGTGATATAAGCATCAGCCGGTCCGAGTCCGAATCTTAGCCGAGAAAAGTAACTGACAGACACTGAAGAATTCACGAAAGGGTACATCCTGTCGTCCAGCCGCCTCATCTCCAGCGAGGATACGAAAGGAACTCCCGTTCCGAAATTTACCAGACAGACTGATACGAAATCGTCTGGAGCAACAGCTATGGCCTCCTTCCAGTACGTGGTCGATGGGTCCCCAGTATTTGTCAAGTTCATCGTCGTCCAGAAATTGGCGCCGATGTGGAGTCCGAACAGGAAGAGCGAGCCGTCGTAAGTCTTGTTCAATCCGTCGTAGTTTCCGTAGGTAAATACTGCTCTCAGTAGATATTTTTTCCCAGGGCCGGACGGTAACGTATAACAGCTCCTTTCGCCATGAGGGAAGCTTCTCAGAGTTTTTTGCTGATCATCCGTGGCAACCGCCATGAGATTTGCCGAAATTGGGTAGTTGACGCCGCCTTCAACATATCCACCGTCAGAGACGTACGGTAATTGCGTAGCGCTGTCGTTGTAGGCGCTACTGTTTGTCAGTCCACAATCGATGCTTAAAAACTCTGCACAAAGATGCATTCGTATGATCAATAATCTGCTCTTTAAAAAGTGAATCGCACATGACAGACCAGTACTTCGATTTATGCAAAGATCGTGAGTTTACGCGTGCAACTAGATATTCAGCAACTAATTAATCATACGGGAAGTGTTAGACTGCAGTAGAAAAATCTCTTCTTAGTAACACTAACTAGCACCTCCCACAGAAAATGTAACACTGACTAGTAAATTGAACTGCACAAACTGAGCAGAGATTAAGGAAGCGCACTATCCAAAAGGGGAAGAGCTAGCAAAGTCTGAATGCGTATGAATTACCAGGAGGAGACAGGCCATGGACTTGAATCATCGTGACCAGGATGAGCAGCGTGGGCAAGATCCATGTCCGTTTTGTACTCGTCGAACAACTGTAGCCGATCACCATAGCATCATTCAGTTCTTTCAGTCTCTGCAGCCTTTACAAACAAGTGCTGTATAGTGCGTTACGAACAAATTACTTATATAGCAGAGCAAAATGAAACACAGGCTAGTGATTTGGATTGACTTGGCCTTGGCTCTTGATTAACTAATACAAAGAAAAGAAGTTAATTTTGTCCATCAGCTCCGGGCCGGCAGCCAACGCCAGAAGGATCTGTAACTAATCTACTAAAAAAAATGTAAAAGATCATGCAATTTGCCATGGAGCTCTTGCACGTCAACGGCCGTGCTATTTTACAATGTCTGCGACACCGTACTGCTCATCAGCGTGATGACGAGATCGCAACCCGCTTTGTTTGGTTATTGCGTGTGCTGGGGATTATATGATGCGCCATACGTGCGTGGATGTTGATCTTTAACTGATCCTGTCCACTAAGCCAAATTAAAGAATCGTAACAGACTGTATATAGACGCGATACATAAGAAGTACAATTTGCAAGACCAGTTCGATGCTGCTACGGTCTGTTCTTTTCAGCTTCTAAAAGCTGTTTTTTGATTTTTCTATAGTAATTAACTTTTAAATAAGGTATTTTTTCAAGATATGATCTACTAGTTAATTGTAGTACATACTTTACTGACTTCATTTATACCGGCAAAAACCACACATGAATTTCTGTTACTCTGTAATCCCTCGTATAAACAGTCCAAAAATCATAAGCCGCAACCAAAAACCACAAACCGCAGCTAAAAAGAACAGACCCTGTGTATGCCAAATGACCCAACTAGGCAATGAGACGTTTCCATGCAATTTAGTCGCCATATTTGGTCGGGTAATGGGCATGGTGTTTGGTCGCCTGTCGATTCTGACAAAAAACAACAACCATAGCTTATGGCAATATAAGCCGTCAGCTGCGCGAAAGGAGCTCGAATTGGTTTCGAGGAACTCTTCAAAGATCACGTCGTCACGTGGTGAGGCTAGGTAACGCGGGGTTCGTACAGTTTTGTTAGTGCCGCGCCACTGTTCTTGACTTGTTAATTTGTCCTGAAGAAGTCTAGTTTTTTATATATGCGGGGATGATCGCATGCTAATTAAACTTACGTGGTGGGAATTTAGGTTATGCCAAACGGAAATCACATCGTTCTGCACATGAGCGCACGGACAAATGCCCCGTTCTTTTTTCTTTTGTGACTTTTGACTTTAATTTCTCCGGAAGCCAAAATAAATGAAACAACTTTTTTAAACGGTTTTCTAAATCTAAAACTATATATTTCGTTCACATTGATATTTTTATCGTCTTAAAAAACGGTTTATGTGCTTTAAAAAATGTACATAAGTGTAGCGTGTGAGTAATACTCATGTTGTGTGTGGTTAATGGATTTTTTCTATATGCGCTAAGTGAATAGTATCAACTAGAGTTACATAGGTGCTGGTCACCTATCTATTTAACGGGTTAGAATGAACACGTGCTAGTCAACCATTCAACCTTGATCATTGAAGCCAAGTTCTAGGGTTAGAGTTAGAGAAGTTGGGTGTTGTGGTATGCACTCTTGTTCTCTCGTAGAGTGGTCGTAAATATTCATTATCAAGTACTAATATATCAATTTTGTTCTTCTCCAATGTATTTCTCTTGTCTTGATTGATTTGCTCTTGATTTGCTTAGTTTTGATCTCCTCTCTTCCCTTCTTGATCTTGCTATGCCAATGACGTGTAAGATACGGAGATGACTCCTGGAGATCAATCCCCGTCCGAGCGGTCGAAATTATCATCCAATTTACGACATCTGAGCAGTTGAGCGCCGAGCGGTCAAAACCTTCATCGAGTACTAAAAAATTCTAAAAAGCGGAGGCAACCATTCATCACCCTCTAATTACGGTATTCGATTCTACAACTATTCTTCTATAGAGGCCGTACTCTGCAAAGGCTGACTCTTTCCTTGAGAAACGCAAACCAGTGCAATCCATCGTGTCACCTCTTTCCACAAGAACTGAAACAGTTGGTTCATCAACCGAGGGAACTGGAAACTGCATCATCTAAGGCGGCTGCACAACCTGCAAGCAGTCAGACAACTAACGTGAAAACTGATCCTGATCCTGTCCCAAATGAAGCACCTCCTGGAACAGAACAAGATGCTTGGTCAGGGACACAAAGTGCTGGCTCTCGCTCAAGCTCTGAAGGTTTTTCCAAAGGATGCAAGCCAAAGATGGGAGCGTGTGGCTGCTGCTGTCCCAGGTAAAACCGTGGTGCAGTGCAAGGAAAAGATCGGAGCAACGAGGGAGAATTTCCAGAGCAAGAGAAGCGCGGGGTAGCATTGGCTGTGTCATCGGAAGTACTTTTTGTGATTAGTAGAAGAGGAAAGGCTGTCTTTGAACAGCGATATTCTTATAGATGGAGCATCATGGCTGCAAGTTCTGCTGATGGTTTTGCTGGTGAACCTTTCTGCCACCTGCGGTAACATTTGAGAACTCTCATCCATCCTTGGCCAGTGTCGGCATTTGCTAGTTCGCGTTTGCCAGAAGAGACGGATCTACCGTTGATGAACTAAAAATTGGCCTTTTGGTGACCCGGGACAGCTTGGGCTTGGTTTCGGTCCGGCCGGCACCTGGGGTTGTCTATGTTCGGAAGCATTGAAGTTGCCTTGCATCGGTGTGGTCATGCGGTCTGGTGTGGCACATGGAGTAGAGAACCACATTAGCTTTTATTTATCAGTCAAGATAAATTTTTTTTTGTTACTACGATGAAATCTTCGTCTATTGAAGTAACCATAATTTTGGCCCAACTACCATGTTGCAGGGTACTTGTTCATGTGTCATACTTTGCAATGCCTTAATGCATATCCCTCTATCTTTTTTTTAAAAAAAAAATCTCGAGGAGAAGGTGACCATTGTGAGGAACTGAGGATATCCTGGTCGTAATCTCGTCGGTATTACTATTCTCTATATGGTTGGTGCTTAATAAACTTAGGTAAAGCTTGTTTTGCTTGCGGCGTTGAGTAGGCGAACCAGAGGCCGGCCTTTGGGGTGGTGAGCCCGGACAGCGCGCTGTACGCTCCGTTGCTGGGCTTCTTCGTCTTCACCAGCGTTCCGGTGTCCGTCTCGCCCTGTCTGTCCTCTGTAGGTGAAGGACGTTGTTAAGAGGCGGAGGAGCAAGATCATTTGAGTTGGCGGCAGAGCAGCTGCCGTTGTAATGCTTGTGCTCGGGGGTGTAATGTAACGCTGAACAACGGATGAATGATTTCCATATGAACTCTTTTTTGGTTGTTGTTGTCAGTTACTAGGGGTGCAAATAGAGCGGATAATTTTCGTCGGTTCGACCGATTGAAGGTATTAGGAACGGATACGAAAGGGGTAGATGAATATCTGTCACTATGCGTGTCTGACTCCGACCCCGAGGAAAAAATATGGAATATGATACATGATAAGTGATATCCGTCCGTATATACCCATATGTCAAATGATATGAGGAAGTCTGTTGTGACCACCTAGGAATAAAATGACATATAGGCAGATTGTCACATCTAAATAAACGGGAGTACTAAATGTTCTTCCTTCAACATCTCAGTAATTAGTCTCTTCATGTTCGTTATGATTGTACCATACTGTCCAATGTCCTGTGCAAAGAAGCGAATAATTTTCGTCCGACCGACCGTCCGAAAGATTATGAAACGGATACGGAATGGAGAAACAGATATCTGATATTATCCGTGTCCGTCTCCGACTCCGAAGAAAAAATATAGAATAGGATACATGATAGACGATATCCGTCTATATCCGCTTCAATTGCACCCCTATCAGTTACCATAAATTGGCACTTGGCACAACAATTAAACACGCATGCAAATTTTTTCCCCCTGAGGTGCTTTCTAGCTAGGATCCGGCTGCTTGGACGATGATGACCTCGGTAAAATGTTTGCTGATGTGGCGTACTTAGTGAGTGAGTGTGTGGAGAGACATGCTACGTTCCACTAAATATACATGTGTAAGTGCCCTTCAAAAAAAAATCTACATGTATAAGTGGAAATAAAGACGTGGCTGAGCTATATAAGGCTGTGGATTTTATTTCAGCTAGGGATGTGCACGTGGTGTACTTCGCCTATTGCACGTGATATAATTTTTTTATTTTTTAAATTTAATTACTATAAAAACTAACGATCGATAAGGTAAAAAAGACATAATCACGGCTTACGGGGCACGCTGAGCAGGGCCAAATTGCCAGGGAAAAAAACAGGTTACTAACGAATTAGCGATCCAGAGTGCATCTCAACCATCAGACTTCCGCCGGGCACGATCTGGACCGTCCGCCTTACTCCTCCGCTCGGTCACCCGTCTCGGACGCGCGCGCGCGCCGTAGTGTGGTCAGTCCGTCTCCACCCCGGCTCGGGCCAAAACCGAAAAGAAAGCGCCCCCACGATCGAGCCTTCCTCCCCCAAGTCCGAACCCGCAGCCTTCGCCATTGCCGCCGAAGCACGCCACCTCGAATTCCGCTGGGCTGGCGTGGAGTGGAGTGGAGAGGAGATCTATCCATCCCGACCGATTTCTTCTGTTGGTAAGGTTAAGACCTAGCTCGCTCGAACTAATTTCACTTTGTTCTAGTTTATTCTGGTCTCTGCTGTGGCTGCGGTTAATCAGATCCGAAATCCAACTCGTGTTGATGCGTCCCTTGTTTAGGTACGGAGCTGTTTCGCACGAAAAACCCAGTCTCGAGTGACCTTTGTGTGGGCCGTAGAGGCTAACTTTGGGGAATTTAGTTGATTTAATGTGTGCTCTGAAGGAAGCCCTTCCTCAATGCATTACCAAGACTGTTTGAACAGAGAATTTTCTGTTTCCTTTGGTTTTGTGGATTATATAAGCAACTTATTCACTAGGGGTTTTGATGGGCTTTTTTTTTCAGGAGTAGGCAAGACAAAGCAATTTAACAATGAGCAGCATAGGCACAGGTTACGATCTGTCCGTTACCACCTTCTCACCGGACGGTCGCGTGTTCCAGGTTGAGTACGCCACAAAGGCCGTTGACAACAGCGGGTTCGGTTTCACTGCTTGCCCTTTTCTTGTTTGCTTAATTTTGTGTGTAATTTTGTGGTGATATTCTG
This sequence comes from Bonia amplexicaulis, assembly GCA_036346245.1. NCBI lineage: Eukaryota > Viridiplantae > Streptophyta > Magnoliopsida > Poales > Poaceae > Bonia > Bonia amplexicaulis. The sequence continues at coordinate 32,885,846 of CM070735.1, forward strand.
ATCTTTGTGAAATAGGACTGTTGTTGGTATCAAATGCAAAGATGGGATTATCCTGGTAAGATTGCTTTTGTTTGATTTGTATTCAGTCGATTTTTTGCAGGAGGTGCTCTTTTGTGCTTGATTGACATTTCGTGGTTGGTTCTTTAGGGCGTGGAGAAGCTGGTAACTTCAAAGATGATGCTGGAGGGGTCGAATCGGAGGATCCATTCAGCTCACCGGCACTCTGGCCTGGTATCTTCTTGTTTTCATTCATCTCTCTCTCTCTCTCTCTCTCTGTGCTCAAATCGACACTGATTTCGATGTAAAAAGATGTAGAATTGATGAAAGAATAAAGTAGATAGATTGCATTTCTGTTTTGATTTTCCCCTGTTTACTGAAATATAATTGTTGTTAACGTAGAATGATAAAAATCTTGTTTTCAATTGAGATATTTACTTTATGATGCCTGTCTATTGATATGAGGGTTCGTATCTACTCATCCCTTTAACAAATCCTGTTTTAACTAGAAGTCATTTTTATTCTTGTTTTCAGGCTGTTGCTGGTTTAGCGGCAGATGGCAGGCAAATTGTTTCAAGAGCAAAATCGGAAGCAGCCAGTTATGAAAAGTAAGCACCTAGACTTTTAGACCGTGCAGGCATCTTTATATGGTATGCTCTAAAACTGCACTGCACCAGGGTCTATGGGGAACCCATTTCTGTAAAAGAATTGGCAGATCGTGTGGCAAGCTATGTTCATCTCTGTACACTCTACTGGTGGCTTAGGTAAGACATTCAACATTATTGTCGCGTGGTTACTGGAGACATGACTTGCATTCATTAATACATTAGTTTTGGTTCCTATACTTGATTCTGACTTTATTTCTGTTGTTTTAGGCCTTTCGGTTGTGGAGTTATTCTTGGAGGTTATGATAGGGATGGGCCACAGCTCTACATGATAGAGCCCTCAGGAGTCTCCTATGTAAGTTGTCACTGCATTTTACAGTACACAAGAAACTATGTCTTATGGTAGTGCATGGGCTCATGTTTTAGTTTTTACATGAATTATGTCTTCCATCAGTTGTGAACACATGTTTGATAGACGCACCAAGAGGCATTCATATGTACTTGCTGGTATATATCATATATGGATGCTGTTGTTTATCAATTGCATTAAGAAACTAAGTGCTTTGTGTATTTAAAATTCATATTGTTCATTGAATTGAATCTTGAACAGAAATACTTTGGTGCTGCACTGGGGAAAGGAAGACAGGCTGCAAAAACGTAAGTTTACCACCTTCCTATTGTTTATTCGGCGCTCTTTTTGTTAGCATGCATCTGTTCTTCTGTTGCAAATCACTAGTCAATGCTTAGATAAAGGATCCTGTAAATATCATATTTTTTTCTTGAGCAAAGACAAATATTATTGCAGCCCGGCTGACTGAGAACCAACGTACAAGGCTGTGAGGGATGTTCCTCCATATACCATCTGAGCATTTGGAATTTTATTGGACCCTTACAACATTCTTTCATGTTTTGTGCTGTTTTATACTTAGAAGTTTGAAACAGCCAAGCCACAGTTAGCATATGGATACCACACATTTTTCAAAGATGTTCCTCTGTATGCTTTCGTTTTGTTGACTGGTCAGTATGAACACTAAAGTGTTATGTGGATCCATAAACTGATGGGCAGTTTATTTATATATCATCTAAAATCCACTTGTTATACTATAACTCTATTCCCATTTTTTGAAGTATATCTTTCCCCTTCTTTCTGAGGAAAGATCTGTTTGTAACCTATTCTTCATTGAGGTAACTAATGGCTCTAGCTTTTGTGATCCAGAACGTGTTTAATAAGAATGCTTTAGCAATTGCTATTAAATTTATCTCCGTAGAATTAGTCTGATAATTCTATATTTTGTTTATCTTATGGTTATCAGAATGATTCTTATTCCAACTGTTAGTCTTGCAGTGAGATAGAGAAGCTGAAGCTTTCTGAGCTTACCTGCCGGGAAGGCATTGTTGAGGTTGCAAAGATGTATGTCTTAAATGCTCTTTTTCCGTAATAATACAATTGTGTTCATGAATTTGCCACTTTTACTTTTGTGTGAATGCTTGCTATTGTCTACAGCTTTGTTGTCATTCATATTTCTTTACATTACTTCATTTCACTTAATGTTCAACATCATTCTAGTACCTGTACTGTTCTTTTTTTATATATAACGTCACACATAAGGTGTACAGTAATTGTTATTGCATTAGTCATTAAGAGTTTCTGTGAGTACATACCTTTAGACTCTACAGTATTTGATATCAAAATTTTACTTGTATGCTTATATGAATATTAATGGTAGTGAACTGCTTAGAAATATCGTGGTTGCAATGTAATAGGCCAAAGTATTTAGCTTAGATGATCTTGAAACAGATTGTTTGTTGTAAATCCTCCTTGTTAAAAAGGTAGGTGATAGATTACTTCTTATGTCAAGTGGTGCTAATGAACAAAGCAAACCAAAACAAACTGGTGGATGTTTCTTTTATATATTTCCTGCTACTTGATGTCAACATACCCGAAAAGGTTACTGCTATCTACACAAAATTTGGACTCATAATTTGTTCAATGCAGCATTTATGGAGTACATGATGAAGCCAAGGACAAAGCTTTTGAGTTGGAATTGAGCTGGATATGTGATGAATCAAATCGTCAGCATCAGAAGGTACTGGGGAAAAAACTGTCCATAGATTTGTGATATGAATTTGTAACTGAACTTCTCTGCTCACTTGGCATACAGGTTCCAGATGATCTATTGGAGCAGGCCAAGGCTGCAGCTCAGGCAGCGCTTGAGGAGATGGATGCTGACTAAGAGGCACTGACTATATTTTCGAACTTATTTCATCTTGGCTGCTGGTGAAATCTTTTGATGCCATTGGGGTGACAGGCAAGGGACATGGCCAGTTTGTCTGATTTTTATTTCAGCGTATAACTTCATATTTACTTAATGGAACTAGGTTCCTTCATGGAAAGGTTGATGCTAGACAGTGGAGGGATATCTATCTGACTTGTGTTGCTTAGATTCTGATGAAATCATGGGCAGCTATCTATTGATATCTACTGTTTGTTAAGCCAACGACTGGAGTCGTGTCGTACATTTGGATGGCTTACTTGTCTCTTTGTGGTTGCACTATCTGGATCTACCCGTGATGGAATAACTGGAATGTTCTTCTTGGGGCTAAAATCGCATTTCAGCATCCTCCTTGCTGTTTGCAAAATTACTAATTGCAACTGTACCGTGAGGATATAGTAGCTAGTCATATGGTTAATAGAATTGTGGGCTTGCAAGAATTAACTTGAGACTTGTGAAAAAAATTAACAGGTTTACCGAACAGGACTAGATGAATGTGCGCATTTTTGTTGTTTGCGCAACGCATATCACACCTACTGCTGATTGGTTGGACGGCGACGGCGCCCCGGCACCGCAAGAGACGCGCCTGTTCTTTTTTTGTTTCAACTGATGTGTGCGGTTTATATCTTTTTGTCTGTTCGCGAGTACAAATATGGTGTAAGAGAAATTCGTGTACGATTTTGATCAATATAAATGAAATCGTTACAATGTATACTATAATTAATTTTTAAACTTCACTTTGAAAAAATATTCTATTTATAAATTAATCACTGTAAAAATATAGGTCAAAGAGAAGAGACCCCTGACCCATGTGTGGACAAGGATAACCTCTGTTGCGGATCTGGCATAGGAATAGGATGAAATCAGGAAAAGCAATTTTGGCACTCCATCAGAAGCAAGCGAAGCGAAGAAGGGTATTGCGTGCAGCTTGCCAATCCGTAGGTTCTTTTTCTATTTTAAGAGGCAATCCTCGGCCAATGGATGCTGTTTCATCTACCCAAGACTCATAAATCATAAAAAATAACAAAAATTCCAAAATCCCCACCGCCTCCAATTTCAAAATCATGTTCACACCAGAACAACACAACACGCCTTTAGGGGTGTTTGGTTCAAACCTCATTGGTGCTCATGTTAGTCTTGATAAAAATAGGGTAATTTCGATCAATATCTGGCATCTTTTTTGGGTCTGTTGTCAAAATTTTGGTGGTAATTTTGGTAACTTCACAGAAACGGCTACAATAGTAATAGTTTGTAGAGAGTCTTTCAGGTACGATTTTAGCCGATACAAATAAAGTCACTGCTACTACAATAGACTAGTAGATACAGTCTTTAAAAGACATTCTATTTAAAAGTTATATACTATAAAAAATTATTTATTATAAAAAGTAATTTTTAAAAATTAATACGAAGAAAGCTTAAAACTCGCCGATTGCTATTCTCGGACGCAGTAAATCAAGACAACAGCTGGCGGCCAACCCAACGGCCGACGGCAAGTCCTACCAAACGCGCACCGATCCCACCACCCAACACATCCCCAACCAAAGCTTCTCGAAACGCCGACCGATTCCACGGCGCCCTTGGCTTCCAACCACAACCATCGCGACGCCCTCCTCCCCACCCCAAAGGCCGGCCGCCGCGAACCCCGCCCAGCCCATCGCCGGCGACCACCGGCCGCCGGCGACGCCATCATGCCGCCCTCGACCCCAACCACCCGCCTCCGCCTCTTCATCGTGACCCTCTCGCTCCTCCTCGCGCAAACCCTAGCCTCGTCCTCCGCCGCGGCGGCGGTCGCGGGCGAGCCCGCCGACCCCTGCGCGGCCTCCGTGTCGGACGGGGGAAGCGACGCAACGTCGTGCCCGGTGCGGTGCTTCCGCCCCGACCCAGTCTGCGGCGCCGACGGGGTCACGTACTGGTGCGGCTGCCCCGAGGCCGCGTGCGCCGGCGCGCGCGTGGCGCGGCGCGGGTACTGTGAGGTCGGCGCCGGGTCCGCGCCCGTCTCTGGGCAGGCGCTGCTGCTCGTCCACATCGTCTGGCTCTTCGTGCTCGGCGCCGCCGTCCTCCTCGGCTTCCTCTGATGTGCGCGCCTCCGCCCCCTTCCCCTAGTTGACTTCTCCCCATTTGTAAAACCACCCATTTCGCGATTCTTTGTTGGATTTAGGTGCGCTATTGAGAGCTGAGGGATGGTGCTGTAACTATTTCGTTGTAATTTTGGAGGATTTGGTCGAGAGATGTTACGCAATTCTTTTTTAGATGTGTTCGATTCACTTGTGCTTTTAATTTCGGAGCTGAGCTATCCAGATTTGTCGTGAATTGTAGGTTGAGATCGTGTAAACAGTTTGTAAATTCCGTGCTAACATTTCCAGCTATCAGTTTGTGGTTATCTATAAATTTTAGCTTCATGGTTTCATATTTTTGGTTTGTGTGGTTCTACGTATGTAATTGATATATGAGAGCTGCGCAATGCACTTGACCAAATGAATATTCATCAAAAACTGCTTTGATGTTTTTATTTTGTTTATGGCTTAGTGTTGAGGTGGAGCCAACTGTACTTTTTTTGAAAAAAAAAATAGAAGACCAGTTAAAACTCACAACTATTAAGCACTGCATATGCTCACTAGAATATGTGCGCAGATGTAGATGCAGTCATGCATATTTGCACAACAGAGGAGCTCATATTCAGTTTCAAAATGTTACGAATTTAGAATCGAGGGAGTTAACGCTAATTTAGATATCTTTGTTTTGCTCTCAGTTTCATACAATTGGTACAGAGTATGTTCGTGGGATTAAGTTAGGCCGAGTGTCTCTTATCTTGCTTTTATGTTATTTGTGTATAACTACGAGATACACGTCTATATCTGTTTCACCATCAAGAAACTTATACTTGGTCTGCCATGCGTTTCATGGTACTCATGATTGGTCTGGCTTAGCTTGAGAGTAATGTTTCATCGTGCCATGGTGTCCATATTTAGTTTGATCGGCGTGCAACTAGCCAAATTTAACTATTTTCATATCACACAAGCCCAACTCTGATTTCTAACAGCATTATGAACCTGCAGACTTAGCAACTGTGTTTGTCCGCAGTAAGAATTTTGCATGAACACATAGTGAATAGAATGAGCGAAATAGTATTTATTTAAATCGTAAGAATGTGCAGTACTGAAAACTTTGAACACTTATATATTTCTGGACTATAAAAAAAACTGCAGGAGTGGAGTTTAGTTAACTACCAAAATTGGCATCACATTTTCTTGACATTGGTTTCAAACAGCCACAATTTTTTAAAAAAAAGTTTCATTTTAGCCTGGGTATTTTTTTCAAAGCATTTCAATTGACTCTGTTTTTGTTATTTCCCCATCGAATATAACGGTTTTTACCACATGAACAATATGTGGAATCTCACATGGCGCATGTATGGAGCTGGTGGTGATCGGTTCACTGAAAATTTGAAAGCTTATGGTTTGAAAACACTGTGGTGGTGAAAAAACACACAGAATGAGAGAGGCTTATTTAACATAATTAAATTTAAAAATTGAAAATATAAAAATATGTTAGCCCATCACGACAACACAAACGAATACGAGAAAAAAAAAAGAACCGACAAAAAAACTCAAAAAAAGTCAAAAATTCAGAAAAAGACGAAATTATGAATAGTGCAAAAATAAGCTTAAGCTTTAAGCCATAAGCTATATTAAGTTTTTAATATATCTAAATGTTTACGAGTGTTAATTGTCTTGAATCTTTTGAAGGATTAGTGGCACATATGTACTAAAAGATGACCTATCAGCACTGTGGGTGCCATGTGGAACGTCACAGATTCCCTATGTGGTAAAATTGTTAAATTTAATGAAAAGATAACTAAAATGGGGTTAATTGATATGTTTTGGAATATATATATATATATATATATATATATATATATATATATATATATATATATATATATATATATATATATATATATATATATATATATATATATATATATATATATATATGTAAAGTGCAACTTCTTAAATCTTTAGATTTCTGAAACCAGTGTCAAAATACCTGGAATTTTTATTTAGTTTACTTCGTTCTGTCTGTCTATGCTGTAAGTTTGCTACTCTTATGTTTGATATATCCATTGTTTTTTTAGATTTCAACGCTATGATCGGGAAGTTCCATTTGTTTATGTTCTGCCTGGATAGTTTATGTGAACATCAGGAGATCAGGCTTGGAGTTTTCCCCATAAGACAGAAACTCAACACTACAATGATGGGCAAGGGCTGCAGGCATGTTCTTTTCTTCCGAAGCTGGCAGCTTTTGGCTTTTGCTACAGTACCTAACTTTCAAACGGAGTATTTTCTCAAGACGGGGTCTACAACTTAAACGATGTACACGTTAAAAGCCCAATATATGTACCATCTAAAATCGCAAGTAAGTATCTATCTCTCCGTAATTTGTACCGTAAACAGTCAAAATTCAAAAATTTCAGCCAAAAACCATAAGCCGCGGCCGTTGCCAAACATGCCAAACCCCGGAGCCCTACGCTCCACATACCTCGGCGTCCCGGCTCCCTAGCACACCACGCCCTGCAGCCACGCGCGCGCCAATGACTCGGCGCGCCGCGCACCGCCTTGGATGACCTCGTCGCCCTGCGCCCCAACACCTACAGCCCTGGGCTAACTACCCCCAAGTATTTGCCCCAGCATCCCGTTCATCGCGCCACGATACTGACGCCCTGCGCACGTCGGCCCTCGCTACGCCCTGCTATAACATCCCAAAGTTGGAGTATTTGAAAGTATAAAAATTTTAGAACTTTTTATTTCGCATTGGTGTTATTCGAATTTCCCTTTTTTTATTTTGATTTTTGTCAAACAAGTCAATTAATAAAATAAAATCTAAGAACAAGAGCCAAGTAAATGGAAATTGAATTGAACCAAAAATCCAAAATTGAAATTCAAATCGAAAATCAAAATAAAGCAAAAGAATATTAAAATTTCGCATCCAAATATTAGAGCCGAAAATTCAGATTTGAATTCAAAGATAAATTCAAAACTCGAAAGGGGAATTTCAAATTGAAATTCGAATTCCAAATTTTGCTAGCGTTCTCTTTTCTCTCTTCTCTTCCTTCTTTCTTCCCTCTCTTTTCTCTCTTGCTCACGGCTACTGTGCTACACGATCGAGCCGACCGACCAGGCGTGCGCGCACGCGAGCATGCTCGCGCCAACCTGGCCCTGACGCCACCGCCGTGCCGTGCGCGTGCCGCCCGGCATTGTGCCCACACCTCACGCGCACAATGTAACATCCCGGCCTATCTGCTGAGCCCAGAATGCTATCACTACTCTAACATGTACCATTTACATCTATTGATGCTAGAATCCAACAGCAACTCCTCTGTTCCACTCAACGACACGATAAGCACACATGCTTACCGGTAAGTGTTTGAGCAATTGTACCCATTTACCAACTATCAAAAGAGAGGCATAAGTCACACCATACAAGGTATTCCAACAAGACATAATTTTAATACTAACTACCAAAACATGCCATTAAAGTCTGGTTATGGTAACTAAAAGTAATATGTGAATTACTGTTGCACGTAGGATAAATGTGCTACTCTTGCCCATACATGCCTCCTTCACCACACACCTAAAAAACAATTAAGCAAGCGTGAGTCCAAAGATTCAGCAAATACATAATAAAATAGTGGCGACAACAAACAATTCAATAAACTCTGTATCCAAGAACTGCGAAACACAATCGTTGTATCTATCAGTAAAACACATATCTATAAATTGTAAATATAATCTCTGCAACTGTTTCACTGTCTCCTTTTTTTTCATGTAATGCAATATCCACATACACCTTTTGAGCTCATACCGGTGTAGCCACCCTTACCTTGTTCTCTTTCATACGGGGTCTCAAACTCCACTACCGTGGAGTGCTTACCGCAATAGGTCTTACTCATGAGCACTTCGGATTAGTCATATAGCTTGCTACCAACCTGACTCATACATTCTGGACTAATTATATGACTTACTCACCATCTTGGCTCATATGTATTTTGCATGATGCAATATTCTTTCAGCATTAACAATCAACTCTACTCAAACTCCACTCTCGTGGAGAACCCACCGAAGTATGTCTTTATCTTCCCACTACTGTGAGATGTCTACGCAAAGTAGGTCTTTATCTTCCCACAACTGTGGGATGCCTACACGAAATATGTCTTTAACTTTCCACTACTGTTGGATGCCTACACAAAGTACATCTTTATCTTTCTACTACTGTGGGATGCCTACGCGAAGTATACCTTTTGTATGAGTGCGTTGCACGACGCAACACTCTTTCAACATTAGCAATCACCACACAATCAACAAGCAAGCAAGGATATTATTTCATAAAATGCGGTAAAACATGGCATGGAAGAATAAGTACCAGGCATTCATCATAATCCACTATTCTGCCATGCACTCGCTGTTTATCCTTATGGGCGATGCATGGATGGCTCTAAATCCGAACCTATACCTGTACAAGCAATATCCCATCTTAATACCATAACAATATGCGCACATATTCATGTACGACAGCTTTGCTACGCGCAAAACCGGCACAACAATCCCTCTCGCACCGAACATTTTCCTGCTGTTCCGGTGCTCAAATGACCACACTTTAAAGATAGTGTCATCTATATTCGTGAATAATATTTATTTGTGTGTGTTTAATCTCTTTCTCCACTTTCTTTCTTTTTCTTTTTCTTTCCCTTTCCTCCTCTTTTCTTTCTTTCCTTTTCTTTTCCTTTTCTCTCTTTTTTTCTCATCATGCCTCCCATTTGGCTGAAACACCCGGGCCACACCCTTTTCTTTTTCTTTTTTCTTCTCTTCTGTTACTTCTCCTCACCTCAGCCCCTTCCTCTCCCTCGGTTCCTCAAATCCCAACTGTGGCCACCGACCATAGCTGCCTCTGGTCTCCCCAAACGTCGGCTCTTTCTGTCTCTCTCTCCGATCTACACACCACTGCCTCTTCGTGCGCCCCGGCCGTGCCGTCCTAGCTTGCCGCTGGCCGTCGCCTCATTGCCGGCGTGACCCTCTATCGGTTCCCACCTGGTTCCGTGGCTCGGCCCCTAATCGCGCATGCAGCCAGCGCTCAATGCTGGCTCTTGGTTGCGCCACCGGCCACCGACGTGGCGTCGGCAAGCACTACTTGGTTTGGTCTGGATGGCAATGGCAAGGTGAGGGCAACAGTTGTGGAGATAGTGGTGCTTCTCCCACACGTTCGGTGGGCTTCTCAGTCCCCCTCCTAGTCTTTGTCGGCTAGGAGTGGTCCACTGGCCGTTGTTGCTGTCCTCACGTTGTGGCCTTCCCCAACTCCTTGTGGTCTCCTCTCCTCCTGGCCTCCCCCTCCTTGCTCCCTCTCTGTGGTGTGGATGGCTGGATTGTGGCTGTGCTTGCCTTTGGTTTGGCTCTGTTGGATGCTTGCCTTTGGTTTGGCTCTGTGGGGTGTTGGCGTTCGGTTTGGACAGAGAGGTGAAAAGAGAATGGGGATGGAACACTTGCTCTCGCTGGTTGGCTTCTGACTAGAATGGGAGGCTGGCTCTGAGCTGGCCGTTCGGCACTCAGCCTTCTCCCTCCCTCCCTCTGTGGTTGTTGTGTTGGCTTTGGCCCTATCCAGGGCCCTCTCTGTTGGCGATGTGCAATGGGCAAATTTGGGGGTAATTCTTATAGACCCTTGGTCCATGGCATGGCTTCAGCACTATTTTTTCTGGTCTTCTACTGCTTGAGGTAAGTTAGTACAAAATAGGCATTGGCTTTAACCATGGCTCTCTGGTATTACACACAACGCCCGCATCGCACGTGCATGCTATGCACGTCGCTCGTGCACCCCACATGTGCCACCCTACTGTGTCTGTCGCCCCGGTCGCGCCACTGCTCCTCCACAGTGTTGCGCCACTCCTTTAGCTATAAAGCCACCCTGGGCTCGCCTCCATGCTCCCCTTCTATTCTCTTCTCCTTCCTCGCGGTGCCATTGCTCTCCCCACGCCCGGAAAGCAAGCCCATCACCATGCCTATGCCGGCCGTGATGTCCTCCCCGTCGTTCTGGCCACTCCAACAAAGCCCTCCACAATCCAACCGTGTCATCAAGACCGGTAAAAGACTAGGAACATATCCTTAGCTCTAACTAGTCATACATTTACCTTAGGTCATTGTCTTGATATACATCAACGCATGATGCATCCTTTTCTTTAACTCCATCAACACATGATGGTCTTCACTTGACTTGATGATCAACACATGATCATCTCTTCTTAAACATAACTCATGATGCATCTTCTTCTTGGTGGCCTTCAATACATAAAGTCATATTCCATCTAGAGTTGATGATCTTGAACATATGAAATCATCCCAAATCCTCCTCATTTGTGGCGTCTAACCTATTCATCCAACTCATGAAAAATGTTAGTCCACAAAACAATTGCCATCAATTACCAAACTTCACCATTAACTCATAATAGAGGGACTATATTTTACAATCTTTCCTTTTTGGTAGTTCATGATGATCTCAATAAACAATGAGATAAAGATTGATTTTTGAGTATACAATATGTACACAAGAAATGTATATTCTAAGATAAGCATTTTAAGCAAAGATTACCTATCCGGTTGTCATTAATCATTCAACCATTAACACATAATGGAGAGGTTAAATGACAACTCGATTGCACATGAATATATATAAACTACACAAGCTATATATACTCAAAAATGTATTTCAAAGTAAAGATCCTAAAAATGCATATTGAAAGAGGCATGGATCAATACTTATGAATCCTCAAAATATAGAGAGAGCCCTCCTAAATATGTGTATACAAGTGTGTATAAAGAAAATATATGCACATATTCAATTTGAACTATTTGTGAAGTTCAATCTATATTTTGGATCGAAAAAATGCACTAATATATGAGAGTGTGATTTCGAATGCATACCTCAATGATTTCACCTTTTTATACATGTGAGACTAAGTAATATTATAATCATGAACAAAGTTAGTCTCTTAAATGTATTTGTTATTATCACCAAAATTTCATAATGGTATTTGTCATTATCACCAAAACTAACTTAAATGGAGCTTGATCTTTTAGAGACTTATGTAGTCGATCCGAACAACGTGGTCATGGACCAGGGTAGCCGACGATCGGAGTTTTCGACCGACTCTGTGTGAGTGGTCCGATCAGCTCTGTGTGAGTAGTTCGATCGGCGAGCGGAAGTACCAGCTCTATATGAGCGGTACTACCGGTGAACGGAAGTACCGGCTTTGTGTGAGAGGTATTACTCAGTGGCGGAGAGAGGGGGGCTGGGAGGGGCCTGGCACCCCCAATCTTCTACTAATCCTTTATTATGTAGTTAATTACATGTGTTTTTAGTGGTTTGGCCCTTTCAAAAAAATGCAAAGTACACTTTACCTAATGATCCTGCTGATTTCTCAAGTCAAGAATATTATCCTCCCAAAGTGTAGTGAAAAAATATTATCCTACTGATTTCTCAAGTCAAGAAAGAGCTCAATTGGAGTGTCAATTGCTACATTTTTAACTTGATGTATGCAATCATCCAGACCTAAGTGCATTACCATCACTTGCTGATCTAACAAGTGGACCAGTTAAGACTGGTAAAGATTCATCTTATCCTATGGTGAACAGATTGTTAAGATTAGTCTTAACTCTTCCGGTTTCAACTGCAACCACCGAGAGATGTTTTTCAGCTATAAAACTTGCGAAAACGCGACTTCGAAGTACAATGGGAGATGGATTTCTACGAGATTGTTTGGTAATTTATATTGAAAAGGAATTGACCGCAAAGATTAGTAATGATGATATTATTAAGGCCTATGATCTTGCTGGTAGTCGTAGAACTAAGTTTAAGTTAATAGAGATGTAATTTTCTTTGCATTGTAATTTGCGAAATATATTACTGTGATATGTGACTATTGGATAGGTAAATCCGGCATGGTTCACTGGTTCTACTCTACTTATTGTCCATTTTGCCCCTCCTATATCCAATTCCTAGCTCCGCCCCTGGTACTACTGGCAAGCGGAAGTGCCGGCTTGTGTAGCGGCATATTTTTCCGGAGAGACATCTGTGTGGAGTCTTCTCGTCCCTGGTGAGATCGGTAGTTCCGCATGTGTGGCATGGTAATTAACAGCGGAACTTCCGATTCTGACTGCAACAGCTAGTTTTCTGACCGTTGGTAAGGGGAGCAGAAGTATCGGTCCTAAGCCGGTGGTACTTCTGATAATCCTGTTTTTTCAGGGATTTGGCTTCAACGGCTAGTTTTCTTGTGTGGGGTATAAATACCCACTTGTGGGCGGTTAGAGAGAAAGTTGCTTGACCCATTTTTATTCTCTTGATCTAGTGTGAGGTTCTCCACTCAATTGTGCATGTGTTACACTTTGTGAGCAAGGAGAAGGGATCTAGATTGTATGTGTTGCATTTAGAGGTGGATTTGGTGTCCATTTGAGCTTGTGCATTCGTTGCATATGGTGAGAGTCAAGCGATGGGCTTGACTTGTTACTCTTGGAGTTTGCCGACTCCTAGACGATGTTGGAGGCGTTGTGTGCGGTGATGTCCTCAAAGAAGGTTGTGAGAAGACCCGGCAAAGTGTGAAGGTTGAAGCTCACTGACCCGGAGTGGGAAAGAGCTACCACTAATGGATTTAAGGTGAAATGCTTAATTCGTGTAGCCGGTCCAATTAGTTTGGGCTTACCTCAGCATGGACTAGGGGAAACTGATAAGTCTCCGATCACCACGGTAAAAAGAGACCATGCATTTGTAGTTTATTTTTTTGTGCTCAATTTACTTTCGAGAAATTTATTTTCATAGAATTAAATTAATTGTTTGTAATCTAAAATTGCACAGCTTGACATAACCTAAAATTATTGGTGCACTTAGGTGAACTTAATTGATATGATATAGGCGTTGTTTGTACTAAACCAAATTGATTTAAATTTATGCATTATTTACTTGGTTTAGACAAATAGAAAAGATCTTAAATTATTAATAATAATTAGAAAAAAATTTAAACCAGCTATTCACCTCTCTAGTCGACCCCCTTAATCTAACGGGAGATTGGAGCATTTGACCCATACATAAACATGGAATTTGATGATTTACCATATTTGTCTCATTAACATGTGGGCCTTGGACCCACATATCAATAAGATATCATAGAGTAAATCATCAAATGCAATAAAAGATATGGCAAAAAAACAATTACTCCTAATCTTACACCTAGCTGCGCCCTGCGCCCCCGTGAAGCCCTGTGCCCCGTATCCAGCGCCTCTGCGATGCCCGGAGCCCTAGCACGGCATCCCTTGCTATGACATATGCCTCCGCAGCACATGAAGCCCTACGCACAATGTCCCTCGCTGCGCCCTGCACCACCGAGGTTCCCTATGCCTCGTGGTGCCTACGCTTGGCTCCCGAACATCACTCGTGCAGCGTTCGGCGTGACAACTGGACGAACCATGAACCAACATAGAAAGGATGAAGAATCAAACATTGAACAAGCCAAGAACTTGCCTCATCTGGACTTGCAATGAGCCCTTGATGCGAGGGCCTCCTATAGGGGTTTATGTAGCCCTTGCCCATCCCGCGATTCGAGTCACGTAGACTCGGTCCACGGTTCCTCACGCTCTACTCGAACGACATCTGTGGCCGCACGGCTCCATCCCTTGCCATCCCGGGCGCTAGCCATGTCCAAGCGCGCCACAGCCACCCCGCTCGCTCAAGTCCGGCTCCTGCGCCGACCTCACTCCGACTTGTCTTGGAGCTCCTCTACCGCAAGGCTTGTTTGGCGTAGCTACGGTTTATAGTTTTTAGTTGAAATTTTTGAACTTTAGCTGTTTACGACAGAGATTATGGAGAAAGATACTCGCTTACGATTTTAGTTGATACAGATGTTAGGCTTTTAAGATATACTACAATTAACTTGTAGATCTTATCTTGAGAAAATACCTCATTTAAAAGTTAGATACTATAGCAAAAACTAAAAACCTCTAGCTTCATCGAAAAGAACAAGTCTTGAATTTGGCCTATGGTGAGTCTTCTTGGCTTCAGATAAGGGGGCGGCGGTAGCAGTCACGAGGAGTGGGGAACATGCGAAATAGCCCTAAGGCGCCTTGGCTCAAGTAGCCAGATGGGTTGGTTTAAGCGGCCCAGTGTAAAGCCAGTCCAAAACGTGTCAAAATCACGAGACAAGATGCAACTATCGTTTGGGTTCACGGGGAATTTGCTAAATATCAACCTCGACATCTTACCAGCAGTATTAGCGGGGGTTCCTGGCCAGGCGCGCGGGCCACGTCGCCCCCGCGCGCGTGAGCGGCCGGCGCGTGGCTCGCGAAAACGCGTACGGTCGGGTGTGGTTGTTTCCTGAGTTTCTCCGAAATTGCGTACAGGTTCCTAGTTCTCGCGAAAAGGTCCCTATATTTTTTTTAGCCCCTTCCTTTTGCGTGATGGCCCCCCGCGGTTTTAAAAATTACACGCGGGTCCTCCTTTATTTGCGTACAGGTCCCCCCGCGGTTTTTTTACTTACGTACATGTCCTCGCTTTTTTACAAAAAAAAACCCTTCACCTTTTACGAAATCACGCGTATGCCCTTGGATTTTTTTTGATAATTCCTCGCGATTACGGTGCCTGGCACGGCGTGGCGCCGCGCCTCCGAGGCTAGTACAGAGTATGACGATTCGAGACTACCCCTTTTGGCGTTTCTTCTAAATGCCAAGATACGGAGGGCTAGTATTGGAGGAATAACTTTGCTCCTTCACCAACGGGCCCGCTCTACAGAAGACATACATATAGATCGAAGAATTGCAATCATACTTAGAAAGGGCAATAATTACCCCCTCCCACTTATATTAATAAGCTAGCTATCTCATCAAGAGGTATTCTAGTCATTTATATAGGCACAAGAGCCTATAAATAATCCATGTATCCCTCATTTATAACTTGAGCTCTCATGAGCAATAAAGAGCATAATTAAACTGGTGAGCCCCCAGAGATCCACTTCCTGGAGGTAACCCTGTTGGCTCACCGACAGAAGTAGGACGGTCATCTCAGACCTACAAATTTGTATAAATTTCGATGTCATTTTTATTCTCGTAGACGATAGCCTATCAAATGGTCGATGTCCACTCCTCACTTGTGTTTGGATTTCACACTTACAACACAGTGAATTGTGAATTCAAGCAAAATATTCGGATCAGTGTTGATATGTCGACACATGGTCGGTTTAAAGTTCCCATCAGATTGTTCTCGATTAGAATGGTTGGAATCTAGATGCAGATGCAATAACAACGGGGACAAACGTCCGAATAATTGCCGGTTTTTTGTTGGATCAAGGTAGAAAATCTACAGGTATTTTGAATCTTTGAATGTTATCTTTACTCGAAACGGTACTTCGGATTACGTAGGCATGACCAGAATCAGGTAGGGTTACCCTCCCCAAGAAGTCGCATCATTTCTTTCAACACAATTCAGAAATGAGCATCCAAATCATAGCAACGCAACTTCACACGAACTGGCTGACTTTACAATGCAGCTGACGTGCTTAGAAGTTGGAATAACCTTATTCGTTAACAATGGTGAAAGATCATCACGGTATGGTCATCCACAAAATCACCGTGAAGCCTGCACCGAATATGAATTACATGAACTCACAAAACCTCAATGATATGGTTCGTATAGTTCCTTAACCCTTTGTGCAAACCGAGTAAAAACCTCAGCTATAACGGAATGTGACACACTGTGTATCTTCATTCTTCAACTGAAGCATCAGTTACACCAAATTACACCCAATGGGGGAAAATGGATCAAAACTAAGGTTGGATTTTTCAAGTACAATTTACAAGATAGCCTGACAGTTCACAAGCTCGTGCTAGTAACAACTAAAGAATAGCTACGCTCTGAGAACTGGAAAATACAAACGAAAAAGTTGGTTCAAAGCATCCTCGTTGTGTTCCCGACTCTACACTCGCATGTACATAAGCTCCTTGATTCTCTGACCACGCGTTGAGACCGATGAATATGCAACTTGATGTTTACCAGCTTACCAGCAATCTGCATGTCAGGTACAGAGTAGATAAACGGTTATAATGAAGACTGTATTCCTTACGCAGAAGTTCCAAGATTTACACAAAATAGAAATGCAATTGCAAATGAAACAATTGACCTTAGGCCTTAAAAACAAAGGGAGTTGGAATGCTCACAAAGTTGATCCGATGTAGCAGAAAAATCAATTTCATAATGCAAGTATCTAGGGATGCTAGAAGAATGTGAATTCAGTTACCATTCTCCATGTAAGGTCTTCTGGTCCAAGGGGTTGAGCAGGACTTGAATATAGAAAATGCCTTGAGTACTGTAAATGCATCACAATTAAAAATAGTCAACGATTGGATCTTCCCAGAAACTACACGTGAGATAAGTTTTAGATAACGAGCAAACCTTCACAAGATTAGATTGCATTTCTCTGAGCCTTTTGGCATCGATGCCTCTTAGGTACTTCACCAACCAGCCAGGTTGCACAGCATCACTTGATGAAACAAACAATGCTATCTGCACAATAAAGTAATAAACCCGTCATTGCACGCTGCATATTTCACGCTACAGAAAAATCGTGTTTAAAACGCAGCAAACCAAATGCAGATGAGCAATGGTGAGACACAATGACATACTCATCATGTTAAAATAAAAGGGCTAAAGAAAATCTTGATAGTGTGTAATATCTGCAGCTTCAACAGAAAGCAAGTATAATCTTCTGTGTGCACATATGCATGCACCCACACAAAGTAGTTTAGCTTACATTGGAATAATAGACATTTTCACTTTAGTTTACAGTGGATCAATATTGTCCATGTACCTCTTTAGTTTATAGTGACCAATATCGCCAAGGTACCTTCTCCTTGGTTTTATCATGAGCTCACGATGCAAGTACATAGCAAGTAAACAATCCTGAGGAGCTATAGTGATTTTGAAGGCACCATATCCACTTTCACAGAAGGTTCATAGACCTTATTGGTGCAGAAAACAAGATTGGTATATGTCAGAAGATAGGTATCACTATTTCTACAACCATCAGTATCCTAGAAGAACAGAATCCAGACCTATCCATTGGCAACAATTATGCAACTACTGTTTTATTGTTAGTAACTCAGTGATACGAAGATGTTTGTTGGTTATTAATGGGATGCAACCAGTAAGACATCCCTCATTTTCCCGGGTAGCAGGTCAAATTTTGGAGCCCCAATCAGATATACCATCCTCTGCAAAACCTTACCACTTGAAGTAATAGACAATGGTAAAGGTATGTTGTACAAGAAAATGGGCCAACTTTACCTTCCTGTAGTCAAGTATTCCTTCAAAAGGAAGCTCTAGTTCATCACTGATTATAACTGGGATACAACCACTAACAATTGCATCAAACAGGCGAGCAGAAGATGGGGTATCCCCAGCTGGACTCAAGCAAAAGAGAGACTTGCGCATGCCATTCTGAGCTGCTTCTTTTCCCTCAGCTCCAGTGTTACGACCTCTGGATCTTAGGTCGTAGCGGTGCTGGAGTCTGTCCCGGCGATTGCCGGCTTCCCCCCGAACCGAAGACGCCAGCAGGCACAAGCTGAGAAGAATAGAGGTAATACTAAACTACTATATTCTTATTTCTTCCTTGATGCCCTCTCTTATGAGGTTACAAGCCTATATATAAGGTCTATTACACCCGAACTGACTCCTACTCTTAATAGGATTCTGAAACCGAATCTTATTTGTAAGCCGAATCCTATTTGGAAACCGACTATTAGGTGGAAACCTCATCAGGGCTGCTAGTAGTTAAGCCCGTGGTCTCCTCTTATAGACTATAACATCTCTCCCCTCCTCGCGAAGCAGCTCGTCCTCGAGCTGAAAATCTGGATAGCTGTCTTGAAAATCTGATACCAAGTTGTTACGACCTCTGGATCTTAGGTCGTAGCGGTGCTGGAGTCTGTCCCGGCGATTGCCGGCTTCCCCCCGAACCGAAGACGCCAGCAGGCACAAGCTGAGAAGAATAGAGGTAATACTAAACTACTATATTCTTATTTCTTCCTTGATGCCCTCTCTTATGAGGTTACAAGCCTATATATAAGGTCTATTACACCCGAACTGACTCCTACTCTTAATAGGATTCTGAAACCGAATCTTATTTGTAAGCCGAATCCTATTTGGAAACCGACTATTAGGTGGAAACCTCATCAGGGCTGCTAGTAGTTAAGCCCGTGGTCTCCTCTTATAGACTATAACATCCAGCAGTCCCTTCTTCTATGACTATGTCTTTTATGTTTAATTCTGTCACAAGCTTACTACGGATCTTCCCACCCTAAACAAGGTCAACAGAATATAAGAGTAAAAAGCAAATAAGACAATAAGTGGAAGTATCGCATACCTATGTTGCCCTGATCTGCGATACGGATATGGCGACACGGATATGGTCACACAAAGATACAGCATTTCCCAAAAACAAGGATTCGTCGATATGGCGACATATATTAATAAAATTAAACGCTCAGTCCAGCACTGCATACTGGGCTGCTGGCTAGTGTCCATGTGAGATGAAAGGATCAAATGAGAGTTAGGGATTCCCTGCAGCTGCCTCTCTCATGTCTTCTTCTCTCCTCCTCTCGCAGTCAGCTCTCTTGTCCAAGTGCAGCACTCGATCTCTGCCATCCTCTGATCTCCTCTCTCGATCTTCCTGCCCACCATATCCTCTACCCCCTTGCACCACCACTGCGCTCTCCATGATCAATCTGACCAGTGGGAGGGAGGGGAGGAGGTGGCGGCAGCAGCAGCATAATAGGCGGGGAGGATGCGGTGGCGGCAATAGATGGAGGCAGCAGCGGTGAGAACGGATTTGGTGGGGCTGGAAGAAGGCGGATAGGTTTTGGTGGATTTTGGGGGACGACTCAACGAGGCAATGTGCATGCAATGTGATTTAAGGTACGTGTTGCCGTATGTGGGTGTATCAGCAAGTATCGAAGGAGTATCGGGAATATTTTTGTTTATTTTTAAACTGTAATTATTCCGATACTTCCTGATACTATATCCCACCGTATTGCATATCGGATACGTATTGCGTACGGGAACAGCAATTGGGTGACGTATCGAGGTATCATAGGGGGTGTTTGGCAGGCCACAAGCCAGTCGGCTTTTCGCAGCCGCTACAGTACCTAACTTTTAAACGGAGTATTTTCTCAAGACGGGGTCTACAAGTTAAACGTAATACACGTTAAAAGCTTAACATCTGTACCAGTCAAAATTGCAAGTGAATATCGATCTCTCCGTAATCTGTACCGTAAACAGCCAAAATTCAAAAATTTCAGCAAAAGCCATAAGCCGCAGCTAAAAAGAACAGGCACATAGTCGCATGCATATGTATTTGATGCTATCAAAAGCTGGAATATGGTAGCAAGAAGCTTACAGCATTTCTTTTCAGTCTTCCTCGAAAGAACAGCAATGTACTTCTTTTAGATTGAGTTTCTGATATACACTTGGAATCACAGAGATCAACATTTGGGACATATGGAAGGATGACATCCTTTTCCAGATAAACTTGCCCAGGTTTATACCTGATATAAGGGGGGAAAGGTGAGTTTTGTTGCTCAACTTATGTATGGTAGCAGCTCTAAGGCAAAGTGGCAAAAAAATGAATACCATACCAGTTCCCAGTAGAATCCATATCAGGTAAAAGCCATATCGCTTTCTTCACAAATCTCCGGACCGACTTGAAAGACCATGGGTGATGAACTGGAATGACATGATCTCTGCCTTCTGAACGTTGCCAAGCAGGTTGATCAGTCACCCACTTCAAAGCTTCCTAACACCAGGAAATAGAGGTGAATAAATTAATTAATTAATTGCAATTGCACTCTACATGGAAAAATATTTCAGTTCCTACAGTCAATTGAACCAAGAAGAGGCAGAGGTCGACCAAAATTGATGTGAAGGGAAACAGTTAAAAGAAACTTGAAGGATTAGAATATATCCAAAGAGTTGGCTTTGGATAAGAGCACATGGAAGTTAATGATCCACGTATCGGAACCATGACATAAAAAGAAAGTTTAGAGGGCAGTGTTTTAGACTCTTCGTTCAGATGTGGGATGTAGGGTTTAAAGTTTTAGCCCTGTAGGTTTTATTACAAGCCTCTCGTTTCTTTGACCTTAAAGAGATTTCATTTCTAACCTACCCTAACTTATTTGGGACAAAGACTTTGTTGTTATTATAACTGAACCAAGAAAAAGCCATTTTAGATAGCGATAATAAATTGATTTCAGGCAATGATATCCATCATTATGATTTCTGGTATGACTGACAGTGTTCACCAAAGCGCTAGGTACTAGTCAGACGGTAGACCAGCGTCTAATCGCCGATTAGGCGGGGCTAGACGGTCGCCTAGGCGGGATAAATAGGCTAGGCGGGAGGGTGTCGCCTAGTGCTTAAGATTTAGAACACTGATGACTGGGGACACAAGTTTAATATTATTTACTATTGAATGCCAGGCTGCCAGTAGGAAGGATCAAAATTTTAGTTTCATGAAGAAATTTGCCAACGCAAATATTAGCTTGTCCATGTGCATATCCTACAACTAACACTAGCTGAAAATAAAACCTTAAGAGATGATTCCACACCCTATAAAGTGCCTTGCATTCTTGTTTCTCCAGCAAGAAGTAACTGATTGTTGTAAAGAATGGTACATAGAAAATGTCCGCTTCTTCTTGCTGCTGAACCCGGATAACATTCTTCAAAAGTCTTTGTGATTCAGGAGCAATGAGATCAGCCCACAGCCAATAGTCAATAGAATGCTGCATATGTGAACGGAAAACCATTCAGATATTGAAGACAAATGGAAGAAGTTCAAAATTGAGAATGCTGCAACATTATTATGTTATGAATCTTAGTTCATAAGGGCTTAAACACCGTTGAGAGGATGGCCCGGCGGCGTCGGCATAGAGGGAGAGAAGAGACTATAGATGAGAATGACTTTGTTATTTCTTTACTTGGTTCTAATAGCATACAACAGCCCTCTTTATATAGATGGGCTCCCCCTAACAGATAGAATCTAATCTCAATCATATATATAACAAATAGAAACTAATATCATATCCCTAATCATATCTCTAACAAATGGAAAATATCTCTAACTCAAATAGAAACTAATCTCTCCAGTTGGGTCTACGCCCATGACATTACACCCCTCCTGGATATGCAGCTCATCCTCGAGCTGCTAGGCTCCCCGTCATGATGTAGTATGATGTCGCCTTGAAGTTTTTTTGTGTGTGCTTAAGTGGAAGCGATGTGGCCCAACTCTCCGGCCCAGTACCACCCCACCCGGTGATAGGGTTTCCACCCACGCCGCTTCCATCCTCTCCGCGCCCCCGTCTCGCCATCAAGATCCACACAGCTCTCCCTCGGGTTGCGGCAGAGGACCAATGTGCCCGCATCGACGCCGGAGCCCTAGTCAAGCCCATGGACGACAAGCTTCCTACTCGGCGGATCGGCCTCAGCCACGCGCCACACGGCCGCCCTGGTCGCGGAGCTCGCCCTCTGTCGCAGCGGCTGCTCCTACTTCTCCGGCGTCCCGATCTACTGAGTCTTTCTCCACCCGCCGCAGCCCGAGCGCCGCTAACCGGACCTTCTTGACGAAGAACGCCAGGCTGCAGTTGCGCGCCCTCTGTCGCGACGGCTGCTCCGGATTCTTTGATGTCCAGATTTGCTCGGCCAAGACGTCCCCCTACCTCCTCACCAGTGTCAGCGCTGCTTACCACGTCGTGCTCCCCACAGCAGCACGACTTGGCGTCGTCGCCTTCCACGCCGGCTCTGTCGTAGCCACAACGCGCTCGCTCCAGCCCGCTGCAGGGACCGTTGGACGTGGCCCCGATCTGATCCAAGCTTGCCTCCAAGATCCGCGACCGTCGAGACCCGCCGCTCCACGCGTGAGTTCATCCCCAAGGCGTCTACACCCTTGCGCTGTCACTTCCTCCAGCTTCTGCGGCGTCGCCCGCAGCGTGCACTCCTCGGCGTCGTCGACCTTGTCTTCCTCCTTGTCTCACTCGTCCTCGAAGTCCACCGCCACCGTAGCGCCGACACAGGGACAGCTCCCGAACGTGAGGCGCTGCTGCCGCAGCCCCCGCTCGGGCAGTTGAACTATTCGAGGTGGTTGATCCGCTCGTCTCCAGCGGTCGAGCCGGTCTGTTGGTTTGGTGGTGGTGGGGGGGTGGGGAGGGAAGAGGGCCAAGATAGCTAGCCGCTTCTCCATGCAACGACTCCGGCCCAGGAAGATGCCACGCCGGCGTCGGCCGTGCCAGATGAAGGAGTAGCAGTAGCAGCGCCGTTGCCGTGAAACGGCCACCCTTGCTCCAACCCCTTGTGCCGCCGCAGATCGCGCAACCACGGCTACTTGTGCCTTCTCTTTTGCTACTATCATCTTCTTCAACATGCTCTCTATATTCTTTAGTCCAGCGATGATTTCTTCATAGCCAGCAATGATCTTGCCACATGTTAACTCGGCAGCAGAAGTCATGGTGTTGGCTCTGATACCAAATTGTTATGAACCTTAGTTCATAAGGGGGTAAACACCGTCAAGATGATGGCCAGGCGGCGTCGGTGTAGAGGGAGAGAGGAGATTGTAGATGAAAATGACTTTGTTATTTCTTTGTTTGGTTCCAATAGCATGCGGCAGCCCCTTTATATATATGGGCTCCCCCTAAGAGATAGAATCTAATCTCAATCATATCTCTAACAAATAGAAACTAATATCATATCCCTAATCATATCTCTAACAAATGAAAACTATCTTTAACTCAAATAGAGACTAATCTCTCTGGTTGGGCCTACGCCCATGACATATTAGGTGTAAAAATATTTAACAAAGCCATGATGTAAAACTGACGTCTTAACCGGTAGCATGAAAGAGATTATAGACTTGAACAATTAGCTTAAACCCATGCAAATTAGCATTAATCATAACTAGGCTTCCAAAATAATAGTACAGTGCTTTAGGTGCAAACTTTTCCTATCCCAGCCAATCTTAGTTCATGTTATTCCAGCTTACCATTTCATGTTAAAGGAAATAAAAACTTTGACAAGAAGTAAACTCTGGTTAATTTTATTCATCAATTTCAAGATAAGTATTCCAAGATCTAAAAGAGATCAATAGGTTGGTAAGCACATAATGCACATCCTTATGTTTGAAACTCGTGATGTTTAACAAAATTGGCAATTTGTATTATTCAATCTTGACACAGGCATAAAAAGGACCAAAAGGACCGTTTCCAACATCCTCATAACATCAAAATTACAAATGTTACATGCATCAAATTCAAATATTTGTCCTCCCTTATATATCTTACATTCTTCAGAAAAATCATACTCAATAGTCAATATAACAAGCACTTCAAAGATCTAGCAACCAAAATATTTCATATATCATCACAAGACATATATAAGTTCCAAAATGTTCAATTTCTGTGTTCAAGCTGCAAAGTAAAATAGCTATATCACAGAACCCTTGAATATTCAGCAATCCATCCCTACAAACATCTTCCAGCATAGGAGCGTCACAAAATTGAGCAATTTCACACTTCCAACTCTTTTGACATTTGACCATCTCATCCAAAATTATATGTGCTTGGCAAAATCTAATGCTCCTCTATGATAACAAGATAGATACATAGGAATCTCAAGAGTTCATACAAAACTTATAGTTCTCATAAAAATATAAAACTACTCTAAGAAGAAGATTCGGCCTAGAAGCATGTGCACCTCACAATAGAAACTTAGTAGGATCAGATCACAAATATACCAAACAAAGTCGAATCTCGCCAAAATGTCCAATTTACAAACTACTGCCAGAACTCCTATAGAGGATCAGAACCTAAAAATCCTCTGAGATCCACCATACAAGCATACAGCTCATTTCAGCAACATTCGCAAACCTTCCCGAGGCATCAGAGAACAGATGTATCACAAAGGAATATAAGTAATGCGGACACTTCCAACCAGCAAGCAATCCGCCAATGTGCTCAGATTTTTCACCACTACGGATAAAATTGCCCCACTATCGTCAAAATCCAACACTATCTACGATCCAATCTAAAACACAGGCCTCGCAGCATCTAAGTAAAGCAAAACGAGAATACAAATCGATCTCACCGCACGCCCACCTGCTCGATGAGCCGGTGCACGGGGCTCCCGTTGGAGGTCAGGTTGGTCGTCTCGCGGTACGAGTCCCTGAACAGCCGCAGCAGATCGTACGTGAACTTTCTCGGCATCTCGTACACGTAGACCCTGAGCGGCGCCGCGGCCGCCGGCCAGGCGCCCCCGGGGTCTCCGTAGAGCCGCGACTCCTCCTCCCTCCGGATCGCGGCGTCGAGGTCGCCGGGGGCGGCGGAGGAAGCGGTGGGGCGCGGGGAGGAGAGGAAGTGGTCGAGGGAGGCGAGGAACGAAGCGGTGGGGGAGGCGCGGCTAGGGTTGGCGTGGGGGCTGGGGCGCGGCGAGGAGGGGGAGAGGAGGAGGAAGTATGATGCGGAAAGGAGGAGGAGGGCGCCGACGGCGAGGAGGCAGCGGGAGGAGGCGGGGCGCGCGTGCGCGAGGGAGGGGAACTGCTTCCCCGCCATGGCTGCAGTGCAGGCTGGCAGTGGATGCAAATTTTGTTGAGGAGAGAGAGGCTTTTATGAAGTAGATCATAGACTTTTTTTTTTCTCAGCATGAAATTACAGAACAAGTGGAGTTACTTGTCATGTCTTTGAACCGAGCAAACAACGATGTAATTCAGAATTTACAGCAACATCTTTGTTGCAAAGATACAGCACAACGGAAGTGTGTTTACCGGCACAGGGCTTATATTTGGGTATTTGTTCGGAACTTAGTTCAAACTTGTACTATTAAATTCCAACCAAGCGCACCTCATCCGGACAGCCCGTCAGATTTCAGGAAGGATGCATCGTTGGCCAGACACCAGATGATGAAAAGTTCAAAGTAACTAATAGTAGCAAATCAACGAATAAGGGTGCAGAAGCCGATACCGATCTGAACACCTTGGTTTCTAAAAACGATTGTTTTAAGTCGCTTCCAAAAGCCGTTGATCGGCATCTATCGCCTCTTTCCCGTCTGCATTTTCCAAATTTTCTTTTCTAGATTTTATTTCAAAAAATCCGTTACTATTTTATTTCTATGCAAAAAAAAACTAAAAACTCTAGACAAAAACCATTAATCAATTAAAACACCCCCTCAATGTGCGAGGTTCAACAAAACTGAAGCGGTCTACCTTGCTAAGATACGCAAGTGCACAAACCTAGCTTGTACAAAATTGTGGCCATCTTTCCCCAATGTAAGACGTATGACGTAAGGTAGAGCAGTCCGCTTCAAACGCTTTCAGTTTCTGGCTTCTAATTTTAATTTAAATTAGCCTTTTTAGCGTTTTTTTACTTTTCTTTTTCCTCGTATTCCTGTGTATTGTCCATGATATTACATTTTTTTATTTCTTTTCTCAAGTTTTTCAATTTCTCTTATTTTTTTCAAAAAAAATTAACAACTGTTACAATGCAATTTCAGCCAGAAATCAAAGCTCCTAGCCGAAGCCCATTGAAGTGCCACCGGTACTGCTCCAACTGGTTGTAACTTATGGCTTCAGGCGTCATTAACCCGGCAACCGGTTGGAGCGCTTTGGCTTCTCGTGCTGGTGTGCAAAAGCCATAAGCTAGAGGGGTTGTTTCGTCCATACGCCTCCCCTCCAGCTTCTTTCCCCATTGAGCGGCGTCCTTGTGTTCTTCGTCCACTCGCTCGGCCTCGCCGCCCCATACGCAACCGGCAATGCCCTTCGATGGAGCGGGGTTAAGCATGCGACAAAATTAGGAATTAGGATCACTGACCAGCATGGAGTCTGTTGTCGCGCTGACGAGCCGATCGAAGTTGCTGGTGTTAGCAATGTGGACAATATTTTAATATTAAATTTTACTATGAGACAAATACAACAATTAGAAGTAGATGAAGCAGAGCAGGAGCGGCCGTGCATATTGCGCTGTCCAGAAACCTTTTTGCCGGCCCGTGCAGGTAATCTCTACGGTAATGGCTTGGAGATAGCCGCTCTACCTTCTCTCGATAAACGCTGAGAGGAAAGGCTGACGAGGTTCAATCGTTTAATACTCAATACAAATTCACCGGAGAGGAAGAAAACAATGTGAGAAAGAAATAGAGGAGTTCAGTCTGCCAAGTCTAGACGTCTCCAGGTCTTTTATAGACATGCGAATCACTATCCAGCATCTGATGTCATTAAACTAAAATAATCAACTAGTAATTGCTAATATTAAATAAAATAATGATAATTAAGCAGTTTCATGGCCAGTTAAAAGGTGAAAGATGATGGTATGGTTCAACAAAATAAAAGGTGGATGTAAAGTACTACGAGACGTACTACGATACGGTGCGGTCGTTCGTCATAAGACACAAGTCATGTGATTTTTTACACAAAAATATGCGAATATGTGCGTATGCTTACCCAACGTCCTCCTCATGTCATTCCTATGTCATGTATTACATGTTTTAAGAAGTGACAAGGACTCCACATTATAAACTATTTTCTCTCCATCTAGTTAGATAATATGGTATTACATTATACATGCTCTGAAATTTTAAAAGAAAATGAACATCAACTCAAATTTCCATGAGCTGGAGACGAACTCCAGCATCTTCCACTCCGTCTTCTGCCTCCGCGGCCTGGCCCCTGGCTGGTAAGCGGGCGCCTGCCACGAGAACGTACGTTGGGCCTGATAGCTAGGGGTGGAAACGAGCGCAACTCTCGAAGCACACCTGACTGCCACGAGAACGTACGTTGGGCCTGATAGCTATGGGTGGAAACGAGCGCAAACTCTCGAAGCTAGCCCGTCTATAGCAGCGAAATGAGCGGAGCCCAACGGCGGAAATTTAGTCGAAAGAAAAGAGAACATGCGGACGTGCACAGCGTCGGTCGGGGGCTCCTCGCCACGCAGCTTGGCATGGAGGTACTCGACGATGAGCTCCTGGTCCGACGGGACGAACCGGACGCCGGGTCCGCCCAGGTACTGCACACTGTACGACGCTGCTGCTCCCCCCGGCTGTGCCTGCTGCTCCTGCGGTATTGAGCTCCGCTCATTCCGATTTAAACTTTTAATTTTTAGTTTATTTTTTATTATTTATAAATTTTATCTTTTTTTATTTTTTAAGTTTTTTTGCTGATTCCTTTTTTCGTATACATTTACGTTGTCCGTGATTATCTAACCTGTTTTTTTATTTTAAAATATTTTTAAATTTTAATTGCGTCAAATAAGCTACCATCAGCTACAGTGTATCATAAGTCACTTTTTTTAGCCCAACTGAGCAGACTGTGATTCAGGCTACGTTCTTTTGGTCTCTTTTCTTTTTTACTTTTGACTTCTTTAAAAATTAAAACAAATTATATGGTTCTTTAAAATAAATTTTTCATAATTTTTTAAGCATAAAAATCATATGTAGCGTTTACCATACGTCTTTGTCGGCTGAAAAAGCTCATATGAAATTTTTCGTAGTATAAGTACAGGAGATATTTTTCCCCTTCTTTTTGCACGTTCGCGTGCAATTTATATCAACGACAGGATTGCTTAAAGATGAGGAGAGCCTCCTTATCGATGCTCGTGTTTGGTTTGTTAGAAATTGGCCTATTTATAATATGGTCTATTTTAGCTCCCTTCGTTATGTATGTTATTTTATCTATATTCCTACTATTTAGCTCCCTTCGTAGAACACAATTTCATTGTGTATTTTGTTCGGCTTTCCTCATCTCTAATTCCTGTCTCCTCTCCTGATAATATACTCAGACAAAACGCCGATCTCCTTCGACTAGTGAAACAGACATTTTAACGAATTCAACAACGTTATTATGCTTAGTAAAAACATCTAAAAAAGTATGCTTAGTAAAAACATTTGCAGTTTCAGTAGTAAAACGATGAGCTTGCTGGGGATCTGGTACTAATTAACATCTCAAAATTAAATGCGTACCACCCCGGAGGAGCAGGCATCCCAAGTTTAGGCAGAGTTTCTGCCCTTTGTTTTTTTTTTAAAAAAAAAGAAGACATACTATTTGGACGCTTCACAACGTGGAGACGGAATTGGGTAAACAGACGGAATACATGTTAGTAGATTATCGGTCCCGTTCTTTCCGATTTCTGGCTTATAATTTATACTACAGTAAATAATTTTTAAATAGAGTAATTTTTTAAGATGATGTCTATTAGTCAATTGTAGTAGGGATTATATCAACTTCAGCTATACCAGCTAAAATCACATGTAAATATTTTTCTCCATACTCGCTCTTGCAGGGCCGTTTCTATCATTTTGGAGGCCCTGGGACACGATAAAAGTGAGACTCTTTATTCTAACATAAATATGTAACAATACCTTTTATATCAATTGCGAAAGCTAAAGTTCAATATAGTAACCATTAGACAGTATGTCACAAAATATAAAGTACTTATTAGCGATATTAGACTTAGTACATTACAAAATACAAAATACTCATTATCGACAATCCACTGACACATTAATATTATGCATAAGTCTTAGAAAAATATAACATGCTACTAATGACAAAACAATTTAGAAGAGACCATTCAATCTTTAATGTGACATTGATGACCTCAAATGGTTTTTCAACTTGTCTCTCTTAGATCTAATGCATATCTTTATATAAAAAAGAAACTAGTGTTACAAGAAAGTCAAAGGTTTTGTACTACATAGTGTAGATCTTGTCTTGAAGACTTAGAGTGGTATTTAACAGATAATCAAAGAACAAAAATTTATAAAAAACGTACCACATATGCAACGGCTATATGAGGGGATTTCGAGTAGAACCGTTACAAAATGAAGAAATCGAAGGCGAATTGGTTGGGAATCGATGCAATCGGGCTCTCCTTCTCTATTAATGGTGACAACGGTGGCATTTGTTTTGGGGAAGAGAAGACCGGAAGAGGAGTGGAGAGGTTAAGGGGCGCAAACGGTGTACATGGTGGATTGGATCTGGTGGATGATTTACTTGATACGTTCTCTCTATAAATGTTCATGCTTGGATATTTAGGGAGCACTCAGTGCTGGATGCACAGCATGGACCAAACGGACTATTACTTGACTTTGGCAGCTGATCCAACTAATCATTAATCGGTTATATCAATACATAGGCTATATCATATATGTATACATACTAACATATACGGACTAGAGGCCCTAGCTTTCGTGGGCCCTAGACGGTGGCCCTGCTCTGCTCAAGCCTAAGGCCGGCCTTATTTTCTTATGAACAGTTAGAATTTAATTGACAAAACAATAAATTGTAACCGAAAAAAATACAACTACTGATCATTCGATATATATTCATCTCTTTATTTGTAAGACCGAAGCATGCACAAACTACAATTAATATGCTTGCGGGTCTAGTCGGACTCAAAATCGGATTGGATAAAGGAGAAATTCCTGCGTTCCACACGAAGTTTGGGCTGCGCTGAGAAACCGCAACCCTGGTTTGATCCTTAGGAGTAGGCACGGTGGGAAGCACCTATAAACCCGTTCTTTTTTAATTTATGTCTATAATTTATGATTTTTAAGTAAAATTTTTAAACTTTTTTGCTGTTCGTGACAGAGATTACGAGAGAGATAATCGCTTGCGATTTTGGTTGGTACAGATGTTGAGATTTTAACGTGTACTACAATTAACTTGTAGACACTGTTTTGAGAAAATATTTTATTTAAAAAGTTAGATACTGTAGCAAAAGCCAAAAGCTGTTTTTAAAAACCGCAAAAAACATACTCTCAAAAAAGAAAAACTGAATATGGATTTCAATTAGACTTCTACCCAGGTCAATCAGATTCGAACATCATTATAGTTTTGGGTATTGCTCATCCCAATTTATGCAAATAAGTATTTACTAATTTAGACCTTGTTTAATTTTGACTCTAGAATCAGTTTATGCACCAACAGGGCATTAGTGAGTCCTTTTTATATACTTTTCTGTATTGGTGAAGAAATAGAAACAACGGCAATACTACTATCATTGGTGGCTTTAGATGTAATTTCATCATGTGGTGCAACTTGGGGACGTGGAGACAAATTAGCGAAGTTTGCGTGCATGAGCACGAAGATTGTGTGTTTTTTCCTTTCAGTTTCTAAAAAATATCTTTCAGTTTTTCTATCGTAATTTGCCTTTTAAACAGAGTGATTTTTCAAGATAAAATCTATAAATTAATTATAATACATACTATAGTAACTTTGTTTATATCAATAAAAACACACATAAATTTATGTTACTTCGTATTCTCTCACAAGTAATTTAAAAGCTACAAGATGTTAGCTATAAGCAACAAAAAAAATATAGGCCATGTTTGGCTTGGAGAAACGTACGGGACTTTGGCCGGAGGACACACCCTTCCCGAGTGCATCCGGCCTGCTGCTAGTGTACAAGTCAGAAGTTTCACTATGTATATATCTGCAGTAAGCCAGTAATGATGTTATAAATCAAAGCATAATAAAAGGTTATCCATGGGAGTGCTTTAAAACTTGTGCGTTTCACTCGTGAGAGCAACCTAATCACCTTCGGTAGGAATTCCATCTAAACTCGGTTGCGCTTATATCGATTTGCATCGTCTTTTCAGGGATTGCAGTTCACACCAAATTAAAAAAAGAACAAATTAAAAGTTCCACTCTCACATGGTGATCCTGCAGTTCTACGAGTAAACTCCTGTAGCCACCTGATTGGTCACCTTCTTTTGGCTGCCGAACGCCGATAGACCAGCAGCGCATTTATGCACAAAGACATCCAACTCTCCAATACTTTCCAATATTTTATGCCGGTAAAATATACTAGATCTACGGGAGAAGTGACTCACATTGCAAAACGCGCTTCTGTTGATTTACCCACTTGAATTCGCTTCACGGAAGTGCTAGGAGACAGACCGAGAAGTACGTGTGGTTACATCGCCGTCCATGTATGAAAAGGAAAGCCGTGCCGTGTACGGACCAATCCAAACTCAATTATTTAAGAATTCTTCCATAGTGTGATTTTCTCCCTCTGCATGTGCGTGTTTCCGCTACTTGAGATCGAGCTCCACAATTCTCAGAATCACAATCCTTGATTCGAAGAAAGTGGCGGGGGCTAGGCTAAATTAGGGCTTGATTATTAGCTACCCTACATATAAAAGAGACAACGTTCCTCCGTACATATGCGTGCACAATAAGGGAAAGGAACACATTTAGAATTTAGATATTACCGAGCCAAATCAAAGATCATGGTTCCTTCTGCTCTACTAGTTTTAGGCCTCCCTCGTTTCAGTTTGGACTTCTGGTTTATTTTTCACTATTTAATAATTTCATCTTTTTTTTATTTTTTGGTTTTTTTGAGTTTTTTTGTCAGTTCTTTTTCCTCGTATTCATTTGTATTGTCCGTAACGGGTCAACATGTTTTTTCTAATTTTAATTTTTTTTAAATTTTATTATGCCAAATAAGCCACCATCAGCTGCAATGTTTTTTTCAGCCAGCTACAGTGATTTTCTACTAAAAGCCACTCAAAATAAGCTTTTTTTGAGCAGGGCTGTAACAAACTCGCAACGGATGTGCTACAAACTTGCCACGGATGTGTGCTTCAATAATTTGGGTAAGGGTGCTTATTTGGGCTTAAGTTTTTAGCTTTTTAATTTAATTTTTTCTGGTTTTTTGTTTTTTAGGTTTTTTGTCTTATTTTTTTTGTACTATATACGATGATATGTTTTTTTATTTTTTAAATTTAATTATTTTTTAAAAAAATTAGCATCAACTACAGTAAAAAACTCTAAACATACCAAATAAACTATAAACTCGGATTTATAAGCAAGAACGAGTATCTCCGTCGAGCGAGCTATGATGGCTAGGTACGTTTTCCTTTTGCAACTTCAAGACTCATGATGATAATCCTTTTGGACTTCGATGACAAAATAGAGCGTGATTGACCTCATACAAAGTAACACGTGGGCCTGTTTGGCAACGGCTGCAGTTTATGATTTTTTGTTAAAATTTTTGAATTTTGACTGTTTACGGTATAGATTACGGAAAGAAAGATACTCACTTGCGCTTTTGGATGGTTTAGATATTAAGCTTTTAACATATACATTATTTAACTTGTAGACTCCGTCTTGAGAAAATACTCCATTTAAAAGTTAAGTATTATAGTAAAAATTAAAAGCCGTCAGCTTCAGAGGAAAAGAAAGGTCCTGTACAATAGCCGAGTAGCTGACACAATTGCGCAGCTAGTCTTATTATTTGTCCGAAGGTTAATGATTAGAGTTTGAGTCCAGTTGTGGAAAATTCCTGCGTAATTTGCTTCTTTCGCAATTTTCGTACCAATTAATGATTATAGTTCTTGTCCTACGCAGTTTACCTACAATTTTTCAACCTACCCTTCATCAGTGGCCAAGAACACATCTCATTGGATACTGAGAATTATCTCCTCAACCATATGGCCACATTTTATTAGAACTAATCAGATGGTTATTAGAGTTCGACGATGTGGATTATATTAATGAAAGTTGTTTCCTTCATTCCCTAATATTTCCGAGGATTTAATCGTAGGCCTTGAGATTTTTAGGATGGTGTCACTAGTCTCTCCTGTTCCACTATCCATACAAGAGTGGGAGAACTTGAATCGGCCCGTCTTCTCTTTTCAGTTTTTAAAAATTATTTTTTAGATTTTTGTAGTAATCATCTTTTAAATAGAGTGTCTTTTTAAGTAGATTCTACAAGTTGATTACATATTACATCAATTTCATTTATATCGGCTAAAACTGTACGTAAGTTTCTGTTACTCCGTACGCTCACTTATGAATAGACAAAAACCATAAATCTAAACTAAAAACCATAAGTCGAAATAAAAAACAACAAGCTATATCCCAGTAGCAGGCTACGCATGTATGGTATGCCGGCCGTATGCGCGCTCGGTTTGAATGATGCATGAAACCAATCCCTTGTCCTATCCACTAACCACGTACGCGTTTCCACATCCATCTCAGCCACAGGCTGACAGGCAGGCCGCTAGCTCGATCGGGCAGAACGCGGCGCGCGCGCTGAACTCATCAGTCGTCCACGCGCAAAAGCAAACGATCGACGCGGCCACATTCCCCCCCTCTCGATCAGGCTTCACACGTAAGAAGAACGAGATCAGCTTTGGAAATAATGTGTAACACTGAGCCTCTGCTCTTTAGGCTACGACCGATAACTTTTATCTGATTGAAGGATTTTTATTGTGATTTTCGAGACGACAGTGGAGACATCAATATTGATGGAGCATATGGTTTTAGACTCGAGAAATCGTTTAGAGAAGTGACTTTGAAAAACCACTCTATTTATTTTGAAAACCACAACAAAACTAAAAAGAACAAAGGGCTTGTTTGGCAACGGCTGCGGCTTACAATTTTTGGCTGAAATTTTTGAATTTTGGCTGTTTACGGTACAGATTACGGTTTGAGAGATACTCATTTGCGATTTTGGATGGTACAGATGTTGGACTTTTAACGTGTACATCGTTTAACTTGTAGACTCCGTCTTAAGAAAATAATCCGTTTAAAAGTTAAATATTATAACAAAAATCAAAGACCATCAGATACGAAGGAAAAGAACAGGCCAAAGCCTTTGTACACAAGCCAACAAAGCTTCAGACGAGACCCGAGAATTACCCCCCTCCATCTATTCCTACGTACAGATGGAAGAGTAGTGCTTAACTTGCAGTTAAGCCCAGTGCTTTGGATGATCAATCTATCAAGTAAGCTCTTGCTTCACAACGGAAATGGCAGATATATACCTAATTCGTGAATTGTATATAATGAATTTGGGTAGAATTCGGGTTACATGGGTCCAGTTACAGGGTCAAGTATTGGTCCGGCTAATGTTGAACTCAGCAACTGCGACTGACTCAACGTTCACGATCGAGTGCAGATACAGCAGTGCAGATATAATGAATTAGACTCCGCTCGGTTAGAGTAAAATAAGCTAGTTTATAGCTAAAATTATACTGTACTTAATTAAAATTATATTGTAACTGATGATAACTTATTTCGCATAACTAAATTAAAAAATTTAAAAATAAAAAATAGTTTAGCCTATCACGAATAACACAAACGTATACGAAAAAAGAACCGATAAAAAAGCTAAAATAACTAAAAAGTCAAAAAACATAAAATTTAGATATAGTAAAAAAAGATAGAAATTAGAAGTTTAAACTGAAATAAGGGTGCCTTAATTCATCACTTGATCAATGCAAAGTGCAAACCATATACTGCTGCATACGTCGGACTCTGACCGGGCTGCAAACGCATGCGATACGCCCGAAAAAATACTAGTACTAGTAAGAGAAATGGGGCAGTTCTACACACTGAATTTGACCATGCGTGCACGTTTGCATTTGTGCGTTCAGAGTCTTTTATTCTCCTTTCCATTTCTCTCTCACAGCGCCTGTTTCTTTTGATTTTAATTTATAATTTTTTATTGTGATTTATAACTTTTAGGTTGTTTGTAAAAAAGTATAAAGTAACATAAACTCACGTACGATTTTGATCAATATAAATGAAGTTGTTATAATATATACTATAATCAATTTATAGATATTACTTTAAAAAACACTATGTAAAAGTTAATTACTATAAAAATATATAACATAATTTTTAGAAGTGAAAAAGGAAACGCCCACCCTGCTCTTTCGTAAAAAAAGGAATTTCTCTCTCACAATGGACACGTACAAGTAACGGGCCAAATATAGCACGTTGCCTAAGGCGCATTTTAACGTGAAGTGATTTTCTGCACGACTCGTGAGTTCTTGTCGGGCTAAAGGCCAACGGAGAGATCGATCTGACGCGACATTTTCTTCTCCAGCTGGCTCGCTGGCCTGTGTGTACGTGGGGGTGTACCCACAGATAGATCCTTGACCAATACAACATCGTCGACCAGGCTACCACATGGAAGGTTGTGTAAAAGGCAGGAACGCCGGTGTCACGGCAACGTACCATGGTCCAACTACTCGTAACGAATACTACTTAAAAAAAACTTATATTAAACCTACATCACAAACGATTAATCTAAATTATCTATATTAAATACAATCACAGACAATTTAGATTTAGAGACCATCTATATTGTTGCTAGCGCTAAAAATCATCTATGAAGAGATAATATTATAGATAATTTATAGTGAAAACCGTCTATAAAGTATCACATAAAGTTCTTACTAAGAACCGTCTGTGATATTACAAAATACTACACAATACAAACAGTAAAGTTGTCACAGATGGTTTTGTAAGGTTTGTATTAAAAATCGTCTGTCATATGTTTTATATCTCGCAATCCCCTAAAATTTCATAGTCTCCCGTCTGAGTTTGAGTAGGATTCCGTTCCGAGACATTTTTAGTAAAATGGGCATAACTTTTGCATATAGTGTCCGTTTTCAACGTTTTTATACTCGTTGGTAAGATAACGACATGCTCGATCCAAAAAAAACTTGCTTGTGCCTGTCGCCCTCTAAGACCCAAAACAATTTGCCATCTTTAGCCTTAAATTTGCATCGCAAGTTTTTTGTTTCTGTTTTTGCCAAAATTTTTGATCTTCCGTTCAGAATTTGGAGTTCGCCTCAACTGCAAAGTTGTAGATCCCATCGAAACCTTTCAAACGAGCATATATAAGCCATATAGAACTTTGTTATTTTATCTTTTAAGACTAGATGTTTATATTACACTCATATATATTGTGTTTGTTCTCTAATTCACAGACGGTTAGTATATAGATCCGTCTGTGATACTCGCACATCACAGATGGTTCTAACTACTAACCGTCTGTGTTGAGAGAGTATCACAGAAGGTTTGTATATAGAATCGTTTGTGATAAACTGATCGTTGGGCCGTCGATCCTCCCCAACCCATTTCCAACCAATAGAAATCCACCAAACTCCACCCCACAGATCGTAGCTCCACCTCTCCCTCTATAAATACTCACCTAAAATCATCCCCTACCTACTGTTGTTCAAAAATCTCTCCAAACTCTTCCTCACCATCCTTCTCGACCCCGACCCTGATAGCCCTTACAAAGTAGATTCGACGGCTACCAATACGGCGCTCAAGTCGGCGCCACCGACGGTGGGCGTTAAGGACATCTAGCTCGCGCGCTGCATCAGGGGCGAGAGGCCTAGGCATCAGCTCGTCGCTGCAGTTCAGCTTCTACTGTCTGCTAGGATCTCTGTTTTTTCTATATTCTTGCCATGTTTAAGAGTTGGATTCGTAGGATTAGGAGATGTGTTCTTGCTATGTTCTTGTTGTGTTAGATGGGTAATCTACTCGTCATCTTGTTATGCTGTAATGGTGAATTCTAATTGTAATTGAAATGGAATGTATTGTTGTATTTATTGTTGTATTTGCTTGTGTTCAAATGGCAAAGCTAACATTTTTTCAGGCTAGCTAGCCAAAAAATAGAAAAAAAAATTTATGTATAGAATGAACTATCACAGACGGCTCGAACAAAAAACAGTATGTGATTCTCGCATATCACAGACGGCTCTATCTACCAACCGTCTGTGATGGAAAAGTATCACAGACGGTTCTACATATCAACTGTTCGTGATACTCGCCCATCACAGATGGTTGATAGCTAGAAATCGTCTGTGATGTTTGAGTATTACATGCGATTTTTGGATCGAGTCGTCCATGATAGTATTCTTCACAGATGGTTCTACTTACAATCCATCTGTGTTGTATTTACCACAGATGGCTCACAAACCATCTATGATAACCTTCGATTGTTACTGATCTATAAATTCAGACGGTTTAGAAAATCGTATGTAATAGCAATTCTAAATTATTTGTGGTGATCCTCTTTGTACTAGTGGAAAACTAATCAGATCCATGTAATGTTTGAGCAAATGGCATGATTTATCATGTAAAATCAGCGATCAAAGCAACACGATCGACATGGATGGACGCCTTGTAAGATCAAGCACGCACCAAGATCTAGCGTGACAAAATAAGGAACAGTGTGATTCTCAATATGTTGCTAGCTGGAGTTTGCCCTTGGGATAGCAGCTAATTAGGAGCGCTCCAAAAGGCGGGGAGAATATTTGCTAAACAAGCCGAGAGACTGGGAGGGCTGGGAAGTGTGGACGTGTGGTATGGGTTGAATCGAAGTGAAGGTCATTTTTTTTTTCATCTTTTAAAAACTATTTTTTAACGTTTATATGATTATTAATTTTTAAACGAAGTATTTTTAAGATAAAATCTACTAGTTAATTATAGTGTACACTATAACGATTTTATTTATATCGATCAAATTACATGTGAGTTTCTGTTAATTCATACTTTCTCTCATCAATAATTTAAAAACCATAAATTATAATAAAAATTATAAACGGAAACCGAAAAAACATCAGCTCCAGTCCGATGGCCCCGCCGCGTACCCTCCCCACGAGGCCTGCATGTTCGCTCGATTGCTTGCTCTACTTGCTTTGGGTGGGTCCCACCGTACCCTATATCTCGCCGTGTCCCTACTCCCCGCCCCCAAGTGGGCCCACGATTTGCGGTAGGCGCCACACAGGAGTGCCGGGAAACGGCAGGGGAGGAGGGAGATCGTCACATC
This sequence comes from Bonia amplexicaulis, assembly GCA_036346245.1. Classification (NCBI taxonomy): domain Eukaryota; kingdom Viridiplantae; phylum Streptophyta; class Magnoliopsida; order Poales; family Poaceae; genus Bonia; species Bonia amplexicaulis. Next base: position 32,924,405 of record CM070735.1, read on the forward strand.
GCATCCCGTCTCCAGAGCTCTCCTTTCCGTCCTCTCCTCCTCGCGCGCCTGCCTAAACAAAACTGCGTACTAGCCCGATCGATCCAGCGAGTCTGATCGGTACGGAGGATGGATTGGACTCGGCCAGGCTTCAGAGCTCGATTAAAATGAATTCCTCTTTTGGAGTCGTATCGTGAGGTGGCTAGCCTAGAAATCAAGTCAATCGTGCACAGGTAGCTAAGCGTTGATCTCTGCATATATTGTTTTGGGCTACTGTTATTGTTCCTTGTCGTGTTTATTTTGAAGACAACGGTGAAAATATCCATGCGAATAAGATATACGATTTTACATCTATGAAGTTGTTTAGGGAAGACATCTTATTTATTTTGAATTTCACAAAAACTGAAGCCAAAAAACAATAAAAAAACAGACACTCTGGCTGTTGGGTGCTCGTGCGGTACGCGTGAACCAACTGGGAGCTATGTTCAATCGGTCATGGACGGCTCTCGAAATATCTATCTATTGTGTCACGCGTGATATATATGTCCACAAATTATATAGGCTCATTCAAAACAGCTTCTCTGGCTTTTAGCTATTTTGAACGTGTTATCTTTTTAACATAAATTTTTTTATTTTTTTATTTTTCTTTTCTTTGTATTGTCTGTAAAAATATAATGTTTTTATTTTTTTTCTTTATTTTTAATTAAATGTCTTAGTTAAAAGTTAACAAACACTATAGTACATATTTTAGCCAAAAGCCAACCGTTGTAGCTAAAACAGTTATAAGCAAAAAGCCGTTTTTAACGTGCCCCAATCTTGCCTCTGGGGGTGTTCTTTTTTGGCTGTGGCTTATGGCTGAAAATTTTAAATTTTGGTTGTTTACGGTACAGATTACGAAGAGACCAATACCCACTTACGATTTTGGTTGGTACAGATGTTGTGCTTTTAACGTGTACTACGTTTAACTTGTAGACCCCATCTTGAGAAAATACTCCGTTTGAAAGTTAGGTACTGTAGCAAAAGTCAAATGATCTGTTCTTTTTTGCTGTGGCTTGTGGCTTTTGGCTGCGGCTTGTCATTTTTAGGCTGTTTGTACGAGAGATTACAGAGTAACAGAAACTCACATGCGGTTTTTACCAATATAAATGAAGTCAACAAAGTATGTACTACAATTAATTAGTAGATCCTATCTTGAAAAAATACTCTATTTAAAAGCTAGTTACTGTAGAAAAGCCAAAAAAACAGCTTTTAAAAGCTGAAAAGAACAGGACCCATCCGGCTTGTGGAGTGCCAAACAGGCCCTCTGTTTTGATTTGTGTTTTGTGCGGTTTGATCACAGCCAACCGTGACCGTGGATTGTGGCCTAAGAGACCTTGCGAGACGTTGATGGCCGGCCGACGAGGATCAGAACAGTTCCCGCTGGAAAATTGTGTTTTTCAGCTAGCGGACAAGAAGATCACAGGAGCAGCACAAGCTTAACCTAAGCGTGTACATGCATGGCCAATCACAGGTCGAACATGAAGCGCTACTGACTGCGCTTTTCTTACGACAGGACGGCTGTTTGCTACTGCAGTACCACACAGCACAGGATCCACGTACATGCACGTAGATTGTATTAAGTAATTTGTTTGTTACTCCGTATGCACCACAGCGCCACAGTGGAGTAGATTGCACGAATGCCTCTGCTGCCGAGGTTGCCCATGCATCACGTATGTGTGCACGCTGTACCTGACATGACAGAGGCCACGCTCTCGCAGGCTCAACCTGTGCCGATCGTACCTGAAATTACGACCCTGTCCTCACCGCTGGCCCTTGCAGACCAGCGACCAACCGTGCAGCGGCAGCGAGCAGAGTTAATGTGTTGTCTCTCGGAGTGAGCACTGGGCAGTGTATACGATACCGTCTCTCTTTTCCTTTTCGAGGACTGGCCAAGTTACCGTTCCTTATGATGGCGGAATTACTGAGCTGCCATAGTGGGTAGTAGTAGTACTGCGGCAGCAGTAACTTTTCTTTTTCAGGGACCTGCTCTGTAACTTTTATGACCACGTTTACATACATGCATGCACGCACGCACTTACGTGAAATAGTGTGGTATACCTTTACCAGATGGATCTAAGGGACGTTTGTATTAGTTGTAGGTACTTATTTTTTATTACAACTGATTGTTTTTTTAAAAAAATAGTAGTGATTGGAAGAGATAATTTTTAGAAGACGGATGCGAGTGGTAGGAAAAATGAGTGAGAGATACGTGCGCGAAAATAGGGCGGGAGGAGGGTGCGTGATTCCTCTGACTTATCTCCAGAGCGAGACGAGAGCGAGAGAAGTGAAGAAGCCGCTTCGATAAATCGAGTGTTCATATTAACTTTTAACTTTTTTAAACAGAAACTAATACGAACGTCTCTAGGCCCATGACAAGGTGGGTTTCAGTCTCGAGCATGAGAATATTAGTAGTGTATAGCTTAGGTAATATTGGTCCAACCTAGGGTACTATACAACACGTGTTAATGTACTAGCCCATGGCGTCTAGCGAAGCCTATGGCGCAACGACGCAACTTCACTGGGCTCCCAATCTCCTTCCCATCCCTCCGGTCCAAGAGGTAACGGCCTAGCCGTCGACGCACACACAATCAGACACCCAGGCCCAGTCCATTTCCAGGAGGAGGCAAAAACCCTAGTGAGTAGTGCTCATGGTCGACTGCTACTGCTCACGCATTGCCTCCACACAACCACACCCGATGCACTGATGTCGCACGCGGTCACACCCCAAATTTAGGATGCACCATCTCTACTCCATGCTATGCCTAGCTCCAACACCCACCTTGTTCCCAGCCTCCCATGCCACACGCACTGCTCCCATGCCACGCCATGCTGGCGCGCTGCAGTCGGGAAGCTAAGAAGGCCCAAAGCCCGAAGTAGAAGGTGCGGTGTGCATTCTCTACACACGCTTGAAGTTTATCGGAGGCACCTAAAGCCTCATAGGCATGCATTTTCTACTGAATGCGCACACAAGTGTGTACCCCTAAAATTAATGGACAACATCGCCAAGTTTAGGACATAAACTCTGATAGACTAGATGCACACTGATATGCCTAGCCATCTGACCACATGCCAGCTTCCAAATTCTCTTAGGTTCAGCATAAAGGCACTACTACATAAAAGTTCATCGCAGACGGTTCGGAACCGTCGTCACGGACGGTTCCTTGAACCGTCCGAATCGATGGGTCAATGATAATACGGGCTTATCACATATGGGTTTTGAACCATTTGTGAAAACCATATCATAGACGGTTCGAAATTAGAACCATATGTGAAGGAATACTATTACAGACGGTTCTAACCACAAACCGTTTGTAATGAAGACATATCACAAATGGTTCAGAATAGTAATCGTTTGTGATAGTTCTTTCTATACCTAATAAAACTAGCTAGCATACCTAAAAATTTTATTATTTTTCGGCTAGCCTCAAGAAATGCTAGCCATGTCCTCTGAAAGTGAAATGGCATATTTGAATTTGAATTTCACATCTGAATTACATATAGCACTGCATACACAAGAGGACACTTACAATTTTACAAATATAAGTTTCACAATTACAAATTCCGAAATATGCTTACACTACAAGAAACTTCAGGCTACTGCAAGCTAGACATCCTTCATTAAACTACAATATAAAACAAGTGGTGCGGAAAAAATTTCAAGTAGTAGAAATAAAAAGGCAACAGACACCATTTTTAGCTTCTGTGCCAAAATCAACAGAACGCCACACTTTTTGGATGTAACAAGCAGAGGCCTCTTGTCGATGTCAGCAACTTGGAATAGTGCAGATCTGTCATTGCCTTTTTTCTTTCCATCTTTCTTCAAGCGAAATGTCAGACGCTTTTGCTGAACCCCTTCCTATCCTTGCCGAACCCTTCCTACCCTTGCCGCACACAAACTAGTTGGAGTAGTACGTGTGGTGTTGATTTTTTGAGTAGGGAGAGGGGGGTTAATAAGGGGCGAGAGGTAGGGAGAAGATCGGTGCCTGCCGTTCGATGCGGAGAGAATGGATTGGTGAGATCGGGATCCTAGGGAAGATGCTGTGGATCGGTGATGTGGCGGGGCAGCACAGACTGTTCGGATTACAAACCGTCTATGATAGAGATATTACAGTTGGTTCTTAATAAAAAACTATCTATTATAATAGGAGATATCACAGATGATTCTTATTAAAAACCGTCTGTGATAATGGCCAGACGGTTAGTCATAAAGATAATATATCAGTGTAATGTAAAAAGCTAGTCTCAAAAGATAAAATAGCAAAGTTTTATATGACTTATATATGCTTGTTTGAAAGGTTTCGATGAGATATACAACTTTACAGTTGAGGTGAAACACAAATTCCGAAGGGAAGACCAAGAAAAAGGGCAAAAACAGAAACCAAAAACTTGCGACGCAAATTCAGGGCCAAAGATAGCCGATTTTGGGGACTTATAGGGTGACTAGTACAAGCAGGCTATTTTTTTTTGAATCGGGCTCGTCGTTTGCTTTCCAACGGATACAAGAAAGTTGAAAACGGGCAATGTATGCAAAAATTATGTCCATTTTACTAAAGGTGTCTCAGAACGGAATTCTACTCAGACTCAGGTAGGAGATTATGAAATTTTTAAGGATTGCGAGGCGGGAAACATATCACAGATGGTCTATAATACAAACCGTTGTGAAGTATGATACTTCACAGACGGTGCTCACCATGAATCGTTTGTGATATTATATCTTCACAGACGTTTTTAGCTCTGGCAGCAGCACAGACGATCTCTAAAACCTAAACCGTCTACAATTGCATTTATCACTGACTGTTTTAGTGAACCGTCTATGATATAGCGTCTAATATAAGCCTTTTTGTAGAGTGAGGTATCCCTTTGTTTTAACCAAGTTGGGTGTAATTTTGTGTCTAATGTGTCTTGTCTTTCCCACCGTATATTCATCATTTCATCTATCTTCTATATACACATAAAATTAGACTCTTTTTTAAAAAACATATAAAAAGTAGAGACATGCGGCAGAAAAGTGGTCTGATCCTAAATAAATTAAATTTTCATTGTTTAGTTTTGTTATGAGCAAAGATGAAATTCTTAGGAATTCTGACCAACAAATATTGCATTGTAATCTATCTGGAGAAAGTGTAAATATGTATTAGGATGACACATCCTCCAAAAGAATGCATTAGTACCTGTAATACATCTGCAAATGCTGTGAATTTCTTTGAACTTTTACTGTTCATAATATGAGACATGAGTAAATGAATGGAAACAAAAATAAAGTCATGCAATCAAAGAGAGAAAAGTCGAAAAAATAGGGCTCTACAGAGAGAAAATAGGTGCCATGTGGCCGTGCCCAATAGAATTATTGCTGTACCTTTCAGCTATAATCTCCCCCCAAATACCCTCCCCTCTCCCAGACTCGCCCACACTCCCTCCTTCCTGCCCAGTGCCCTCTCCCCCTCTCACACAACACACGCACGCACTCTCTCTCCCTCTCCTGAAAATTCTCCACATACTTGGTGCCTAAAAGTGGTGGCCGCATCTCGCCGAGGCGAGATCCTCCCCGGTTCACACTCCTCTGCTGTCCCAAGTCGCCTCTGTTCTCTCCAACCCACTGCTGAACTCAGAGGAGCAAAGGGGGGAGTTGGAACTCAACTCAGTTAAAATTCAGCCCCAGTCCGAGCTTGACCGGCCCCGGCTGCAGGATTCGGCTAGGTAGCTCCGGTTCTTGCAGAATTTTGGTTTCTTTTGGGCGACGGGATGGTGATCTGAGGTGTGAAGTGGTGGGATTCTGGTTTTACCTATTCTTTCCTTGGCCCAGTTTTTGCCCTGCGGGAATTTTCCATTCTTGGGAATTTGGAGTGCTTGTGGTCTGCTTGTCTAGTGTTTCTGATCTGTGAATTATGAGGAAGAACATCACTTTTTCCTCTTTTTTTACTTAAAACTCTTGCGTAAACCGTAGTGCTACCACTGCTTGGAGTTTCTTAAGCTGAACAAGTTCGGTTTAATATTTAATTTAAGTTATAGCTTGCCTCTGCTCCGCTGAATTTGGGGAAGTAGTAGTTTTCATGCACTGGTATCACTTAGGTTTTTAGTTGTTGCACAATTAATGCCTGCTTATTTTAGTAACTCATATCGGTTTGTCTTGATCAGCTTCTGGTGCTCTTTATGCTTCATTAATACATACTGATACACATAGCATGTGGTGCTCCGTGATCAAATACTTCCGTTCTTTTTTGCATAATTCAAGTAGTAGTCATCTAATGCTTCCAACTTTTCTTGGCATATTTCAGGTGCCCTGGTTCTGGGAGATGTATCGAGTTAAGAGCGAGAGCGACTGCGAGATGATCCATCAGGACCAGATGGATTCGCCGGTCGCCGACGACGGTAGCAGCGGGGGGTCGCCTCACAGGGGCGGCGGGCCGCCTCTGAAGAAAGGCCCCTGGACGTCGGCGGAGGACGCCATCCTGGTGGACTACGTCAAGAAGTACGGCGAGGGGAACTGGAACGCGGTGCAGAAGAACACCGGGCTGTTCCGGTGCGGCAAGAGCTGCCGCCTCCGGTGGGCGAACCACCTCAGGCCGAACCTGAAGAAGGGGGCCTTCACCGCCGAGGAGGAGAGGCTCATCATCCAGCTCCACTCCAAGATGGGGAATAAGTGGGCTCGGATGGCAGCTCATGTAAGTGCTATGTGGATTTCATGCTTTACATATAGATGTTAGCATGCTGTTCTTGGAGTCTTGAAAGATTGTTCTTGCGTCATGGTCACATGGGGTTAAAAGTTACTAATTTTATTTGATGTGTTCTTTGGATATTCTAATACATGCAGTTTCCAGTTTAAGATGTCTTATTTGTGTACTTAGTAATTACCCTTCTTGAAGAATACTTTATTGTTTTTATTAAGTGAAGTATTTTGTTTCACTTACTGGAACTGTATTTTGTTGCCCTTTGCGTGACTTACTTACGGTTATTGCTCTGAAACATGAACTTAGATGATTTCCTAGTGCAATTCAGAATATCAAATTTTTGGTCTTAAAATTGGGTCTGATGATTTTCGGGAAAAAAACACCCTTATGTACTCAAGCCCTCCTGCTATCAAAAAATCAAAATCTTCCTAACTTGATCCACAACTCTTAGCTGCTAGGATTAGTGCTGATCAATGATACCAACAATGATCATTACTCACTTTAAAATAATTCGTTTCTAGCTTTATCTGCTCAAGTTCATATTGTTTGCTAGTGTTACTCTCGTATGGACATAGACGTGGTCATATAGAATGGTAGGAATACTTCGGTTCACTTTTAACCCGGCTTTTGGCTCTTTTTCTTTCAGCAATCACTATTTATTAGATTAATAAGCCGCAGCTAAAAACAAAAGTCACAGCTCAAAATAATAGTAGGATACTTCGGTCCGTTCTTTTTGGTTTTTCAGCCGACTTTTGCTTTCGGCTTTTTTAGTAATCACTATTTATTAAACTAATAAACTACAACTAAAAACCATAAGCCATAACTCAAAAAACATTGCCGTATGAGCATCAAAGAATGGATACTGTGTTCATCTCTACTTTTATTGTTACTGAAAGCAAGTTGGCCTAACATTTAAATATGCAGTCCATGTTGGACTTTGACTGCGATAAAAGGGGTTGGGCGATTGGCTCAGTCTAGCCAGATTGTGTGCTGTCTGACATCTATAAGTTGCATAATGACAATTGAGAAGGTGCCATAGTTGATATCTATTTCAGTGTGACCAACTAATAGTGTTTTTCTTCGCTAGCTTTATAGAGTAAGCATCTAAAGCTAATAACCTTGTATTGAATATCATGGCACAGTATTCAATTACTTTTCCACCATCATTAGTATGTACTTGCTACAATTTGTTAGGACATAAACCCTAGAACTGATCGAAGCTCCACTCACGATGACTTTAGTAAACAATAGGCTATTATGTATCGAAATATGTCATATACCTTATCCTGTGTGTTTTTTTATCCTGAACACTTTGCATAATTATTTTATATATTGTTATTGTTATTAACCTTGAGCAACTCTTCTCAGTTGCCAGGGCGTACTGATAATGAAATAAAGAATTACTGGAATACTCGAATAAAGAGATGCCAGCGAGCTGGCCTACCCATATATCCTGCTAGTGTATGCAATCAGTCTTCAAATGATGATCAGCAGGGCTCCGGTGATTTTAACTGTGGCGAGAATCTGTCCAATGATCTTCTGAATGGAAATGGTCTTTATCTACCAGATTTTACATGTGACAATTTCATTGCTAATTCAGAGGCTTTATCTTATGCACCACAGCTTTCAGCTGTTTCAATAAGCAATTTGCTTGGCCAGAGCTTTGCATCAAAAGACTGTAGCTTCATGGATCAAGTAGACCAAGCAGGGATCCTAAACCAATCCGACAGTGTACTCCCTGGATTGAGCGATACCATCAATGGTGTGCTCTCCTCAGTGGATCAATTCTCAAATGATTCTGAGAAGTTCAAGCAGGCTTTGGGTTTTGACTATCTCCATGAAGCCAACTCTAGCAGCAAGATTATTGCACCCTTTGGGGGTGCACTTACCGGCAGCCATGCCTTTTTAAATGGCAACCTCTCTGCTTCTAGGCCCACAAATGGTCCTTTGAAGATGGAGCTCCCTTCACTCCAAGATACTGAATCTGATCCAAATAGCTGGCTCAAATATACCATGGCTCCTGCAATGCAGCCTACCGAGTTAGTTGATCCCTACCTGCAGTCTCCAACAGCAACCCTGTCAGTGAAATCCGAGTGCACGTCACCAAGGAACAGTGGTCTTTTGGAAGAGCTGCTTCATGAATCTCAGGCACTAAGATCTGGGAAGAACCAACAGCCGTCTGTCCGAAGTTCAAGTTCCTGTGTCGGTACGCCATGTGATACTACGGTAGTTAGCCCAGAGTTTGATCTCTGTCAGGAATATTGGGAAGAACATCCCAGTTCTTTCCTGAATGAATATGCTCCTTTCAGTGGTAATTCATTCACTGAATCCACCCCTCCTGCTAGTGCTGTATCGACTGACATGTTTCAACTCTCCAAATTTTCTCCTGGTAGGTGCATTTAAATTCCTCATGCTTTCTTCAGAGTGATTATTGCAGTTATTTATGACGTATTCATTTGCAGCACAAAGCCCTTCACTGGGTTCCGGAGAGCAGGCGATGGAGCCTAAATACGAGCCTGGGGCTGGGGACACTTCACCTCATCCTGAAAACTTCAGGCCAGATGCGTTATTCTCTGGGAATACAGCTGATCCATCCGTTTTCAACAATGCCATAGCAATGCTTCTGGGCAATGACATGAATGCTGAGTGCAAACCTGATGTCGGTGATGAAATTGCGTTCAACTCTTCCTCGTGGAGCAACATTCCACATGCTTGTGAAATGTCGGAATTCAAATGAATTCCTTATTGATCCTCGTGATGTTGAAGGAGATTCTTGATATCGTCCCTGCCGATTGTTTTGAGGTTAATTTCAGGGAAGACCTCATTGATTGTAATGCTGCATTACGGACAGGTCCTTGATGGCATGCAGCAGCTACCAGATGTGCTCTTCATGCAACTAGCCCTTTTGTCCAATAAAGTTCATGGAGATAAGCCGGTCATTTATTTTTGTTGTTTTGTATTAAAGAACCCTTTTTGTCATCTCTATGGCCAGGATTCTGTCGGAAATTCGTCATATTTTTTGTTTGAACAATGTAAGATCAGTTATTGCTTCTGTGGTGTACTATCTTGTTCAGTTATTGCTTCTGTGGTGTACTCTCTTGAACATTTGCCCCTGATAGCAATTTGTTATTTTTTTCTGGTAAATTCTAACTCGGGAGTTATTTTTTATATGTGCGTCAAAATGCACTAAGCGCTATACCTGTAACATTTTTAGTCTCCTAGTTCAGGAAAAGCAGCAATCTTGTGCCTCGAATTTTGGCTTTGCAATCTGCTTGCTTTAGCTGGTGGTTGAAAGAAAAGGTGAGATAAGACTCGGCTATGAATGATTAGGGCCGCCACATGGGTTCATAGTCGGAATCCAATTTAAGTTATTATCCATGACATGATCAAGAAGTTGCAACATTACACAATCGCAAACGTTGTACCTAACTTCCTCTGGTGTTTTTGTATTGGATTCGTCCTTTTTTTCATGTATAACTTTCTTTCTTTTTTCTCTTGACTGGCTACTGCACATCTTCTAGGCATTCAGTGTTGTGGCATTATCGTACTTAATCTTTCTCTGATTTATTTTGCAATTCCTTTTCTTTTGACAGATGTGCTTAAGCATTACATAAGCACAAGCTTTTGTAGAGTATTACCCTTCCCTAATGCTCGGTGTGTATGCAGACGTCAAAGCTGAAAGTTTGACCCCATTAATTTGACTGTTCTTCGGTGCTGATTCAGCTCTCTTCTATGAAGGTTTTCAAACTCATCGGAGATGAAACATGCGCTGCAGTTTCTGCCATCTAATTCAACTCTGGGGATCGTGTTCCGCTACTCTTTGTGGCCAACATTTTGCTTTCAGTACAGGACTGAAATCTCCATGATAAATTATCATGACCTAGCTGTGTTACCTGATCTTGCCTATCGTACGTCTAGTACAGGCTGTACGGTAGTACTCAAAATCAGAATCTCCTCGGATCAATTCGCCTAGCCTTAGTCCAGGTAGCTTGACATGCTCCCAAGAGGCAAGAGTACAAGGCCACTTTTAGCTGCGCAAACGAAGGAAGATGCGGCAGTACCGAATTCAGAAAAGTTGCCTACCACTACCTACAATTCTCTGAACATCAAAGCAAAGCACAGCCGCAAGAACAGAGCAATGCCTTTGCTTCCAATCTTCAACAATGTCAGTTTGTTAGGATCGAATACCACCTGTTGAAATCGATAAGACAGAACACGGAATAATGAAGAACAATCAAGAATAGGAAATAGAGGTTTGACATGAAAAATCCCTTCAGATAAAAAACCACAGACATATAATCGGCAAAATCACTATATGAGGAGAAACTATACAATGCTCTTAGCGTATATATGATTTTACATCTCTACTAGGTAGCTTACAGAGGATATAAATAGCCTTAGGAATAAGAGTCCCAGACAAAAAAAAAGAAACAGAGTACTAGTCGATAACAAATCAGAGACCCATCCAAAAGTGAGACAGTAACATTCTCAAAAATAGAAGCGGAGTACGGCCTCCGTGCAATACGCACTTCGGCCATTTTTCTAGCGCGAGCCGCTCCCTCCTCGCCGGCCCACCGCTGGCCTTCTCGCCGACGCAGCCCCCTCCCCCCGGCGGCAGGCTGCAGGTGCATCGGCCGCGCATGCTGTTGCCTGTTGCTGCGCGCCCCGTGTTGCTCATCCCGGGGCAGCCTTATACGCCCGGACCGGACCGTTTCCCTGCGCTGCCGGTGCATGGCCCCGCCGTTTCCACCAACCCGCAGCCGTGCGCGGTCTTAGCATCCGTAGCCATGCTCAGACGCTCTCGTGTCGGCGCATAGCCTCTTGGGAGTCCTCGTCACGAAATGCCACGAGTTGCGGGCGAAGAGGGCCCTGAAGTGGTTGCTGCGGAATCTTGGGCTGCGATGTAAGCTGTAAAGCCATGGAGTTCTTGCCTATTTATAATTTTATCATTTTAGATGATATTCTACTTACCAGTAGTGTAGATAGTAGTATTAACTAATCTAAATCATTAGATTATAAAGATTAGATGGTTCATATTCATTTTAAACCACCGTAAAAAGAACTCAAATTATATGCTCTCGCCGCAACGTGCCATGGATGTGTAGGCTCGATCGGTTCGAAGATGCTGCCCATCACGCCATGTGCGTGGCATGACTTCGCCATGAGGCACACGATCGACCAACGCGGAGATGGAGTACAATGCGTATTGGCAGGCCGCAATATAGCGACCTAGATGGATGCTTGCTTCGAATAATCGACGAGCCAATATACAGAGACGTGCAGGCTGGTACCAGTGTCAACCTTTGAGACGTATACACGCCTGATTTGTTATTACAGGAGTACCTGTCAGTCTCTTCAGAGAAGTAATTGCTTTCTACTGGATGTCTGACTGCAGCTAGCATTACACTGGAGAGATCTCTGTTGTGAAGCTCTCCGTCCTCATGTGTTAGTCAAATGCGTGCATGTACGTGCCTTGTCTCCCTCGACATTTCAATGCTAGTAGCAACCGGTTTCTTCAACCCTTCCCATAGCTATCAGTCATACGCTTGAGGCCCGGTTTTTCGAGATGGGATGAGACGCGGTTGGTCGGTTCCACGTCTCATTATGTGCTTGCATACATGGTCTTTCTTGAATTTGATGTATCCAAAAAAGAACGCATGATGCTGATTTTTTTTTAAAATAATTATTTTTATTTTGAATTATAGTATTATACCTACTTTTTTTTTGCACTTTTGACCATATATCACTCTACAGTTAGGCGATTTGGGCTAGTGGCCTAACCGTTGGGCAACACGTCGTCAAGTCACCCAACCGTTAGACGACCAGACCCTGTCGCCCAATCCTAGGGTGACAAGACCCCTAGTCTCCCAACGGTTAGGCGACAAGCCTGGGGGTATACCCCCACGCTGTGCGTGGCTGGGCGAGCCATGTTCATTTCGGTTTGGCCGAGAAAAAAGAGAGAACGGGCAACTAGGGGTTAACCCCCATGCCGTGCGGGGCTGGCCGAGTCATGGTCATTTCGGTTCGGCCGAGAAAAAAGAGAGAAAGAGAGAAGAGAAAGAGAGGAGAGAAGGAGAGGAGAAAAGAAAAGGAGGAGAAGAGAGGAGAGGAAGAGAAATCTATGGATCGATGACGGTGAGTTTCCTGTATTTCTTTATAGATTTACTTTTGAAATATGGTAGGATAGTAACTAAAATCGTTAGATGTGTAGTTTTGAAACAAATATAGGTTAACAATTAAAATTATTAGATGTGTAGTTGTGTAGTTGTGTTTGGCACATCGTATATTATTAATAGTTATAAATAGTATAGCCATAGAACTAACGCCAATTTAGTTGTTAATAGTTGTACTTTCGAAGCCATGGCAGGTTAGCAACTAAAATTATTATACATGTAGTTGTGTTGGGTACATCGTATATTGTTAATATTTGTAAATAGTGTAGTTGTGTCGGGTACATCGTATATTATTAATAATTGTAAATAGTTGCGTAAACCGTAAACCCTAGCTCTAGTACCCTAAAACTTTAAATTGATTTGCAGGTATGGCTCACGACCTTGATGGTTCGGACTGGCCTTTCGGCCTATTGGATCAGCATGTCGACGCGTAGCACCGCGTGAGCCGTCGTGTCCCACATCCTATGGGCGGGGACGAGGTGGCTGAGTTAGGGGTGGTCTATACGCGGACACCCCGACGAGCTTGAAGACTAGACCCACACTGGATAGACAGGTTTATGTACAAACTATGGCACATCTTTTTACAATATTTTCGCTATGTACTTACTTCTTTGTACTTTCCAGGCTTAGCGATGCCGGCCTTCTACCTCTCATGCAGATGGTGGAGGTCACCGACAAGGACAATGCTCTAGATGAGGAGGCTGGGGAGGTCCAGGCCGGCCTGGAGCGGTCACGACGGTTCCCGTTCGATCGGTCATTGCTAATAGCTCTATTGGATCGGTAGTGGCCCGAGACGCACACCTTCCATCTCCCATTTGGGGAGATGGCTCCCACTCTTCAGGACATCGTGATGCTGCTTGGCCTGCCTATCACAGGAGAGGTTGTCTCCCCATAGGATGCGTCTATCAACTGGCGCGACGACCTACTAGGCAGGTTTGACCGAGGCCGTGCCAACGGACCACGTCTTCCCGGCGCGACAGAAGTATGGCCCGCCCATGTGGTGGCTTTCACAGTTCCAGGTATGTATGCTACTCATATTTCCTATTTAGAGATGCACTATCCTTGCCATATGACATGTTTACTAATTTTTTTGTTTGTACAAAAGTCAAGCAAATAGACCCGAACGCCAACGAATACTAGGTGTTGCGTCACCTCAAGGTGTACTTGTTGTGGCTGTAAGGCTGGGTACTATTTATCAGTAGCCACGGTGACTCCGTCGACACCCGCCTCGTTCAGTATGCGAGGGCCATCGCCGACGGGGGAAAGATCAAGCTCCATTTAAGTTAGTTTTGGTGATAATGATAAATAATATTATGAGATTTTGGTGATAATAACAAATGCATTTGTGAGACTAACCTTGTTTATTGATTAAGATATTACTTAGTCTCATTTGGATGAAAAGGTGAAGGCACTGTTCTTTTCAGCTTCTAAAAGCTGCTTTTCGGCTTTTCTACAGTAACTCGCTTTTAAACGGAGTATTTTTTTTAAGATAGTGTCTACTAGTTAATTATAGTACATATTGTACCGACTTCATTTATATCGGCAAAACCCACACGTGAGTTTCTGTTACTCTATAATCTCTCGCACGAACAGCCCAAAAGTCACAAGCCGCAACCAAAAGCCATAAGCTACAGCAAAAAAGAACAGACCCGGAATCATAGAGGTATGCATTCGAAATCACATTCTCATGTATTAGTGCATTCCTTAGATCCAAAATATAGATTGAACTCTACAAGTAGTCCAAAATGAATATGTACATATTTCTTCATTATACATACCTGTATGCACACCTTTAGGGAAAGTTCACTCTATGTTTTGAGATTTCATAAGTATTGATCTATGTTTTCTTTAATATGCACATTTAAGATCTTTACCTTGAAACACATCCTTTGAGTATATATAGCTTGTGTAGTTTATATATACTCATTTGCAATCGGGTTGTCATCTAACTTCTCCATTATGTGTTAATGGTTGGATGAGTAATAACAACCAGATAAGTAAGCTTTACTTAAAAAGCTTATCTTAGTGTATACAAGTGTTGTGTACATATTGTATACTCGTAAATACAATCTTTATCTCATATTCTGTTGAGATTGTCATGGAGTTAATGGTGAAGTTCGATAATTGATAGCAATTGATTTATGGACTAATATTTTTCATGAGTTAGATGAATAGGTTAGGTTACACAAATGAGGATGATTTCATGTGTTGAAGATCATCAAGTCAAGATGTGAGAACAAGATGGATTCATGTGTTGAAGTCCATTAAGAGAAAGATGCATCATGAGTTGATGCATGTCCAAGAGAAGATGATTATGTGTTGATCACCAAATTAAGTGAAGACAATCATGAGTTGATGGAGTTAAAGAAAAGGATGCATCATAAATTAATACCTATCAAGATAATGACCTAAGGCAAAGGTATGACTAGCTAGGCAAAAGTGTGCAAATGTATTTTACAATTTGTTGGAAATCGTGTTTGGTACTTGTATGCATGATACTAAAGTTTGCAAATATGTTCTGTAAAATCCGGTGAAGTATCTGTATTCCTTAGGACAATCAGAATTACCGCAGTATAACCTGCGGTACTACCGTGGACCGAAACTACCGGCGTTGTAATCACAGAACTACCGCCTGCATTGGTGGTCGAAGACCGGAGCGGTCGAGCCCAAGTGGCCGAATCAACTTGGTCAAACCAACGTGGTCAAAACTGACATGATCGAGATCTGTGTGATCGAAACCAGTGTGGTAGGAATCGACGTGGTCGTAAACCAGTGTGGTTGAAATCGACGTGGTCGTAGGCTTTCATGGTTGCAATCCAGCGTGGTCGAACCAGCATGGCCGTAAACCAGCACGGTCGAAACCAGCGTGGTTGAACTGACGTGGTCGAGACCTGTGTGGTCGTAAATCAACGTGGTCAAAATAACGTGATTAAGACAACGTAGTCGAAGATCGATGAGGAGGTTGAACATCTGTGTGATCGAAGATTGACGTGGTCGAATATCGACATGGTCGACGTGGTCGAGACCAACATGGTCAGAGACTAGCGTAGTCGGAGACCTGTGTGGTCGATCCAAACAATGTGGTCGGAGACCAATGTGGTCGTAGACCAGGGTAGTTGATGATTGGAGTTTCTGATCGGCTCTATGTGAGTGGTTCAATCAGCTCTATGTGAGTGATCCGATCGGCGAGTGAAAGTACCGACTTTGTGTGAGCGGTACTACCGGCGAGCAGAAGTGCCGGCTTGTGTAGCAACACTTTTTTCTAGAGAGATGCTTGTGTGGAGTCTTCTCTTCCCCGAGGAGATCGATAGTTCCGCACGAGTGTAGCCGTACTTCTAATAATTGGTAGTACCGAACTTTGCATATCGGAACTACCGGATTTGACTACAACGACTAGTTTTCTGACCGTTGGCGAGGAGAGTAGAAGTACCGGTCCTAAGCTGGCAGTACTTCCGATAATCCTGTTTTTTTCCAGGAATTTGGCTCAAACGGTTAGTTTTCTTGTGTGGAGTATAAATACCCCCTTGTGGCCAGTTGGAGATAGTGTGGTTGGACCTATTTCTATTCTCTTGAGCTGATGTGAGGCTCTCAACTCAATTGTACATGTGTTACACTTTGTGAGCAAGGAGAAGCGATCTAGATTGCATGTGTTGCATCTAGAGGTGGACTTAGTGTCCATTTGAGCTTGTGCATTCGTTGCACATGGTGAGAGTCAAGCGAGGGGCTTGAGTTGTTACTCTTGGAGTTTCCTGACTCCTAGACAACGTTGGAGATGTCGTGTGTTGTGATCTTCTCAAAGAAGGTTGTGAGAAGACCCAGCGAAGTGTGGAGGTTGAATCTCACCTACCCATAGTGGGAAAGAGTTACCACTAGTGGATTTAAGATGGAAGGTTTAATTCCTAGAACCGATCCAATTAGTTTCAGCTTACCTCAACGTGGACTAGGGGAGACCGGCAAGTCTCCGATCACCACGGTAAAAAGAGACCGTGTCTATTGTGGTTTATTTTCTTGTGCTCAATTTACCTTCAAGCAATTTACTTTTATAGAGTTGAATTAATTGCTTGTCATCCTAGGATTGCAAACCTTGACATAGCATTAAGGTGTTGGTGTACTTAGCTGAACTTATTTGATCTAGACGCTATTTGTGCTAAACCAAATTGATTTAAGTTTTCGCATTGTATACTTGGTTTAGACAAATAGAAAAAGTCTTGAATTGTTAATAATAATTAGAAAAGATTTTTAAGACCACATATTCACCCCCTCTAGTCGGCCTTCTCGATCTTACAACAGGGAGGAGGTGCACGTTAGCTGGGGATCAGCCGCACTTGCCGCAATGTAACATAGCATGTGCGATGCTTGCTGCAGGATGAGGATGACCTCTGTCCTCATAGGCTGCCCCTTTTTGTTGCAGCTGTGGTCATTTGAGCGCTTCCCCCTCGGATGGCCAAAGCTGCTCGACAGCAGTCCGTACTGCGCGGACATGTACCACGGGGGTGTCGTGGACCGGCCGACCGTAGGGTCCCTTTGGTGCCATAGACGGGTACGTACTCTCCTAATCTTTACTATACGTGCATTACGGGTCATCCTTTCTAACCACTCTTCTGGCTCGCAGGCATAGTTTGCACACTTGTAGATCACCTGTATGTACAACAACTTCATCTAGCACCTCGACCGCCTCACCGCTGATGATGTGCGCTGGGAGTCGTACTCTGGTCAGGATGCGGATCACACCCCCGCCGGGCTCTCATCGTTGTGCTTGCGCGACCAGGTGTACTAGCTCATGAGGAAGAAGTTCGTCTTTGGTGTGTTCGTCAAGGACTACACGGTGCACAGGGTGATGCACCAGTTCGGCCTCTGCCAAGTTGTTCCTATCCTTGTTGGGAGTTGGGTGCCATGTCCCTATATTTTTTGCAGTTCTATTACGATGCCTTCTAATTGTAGTTATAAGTTTCGCAGGCACAATAGGAGGGGTGGTAGCGGGATGAGCTGGGCCATGAAGATGGTGTCATGAGTGGGACGACGTTGATCCTGTCCATGAGGAAGCAGAGGAGATCCCTGCTCTGTAGGTCTTCCAAGTTAAACTTTGCGAGGCCGCTAAAGCCAAGCTTGAATACCTTGGCACTCTGCTCAAGTGCGAGTATGTATTTGGTTTGCACAAAGATGGCAGGGGCACATCAGATGGTAGTCATGTATCGTCTCTTCTTATTCCCCGCTACAATCTACATAGAAAGGAGAACTCAAAATCATAATAATTCTTTACTAACTATATGTTTAACCTTTACTGCCCAATGAATATAGTTTTATTGTGTTCTAGAATATACGCACTATGAAACTTTTTACTGCCATAGTGTATCAAATTTACCACACATACCATAATATTTTACTATACCATGAAAAAAATATTATTGTACTATGGATTCAACTTTACTATCATAGAATATAACTTTTACTGTCTTCATTACCTCGATGAAGTCATCTGCGGTCTTCCTCTTGTTGCCCGCAAGTTTCTTGCGTGCAACTTCATCGGGTGCAGAAGCTTGTGGTTCTGAGTGTTGGTTCTAGCTCAGCTCAAAAATGATCTCCAAGGCCGACTGACTGCCATCAATGGTGATCTTCTTCACCTTCAAGGGGCCCTTTCCGGAAGTCCTTATTTTACTACAAATATAAAAAATTCACTATAAGGTCGGTACAAAAACATCAACAATAAAAGTTTTTCATGCATTTGGGGGAAGGATACATAAACCTTCGATGGTGAATACGTCATTGGGAATGAGTGTGGTTGAGATCACCGGGGAGCAAATAGTTCACCACGGGTGGTTTTAGATTTGGATGGGCGCATAAGAGAGACTCAGAGAGAGAATCAAAAAAGGCAGTAGCGGAGAAAGTGAGAAACCCAAACGTCGCGGCCTGTCCTAGTAAATAAGGCAACTTACCCCCACTAGCAGTTTCATAAAAAAATAAAAAATTTGAACTACACATTTATCACGATCATAAAACATGTGTAACACTTCTACGGTTCGATACATTCTAATTTGCAGAAAGATTTAACTACTTCGAGGCACTGCTAAATTTACTACATTTATACAGCAAATTTACTGACTCTTACGATGAAGATTACTATAAATGAAATGTAATGACCAATGATTACCGAAAATAACTATCCACACCTTACGAATTTACTGGGTCAATGTTTGCCTTTTACTGCGTTACCATGGTGCACAATTATGTGGGCACCTACAAATTACTATTCACAAGGCAAAAATTTACTGAACAAATGCTTCAACCCTAGGCAAAATTTTACTGAACAAATGCTTCAACCCTACTTAATTAATGACACATAATAGAGACTCAGAATGCCTGAAGAGGCAAAAGGACAATTAGAGATAAATAAATTGAAGATGTAATAAAGAGCTTTATTAATGTTTATACGGCTGCCTCGTTAAAAACTTTGCCAAGTAAAAACTCAATGTGAGAAAACCTTGGCAAATAAAAAAGAGTACAACCTATAGCTCCGCTTACATCAGTGTTCTAAGTGTCATTGTCCAGATAAAGATTGTCGAATGACTCCGCCAACTTTGTATTTTTGACGGTGTGTTGCTGTTGTACGTCTGCATGTCCCCAGTTCTTGATAGTAAGAAGTATTTGGACCATCTCGCTTGTAAGATTTATTATTTTCTCCTCTAGTATTCTTCAAGAAAGGCTGAAAGCAGGCTCCGAAGAAACTGTAGAGATTGGAACAATTAACATATCCTGTGCTAGTATGGATAGCACTGGATATGCCATCTTGTGGTCCTACCACCACTTTAAAATGTTGATATCCTCCTCGCACAGCATGCGATCGCTGTCTAGATAGGCGGATAGCCCCCTAATGTTGTGGTATTTTTGTCATTGTTCATTGCTTGATGTTGTAGAACATGAACCTTTGGAAGAAGAACTAGTACCTCGGATCTTGCCCCACATGTTTTTCTTCTTACCTATTAGTTTAACTCTAGGATCTAAAATCAATGCAAAAGAAAAAAGTAGGAATTTCCTTTTGATATTTCAAATATTTTGATTTCATGCAAGTGAGTAGCAATTTCAAGAATATGATACACATTACAGGAGATGTTGGGGAACAAACTGCCAATAAAGCAACAGTGGAATCTAAAAAAGTTCAAGAAAAGAGAGTAACCTCTCAGTAACAAACCAATGTTGCTCAGTGAGTAAAGACCCGCTGATGCTAGCATCAGTGCTTCGGTGGTGCATGTGGATGAATATAGAGAATGTGCTCTTGTAAGGCAAAAAAACTATTCAACATCATATATGTAGAGTTCCATCTTACCGGTATATCTAAACCAAGCTTTCTTGGGTGTACGTATATTGCAATGTAATAATTCTTGCATGCAGCTATGCTTGGGTTAGAAGCATTTATAAAAGATATTGCATCACAGAAAGGTTTAATATACGCATCTAACCTCTTCAAACCAGATTGAACTACTAGATTAATAATATGACATGCGCATCACTGATGCAGTAATAAAGATTCGGCGTAAGTACTAAACAATGGCATGATAATATCCATTACCTTAGAGTTTGCGCGTCATTGTTTTCGAAAAAAAATTATTAGTGAGACCAAAGTCTTTCACAACTTTGATAATACACTTCGCAATATTCTCACCGGTATGGGCAACATCAATTAATTTAAACCCTATAATTCATTTTTTCTAATTTTTAATCTGCATTGACGTAATGAGTTATTGCACTAAGATAATCGTTCCTAACCCGACCATTCTATATGTCTGAGGTCAAGACAACAAAAAATATGCATGTAGTAAACATTTCGTTTAGTTTATTATAGCCACTATTGTAATGCCGAACAACATCTCTAGTAGTTGTTTGTCTAAACACTGCATTAAATCTAGGATAGTGAGTAGTCCTAATATACTCTTAAAATACGGGGGACTCCCTAGAGCCTAAAGGTAAATCCTATGTAGCAGTTAATCTATGAAAAGATTCTCTAGCTACCTTGTGACTGTAGTCCTAGTTATGTATTGTACTGTCAAGGTTGTATGGAGTTGGGTCTGCCTCATCGATGCTCCTTGTTTGGCAAAACATCTGCTCGTACATCTTTGCATGTGGTCCGTTCCACCTGAATACTTTGCAGTTAATTCATTACGACAAATTTTGCAAATGGCATACTTCACCTTCTCTCCTTGTGCGTCTTCCTTGTATGTGGTGCCAAAGTGTTCCCATACCTTATAAGTGCATGACTTGGACCTCTTCGCCCCGGTGCTTACCGAGACAAAGGCACTCATGGAGCTAGAGGATGGTAATACCGAAGGCGCCTCAGCCTCATGCTTTAGTTGAGGTGCAGTCGTAGGATTCTCAAAGGGTGCAAGGTCCTCCGACATGAGGCTGTAATCAGCAAGATCAAAGTGATCCGTCGAGAAACTGTGATTCAAAATTACAACATTATTAACTACACCTTACTCCAAATAGTAACAAAGTAACAACAGTACTCAATAAAAATCTAAAATTTTAGTATGGTTACCTCTCTTGTCGAAAGCCACCAGATTCCAAAATTTCAACTATTTGGCGATTGTTTTTCCAAATTTGCTAATTTTTCACAAATTGTATCTTAATTTTCACAATAGAAAATGAGAGAAGAGATTGAGGGAGGAGTTGTGGCTAGATGAGGGAGGGGTGCATGGCTATTTTGTAGAAAATATTTTGGGATTTTTGGAGATTATTTGATTTTTTTTGAAAATTTGAAGCCTCGAACGGCTAGAAAACGATCAGAAAATTTAAAATTTTGTACCTAACGGTGCCTTAACGGGCGTGATGGCTATATTCATGCCGTGCTAAACAAACCTAATGGCGCCATCGGTGCCACCGCAAAGATAGCATGCGACAAAGGTGGCTATGGCGGGGTTGTAGGGCAAGTCGTGAGGGACAATTGGGGAAAGGTCAAGGGGGCCATTGGCAGTAAGTTTACTGTCAACCATAAGTAATTTTTATTACCGATTACAAGTAAGTTTACTGTCAGCTACAAATAATTTTATTGCTTAACCGCAAGTAATTTTATTACCAGTCATAAAAAATTTTACTGCCAGTCACAAATATGTTTACTACTAAGTCACTTATCCACACTCAAAAGAGAGCAGCAACCTTAATACAAGCTATTTTACTGTCAATCACAAATAATTTAATGCACTATTACAGAAGAGTTACTGTACTCTTTTAAGCAAATCTGACCTTTTGGAAGGATAGGGGAAATGACATGCCGTGTTGTGTTGTGCCATACCTTAGGTTGACACGGTTGGCCGGCCCGTCTGGCCAGGTCTGTAAGCAAGCACAACAATCACATTGTGCCACCCGGCTCCGACACGGAAAGCCTTGCCTAACATGGTAGCTAGGGCTAACAAAAAAACTTGTTAGGGCTCAAATTAAAATTGCTTCGATTACAGTAGTTAATGAGTTTAAAATTAAGATGAGTCTATTTCGAGTGAAAAAAAGTTAATAATGTTCTGCTCAATAGTAACTCGTGAGCTCGAATTTAAAATACTTATATAAATAATAAATAAAATAATTTTATGTCAAACTATATTAACTTTAAAATAGACTCGACAATAACCTGTAAAGCTGGGTAGCCAGCCCCGATGGCAGAGCACCAAGAAAAATTCTCACCGCTGCCGCTAGCCTTCCTCTGCGCAGACAGGGGACCACCCTCCCCACACCATCCCCTGCCACCCAGGCCCCACAAACGTGTCCCCCATCCGTCAGTCACACGAAACGGTCACCCCGGTTCGGCGGCGACGCGATACAAATGTACCAACAGAGACAGAAAAGCCAGGCCCACCGGCCCTCCCCTTCCGCTTTATGCTACTGCCGCTTTTCATTTCCCTGGGCGACCGGCGATCGCCATTGCCGCCGCCCACCACACCGAGCCACCAAATCCGCCCCATTCACCGCGAAGTCGTTGCCAAAAGTAGCAGTCCAAAGCCGTATCCCTCCTACCTCTATTCTATCCACTACCATTCCACCGCGCGGAGACACTGATGCATACATACATACATACGTACATACTCGTAGTACATTTTTCACGCTTACGCCACTGATTTGACCCGGCGATCCCTTCTTGCTTTCGGCTTTATTTTCCTTTCCTACCCCTGGTCGCTGCATATCTACCAGCACAGCACAGGGTTTCGGTTATTTTTGTTTCTTCTGCTTCTTGGAGCTTTCCCCGATCTCGCTCGCTCCTGCCGCCTGCCAAGCTTCCTGAAAGGTATGTTCTTTCTGATGCCGTCGAAGTGTAACCGATGGGCTCGAGTTTCACTGTGGGATGGTTGCTCTTACTTCTGTATATGCTTGTTGTTTCTTTACTTCCCGATCCAAAATTGGATTTTGGTCGTGTGCCTGAGTTCTTACTGGGAATGATCTGGTTATGGTCATGGTTGGAATTCGAATCTGAACCTTTAGGGTGTTATTATCCTCTTCACTGATGATCCAGTGTTCAGATTGTTGGTTGCAAGGCTGGATTTGTACGTTTTGTTGAAAAGTGCTTGCTTGTTTGTTCTAGGGACTTCGTTATCATGGTCAAGATCAGATATTTCCCATCAAATTGGGGTTTAGCTTATGCAGTTCCAATCTGAAGCTTTTGGAATGTTAGTATCCTCATCACCAATGATCTAGTGCTCGCATTGTTAATTGCACGCTGGATTTGAACTTGTGCTAGGGTACTCCTGATCTAATTTAATTAGTTTTTCCCATGGATCTGTTTGTGAGATTAGTGCTCAGATTGTCTATTGAGATGTGAACATCTGCATTAGATCGGTTACCTTAAAAGAAAAAAAAGAAACGAAACGAAACCTGCATCAATTTGGGTTAACTTGCAGGATAGCTTAACTTGGAACTGTTAAGTTAGCATAACAGAATATTCCAAAATTTTCTATATGTATCGAATCAATCCAAACACTGTCATGTTTTACTGAACTAACTAATCTTGTTAGTATATTTCTTATGCTAGGTTTGTGTTGGAGGCTGAGAGGGTACATGCCATGGCTCTTGAGGCAAAACAAGTCGCTCTATGTATCAAGAAAGTTTTGAGGTCCTCCATTAGAAAAGGCTACAGATGTGTTTCTGAACATCCAATCCTTTTCAGTTTGGGTGTTTTGCTCTATTTATTGTACAGATCTTTACCAGGATTCTTTGCTTTGCTACTTTCTTCTTCGCCTGTAATTATATGCACTACTCTTCTTCTTGGGATCCTACTAAGTTATGGGGACACGAACCTTCCTGAGGTGGATGAAGATAACAAGATCACTCCAGTGATTTCAGCTTTTAAGGTTGAAAATTGCTCCAGTGATACTCACTTGGAAGAAAATCAGAGATTTTCAGTGCCTGCATTTAGGAAGAATGCAGCAAACTTCAAAGAGAGGGAAACTAAACATATGGTTTCTTTCAGAGAGAGGGCTAGTGAGCATGTTGAGATGGATGATGATGTCCCTCTTCTAAGAAGAGTTGATGAACAAGAGGAGGGATTTGTTCGCCGCGACATACCTAGAACATTAACTCCATTTCCTTCTATGGTCAATTTTCATCAAGAGGTTGGGATTGAGGAGGACTTGAATTTTAATCAGGAAAGAGAATCCAAAGATTCATTTTTCATGAAGGATAAGGCCGATAGGCACACTAGCCTATTTGAAGGTGTCCTTCTAAGTGGTCTGAACGAGAAAGATACATCCTTTGGCATGTTTTCATCCAGTGTGAATGTTAATAAACGTGATGAAATGGTGGAAAATCTGAATAAAGAAAGAGTACCTATAGGCTCAGCAGCTAGCAGAGTGAGAGAGATTTCTGAGGAGAAGCCAATAGAAGGGGTATGTGGAACTAACAGACCAGCTTGTGCTGTTTCCGCGCGTCAGAGGAAAAAGCTTGATGAACTTAAGATTGATACTAGCAAGGCTGCTGAGGACAGCCTACTCGATTCCTCTCTTGGTTCACCATGGGCAAGAGTTGGCAGTCAGGATGATTCGTCTGGTTTTGACTCTGATCGGGCTGAAAGTTCTTCTCCTGATGCTTCCATGACTGACAATGCTCCAGTTGTTGATGAGATTGACCCTCTGTTGGGTGCTGATTCCACTCGTCCTGATCCCATTCATAAGGATGATTCAGACACTTATTCACATGTCTCCTCACAGGATGATCAAACTGATGATGATAGTAATGATGAGACTGACAACAATGATGCTAAAGATAATGGCGAGGAGAAGAAGAAAGATGGCACGAAGGAAGCTGCATTTATTTGGACAGCAGATGATGAAAAGAATCTGATGGATCTTGGATATTCTGAGATGGAAAGGAACCGCAGGTTGGAGATTTTGATGGCTAGGCGAAGATCCAGGAAGAACATAAGATTTGATATTGACAATAATTTGATAGATATCAATAGTGATGATGCTGGGAGGAGTGTAGATAACTTATCATGTTTCCGTGTACAAGTACCACATATTTCAGTGCCAAGGAGCAACCCGTTTGACCTTCCTTATGATCCTGAAGAAGCAGCAATTCCTGGCTCAGCTCCTTCAATCCTGCATACACGGAAAAACCCGTTTGATCTTCCCCTTGAACAGTCCAATGACAGTGGTGTCTCTTCACATGATAATTTAAGCCCTGGAGAATCAACGAAAACTTCTCATCGTGACATGTTCTTCAGAAGGTACGATAGCTTCAACTTTGGAAGTACAGATGCTGCCCAAGAGAGATGTTTTTCTAGATTCAAGCCGTATTTCGTCCCTGAGACAGTGGAAGGGAGCACAAGTAATTTCCAAAGGCAGTTCAGTGATAAGAGTGAGTCTAAATTGAGTTCTGTTACTGAATCTGATATGGCTTCTTCAGTTGCCGATCAGGAGGATCACAAGGACCTCGATGAAAAGGATTTGCATGGGGAGCATGGGTCACCAGCTCTTCCAATACAGGATAGTGACCTTGCAGATGCTGGAAGTGAATGCTCAGATGGTATCAACTCTGTGGATGTTGAACTAGACCACAGTGACATTGATGACCGTGAGATTGCTCTGCAGCACTTTGTCTTTGAAAGATCACAAGAAAGAGAAGCATATCTTGTCTCAACAAAAGGAAAGGGTCGTGAAGAAGATTACATGCTCAAGTCAGCTGGGAACTCCATGAAGCCACCTCATCCAGTTGCTGACCTGCTTAGCTGGGAAGATGGAGATGGTGAGCAAGTTCAATCTAACCACTTTGTTTATTAACTGAATACATGTTCCACTGTTTTATTTGAACCATATCCTGTTGTGCAGGTGAAAGCAGCCTTGGTACTAAGTCTTCTCTCGGACCTAACATAGCAGCTGAATTCTCAGAATGGGTTTCGTCTCCCAGGCCAGCTGAAGAGCAGTCAGGATCAGGGGACCTTCAGGAATATCTTGACACTGAAGTCGCATCAACTTCAAACACAATTGTTCTTGGTGCAAGCAATCCAGCTGGGAAAGATGGAAATGTTGATTTCATGTCCTATTCAAACAATGAAATGCCATTAGATAACCTGATTCATGGGTCTATGGAGTTGCCATCTGAATTTGGCAAGGAAACATCACTGGTAATATCTAGGGACCTACACCCTATCCCTGAGGAAAGGGTTGTTGAGAACTTCAATATGCAAGAAAGACATGAATTGGCAATATTTACTGATTCTGCTACTGCCTTGACTGGCTTTCATGTAATTGAAGAGCACTTCGATGTTGGATCCGAAGGAGGCCCGAGCTCTGCAATTGTTTCCTCGTGTCCTCCGCAAGCGAGTGATTCCATCCAATCTCCATCAGTTGAGCCTGCAGAGATCTCAAATCCATTTATTTCCATGGCTGCTGAACCCTACAAGGTGGATATAGTTGACGTGAAGGAAGAAACAGCTGCTGGATATCTACTTGATTCTGATGATGAAGTTGATAAAATCTATCCTGAGCCTATAGAGGACAATGGAATTGATGAAAGTTTCCTGTCGGAACTGGATGCAGTGGGAGACTTCTGGGTAGAACCAATGAGACTGGATCAGCAGGTGCCTGATCTTGGCTCCCTTACCGATAACCTTCCTGCCAATGGTGTCATAGCAAACTTCTTGATTAGTCCGCAGACTTCTGGCAACATCTCCTTGACCGTGTCAGATGCCAGTGCTGTGGACTCTGGGGAGCAGTCTCCCTTGGTTGATGACCTAAATGGCACTGATCCTGAATTTGGTTGGTCATTACGAGCATCTCATGATGACCCTGAACAGACTGTCTACAATCCTCGGCGACGGATTCTTGAGGCAAGTTCTTTTGAAGCAATGAACGCACAGTTGAAGCAACTATGTGATGAGACAGAAGTGCCTTCTGTCACTACACTATCAGCAGAAAACTTAACAGTTGGATCAAGTGAACTGGAGGTTGAGTCCGGCTCAACAAAAACTGACGCTCAGATGGTGATTCTTGATGCCGAGTCTCTGGAGGATATAGAGACAGCCTATAAACTAGTGAGTGACGGTGTTGTTGATGAGTCCACACCAGACACTGAAACTTCACATGTCTCAGGTGTTGATACTAATTCAGAGCCCCTAGAGGGTGCTGGACAGCTGCATGTCATTGACGCAAAATCTGTCGGCGACATATATGCTGCTTTCAAGGAACAATCTGTTGCTGTTGCCAATAGTTCCTTGGAAGAAAGCAAAGACAATGATGGATGTGAAGAGACTTCGGAATTCATAAAGCACGATAAGTGTCCAGAAGGAACACATGTTGAAAGTCTGCATGTTGTGATAGATGGTAGGGAGCCTGAACCAATGAAGACTACAAGCAACATGAGTTCTATTGAGGCAAAGACCATTCATGACATCAACGCAGTGTTCAAGAAGCTCTCTGATGATGCTAGTGCCAAGAGTACTGTACAGGCGATGGAGTCTGAGAATGCTTGCGAGAGAGGAAAGTGAACAACAATGAATGTGTCACAGGATTGCTAGAAAAGATTGTCATGAGAGGAGACGTTAACCAAGTTGGGGCAGATCTTTCTTGATTGAAGGGTGAAGGAGAACTTACCGTGGGTGCTACTGATATTTTCCACTGCTCAATATCTGGGGTTTTGCCGTAGATTTTTGTGAATGTAATTTTGTTTCCTTGGTTTGTGGTTTTGGCGGTTTGATATTCAATTTGATTTTCCCCCTGCTTTGTCTGTAATTTCAAGAGCTGTATTTTTGCTCGGTCATTGTGGTGTGGTGAAAGGGTGATAGAACAATCGATTCTATCATGTAATGTAGATTTGTTTCACTATTTGATGGATCTGAGATCGGACATCATTTGATGTAAGTGTTGAAACCGGCGACAGCTATTGCACGGTAGAACAATCACAGCGAGTGTAAAAGCACATGAGACGAAAATTTGGTAACAAGGTTCGACAATGCCTATGTCTTTACAAGCCTAATTGTGACAGCGCTGTCCAAATGGGCAGTTCTTTGTATTATTAGAGTTACAAGAGATCAGCGGTATATATTTATATCTTGGTTATATGTTTGACTTAGACACCTAATCTGTACCAATGAAGGTTTTGCTCCACGTATTCTCTAGTACACAATATTTCGTAACCATATATGAATTGTGTTTTCTTTCCTCATAGGATTGTGTCCGAAAAAGCGATTTCGACCACAGGGCATGTTCTTTGTAGCTTTCAAAAGCGATTTTTGGCTTTTGCTATAGTACCTAACTTTCAAACGGAGTATTTTCTCAAAACAGGGTCTACAAGTTAATTGAAATACACGTTAAAAGTTCAACATCTGTACCAGCTAAAATCGTAAGCGAGTATCTCTTTTTCCATAATATCTGTCGTAAACAGCCAAAATTCAAAAATTTCAACTAAAACCTATAAGCCACAGTCATAAATAACAGACACAGAGAGTTTGCGCAGTTGGAAATACAGGAAGTAGACATACACATGTTTGCCTCGCATGTGTCCACTTGGACTGCTACTTTTCGTACTGTGAATAGAAGACGAGATCATTACAGATTTGTCAGGTTTTACAGCACTCCATCCGCTTAGTTTGCCTGTAATTCCTCTCTACCTCGTGTACAGAACTAGAACCCTGCTGGAGTTAAGCCTGGTACCGGACAGAACACCCACCCTGCTGGCTACTGAATAATTTTGTACAAACTTTTTGGTTTATCTTGTTCGATACTGATGTTACGAAATTAAATAACGAGGCAACCATTCTTTGTTCTTCAGGCATCATCTAGACATAATAAATTGGTTTTTCTCTGAATTAGTGGTAGTAGAGTAGTCGCAGGCACGATCAGACGCGTCGGCTTCGCCGGCAGCGCGAGCGTGGGCACGCATTACTTGGCGATGGTACGAGCGTGCCTGATACATCCTGCAGGCCACTTACTTATCCATGCATTAACATATATATGTTTGGCTCTTAAGCTAATCTAATCTGCCATGTTTAACTAAGCTGTTAATTGAAGCATAGCAACGCATGGTCGTGTGCATGTATCGCTGATTGTTCTCGTTCCAGGCCATCAGCTTTAGGTCTGTTCTATTGGTTTTTGTTAATATCTTTAGCTGTGACTTTTAAAAGTGGTTAAAAATAAATAGTAATAACCGAAAAAATAGTTTTTAGAAAGAATAATAAACAGTAAAAAAAGGTGAGGGAGAGATACATGTACGTGATGGGGGCGAGAGGAGTGAGGTGTATAATACATCTGTAATCATCTGTCTTATCTCGGAACAAGATGATAAC
This sequence comes from Bonia amplexicaulis, assembly GCA_036346245.1. Classification (NCBI taxonomy): domain Eukaryota; kingdom Viridiplantae; phylum Streptophyta; class Magnoliopsida; order Poales; family Poaceae; genus Bonia; species Bonia amplexicaulis. Next base: position 32,954,017 of record CM070735.1, read on the forward strand.
GAAAAGAGTGAAAAAATCATTTTTAAAAGTTTTTATATTAATTTTTTGTTTTTCTAAGTAGAAACAAAAAAAGAATCCAATACAAACAGCCCAACCATGATCTGCATGGATTGTTGTCAGCAAGACGCGTTCTGAGCTATGAAACAGTTGTCCCCGTCTCAGTCAGACGCCCGCTTGGCTAACTTGCGACGTGCTGCTATATTTCTGTTTTGTGTAGTTGGAAAATATCGGTTTTCTTAAATGGTTTCTCTATTTCTCTTTTACGTCTCACTTTAAAGATAAAATAGAGTTATGGATGTATGATACCATCTCACACATATATATCTCTTCACCCTTTCTAATACTTGTCTTTCTTTCTAAAAATTACTTCTTTTGGTTATTACTACTTATTTTTATTTAAAAATATAGTCAAAAACTATATACCATAGTTAATATGAACACACCCTAATTTCTGTTCCTGTAGAGCGAGACCAATGGGGCACCTGCGGCACATTCCTCGCGGTGAAAAATCACTGCTATATTTCTGTTTCTGTAGTTGGAGCCGTTGGATTGCGTTACTGTAAAAATGATAAGCCGTGGCACGTCAGGAAGGTTCAGTGAAAAGGGTAAAAAGAAAAAGGAAAAACAATTAGCCATCTCCCCTGGAAGTAATCACCAGATAGGTGTCCATTCAATCATTCATTTCTGTTGGTTTCTACGAAGAGCTCTACGTTCGAGAACACGTATCACCCTGTGAACTAGTAGTTCTATGAACATATTGAAGATGAGCATCTTTCGCGTGGGCCAGTATGTCTGGTTGTGCAAGCACAGCGATAAGAGTTTGGTGGAGACACGGTCCGTCATCTCTTGACTAGAGTATAGCTTTCAGCACATGTCATCAATGGTGAGGTGGTCAAGGTGCTCAACGAAGTTGTCGCACACACGAGTGACTTGCAGGTGTGCAAACAGTGCCTGCGAGCCAAAACAGTAGTTACAAAAGATGACCCGTAATACACGTATGATAAAGATTTAGGAGAGTACGTACTCATCTACGGCACCAAAGAGACCTTGCGGTATGCCGATCCATGGCGCCCCAGTGATAAATGTCTACGTGGTACGGACCTGTCGAACAGCATCGACTGTCCGAGGAGGAAGCGCTCGAATAACCATAGCTACAGCAGGAGGGGGCAGCCTATGAGGATAGGGGCCATTCTCGTCCTACGGCAAGCGTCGCACATGCTGTGGTACGTCATGGCAAGTACGGCTGATCTCCAGCTATAGTGCACATCGTCTCCGTCAGGGATGGCCCTCGCATACCGCACGAGGCGGGCATCAACAAAGTTACCGTGGCTACTGGTAAATAATACCCAGCAGAACAACCACAATAAGTATGCCTTGAGGTGCCACGACACCTGGTACTCGTTGGCATCTAGGTCCATCCGCTTGACCTGTGCACAAATGAGAAAATAGTAAGACCATCATATGTCAAAGATAGTACATCGTTAAATAAAGAAAATAGATACCATATGTACCCAGAACTACGAAAACCACCGCATGGGGGGGCCATGCTTCTGTCACGCTACGAAATCGTAGTACATTGTTGCGGCCTCAGCTAGAAGGACCCCGTCAAACCTGCTTAGCAGGTCATCGCGCCAGCTGGTAGGCACATCCGCTGGGGAGACAACCTCTCCCGCGATATGTAGGCCAAGCAGTATCGTGACGTCCTGCAAAGTGGGAGCCATCTCCCTGAATGGGAGGTGGAAGGTGTGCGTCTAGGGCCACCATCGGTCCAGCAGAGCTGTCGGCAACGACCAATCGAACGGAAAGCGTTGTGACCGCTCTAGGCCGGCCTGGACATCCCCGGCCTCCTAGATTGAAGCGTCGTCCTCGTCGGTGGCCTCCACAATCTGCGTAAGAGGTAGAAGTAAGTACATAGTGTAAATATCGTAAAAAGATGTGCCATAGTTTGTACATAAATGTCTCGCTAGTGTAGGTCTAGTCTCTAAGCCTGTCAGGGTGTTTGCATACAGACAACCCCTAACTGGGTCTCCTCATCCCTGCCCTCAAGATGCGGGACACGACGGCACATGAAGGTTACTGCGTCGACTTGCTTGGTCCTAGCGAGCCATATCTATAAATCAATTTGAAGTTAGCAATTACGATATAATTACTAGTTTAATTATTAATAGCATAACTTCGGGAATTCTTCAAATCATTCTTAGCCGATTTCACGTATATTATTATGCCTATTTAATTTCTCGTTCGTGCATACACATTTATCTACATATCTAAATAATTTTAGGTCTTAGGGTCACTGGACTAAATTCTTCCCTCTTTGTATCTATTCTTTTTCCATAATTAGTACACACGTGACGATTTACTTACAGATATAACAGAAAGTAAATCTTAAGTAATAATTAAATTAATTATACTAAGGCGTCCCTGTGGGATGTTTGAATTTTATTTTCATCTTTTGCATATTTTTATGACTCAAATGTTAATTAAATCGTCATGTACAATTTTAACCGCTACACATAATCTTAAATTGTCGCGTAATATTTTAAATCAGCATGTGTTATTTTAATTGTCATGAACAGTTTTAAATATTTCAATAGCTATTAATTATTCTAAAAATTAAGAATACTTATTATGGTCTTTCTACAATTTATAAGCGACTAACAAAATTAACTAGGCCTTCAAATGCACAACATAGCGATCTAAATAATAATATAATTATTAACAACTAAATTAATGTTACTTTCTAAACTACAAATTTAATTATTTCAATTACTACCCAACCATGTTTGAAAAATAAATATAAAAAAATTCAGAAAACTCGCCGTTGTTGATGCGCAAATCCTCCTCTCTTCCCCTCCCTCTCCTCTCCTCTCTCCCTCCTCTCCTCCTTCTCTCTCTTCCCTCCTCTCCTCTCTTCTTCTCCTCTTTTTTCCCCTCCTCTCTTCCTCTCCTCTCTTTTATCTTCTCCCATTCTCCCCTTCCTCTCTCTTGACCGAAATGCGAAATGAGCAAAGTGCCGAGCGCCGGCCATGCACTCATCTTGTCGCTCAACGGTTGAACGACTTGAGCTAGTAGCCCAACCGTTAGGCGACTTAGCTTCTTGTCTCTTAACGGTTAGGCGACTAGCCCAAATCGCCCAACCATGGAGTGACATATGGTCAAAATCGCAAAAAAACAAGTATAATACTGTAATTCAGAATTAAAAATTGATTATTTAAAAAAAATTCTATTGCCTTCCGTGCTTAAGAGCATTCCAGATCAATATCACCTCTCTCTATAAAGCTTCCATAAAGGGCATTTATATTGGCTTTTGTGATACCTTTTGTTATGGTTTTTAGTTTTTGGTTAAAAATAAATAGTAATATCTGAAAGAAGTTTCTTTTAGAAAGATGGAACGTTGTTGATGGCTTTTGGTTGTGGTTTACAGCTTTTGGTTGAAAATAAATAGTAATAGTTAAAATAAATCTCTTTTAGAAAGTGGGGGCGAGGTGCGTGAGCTGACGGAAGCAAGAGGAGTGGGTGCGTGATTAGGGGTGGGCATTTTTTTGTCGAAACCAAAATACCGAATCAAAAAAACCGAAAATTGCGGTTTATTCGGTGTATGGTATTCAGTGCTTTTTGTATTTTCATGCTATTCGATTTTTGGTTTTCGGTGCGGTTTGAAGTCATGAAAACGGAATTAACCGAAATACCAAAATATTATTTTTTCCCCTTATGTTAACTTGTAGTAAACAAAGGCTATTCTCATTTAATTTTGTAAGTATTTGTCAACATCTCAAAAGGAAGAATATTGGTAGCTTCTAAAGATATCATTCGTTCAAAAAAAATAAAGCTGGTATGATAACACTAGACTAAAGAATGTTATTATACATTAAAGCATTTTGCATATTTTAGTTAACCGAAAGACCGAACCAAAATAATTCGGTTGATTAGGTTTGGTTTCCTATTTTAGTTTACTTAATTCGGTTGTCAACTTTCAAAAACTAAAATATTTTTTACCGAATAAACCAAATGCCCACCCTATGTGTGATGCAGTTGTGACCCATGTTGGCTTTTAGTTGTGGTTTATAGGTTTTGGTTCAAAATAAATGGTATGATCGAAAGAAGTGGATTTTAGAAAGAGGAGGTGAGGGGCGCATGCGTAACGGAAGTGAGAGAAGTGGGTGTGTGATGTACATATAACCTCTGCCTTATTCCTATAGCGAGATGATGGGCATGTTCTTTTTAGCTGCGGCTTATAGTTTTTGACTACGATTTGTGGCTTTTGGGTTTTTTGTGCGAGAGATTACAGAGTAATAGAAACTCACGTGTGATTTTTGCCGATATAAATGAAGTCGGTACAATATGTATTACAATTAACTAGTAGACTCTATCTTAAAAAGATACTCCATTTAAAAGCTAATTACTATAGAAAAACTAAAAATCAGTTTTTAGAACCTGAAAAGAACATAACCGATAACAAAAGAAATAGAAAAGCCATATATTTATACTGGTTTTCTAAACAGAAGCTTGGGGAAAAACTAATACGATCAGCGCCATACATCCACGACGCAACACGGTTTCAACTCTTCTTTCCCCAAGGAACAAGCCACCGAATCGCGTGACGAGGGCCCACCTGCCAGCCGCCCCAGAAAACTGTGGGCCGGGCCCACCGCCACGCCCTATATAACGCCCCTCAACCCCCACGGCCGTTGCCGTCTCTCTCCGCGTCCGTAACGTCCGTTGCTCGTCTTCCTTCCTCGCACCACGTGCGTCGCCTCCACCTTCCCAAGCCTGAACCTCAAACCGGTCTCCAGAAGAAACAGCACCAACGACGAGCGTCTCCAACTGTACAAGGTGCGTCTCTGTCGTTTTGATCTTTCGATTTGGTCGTAGTGTGTTATGTTTTGGCATGAGCGATGTTGCTTCCCCCACCCCCCCAAAATTTTGTACCTTTTGCTCCAGATTTTGTCGAGGGTTAGGGGCAGCCAACTCAATCTTGTCCGTGCCTTTCTTGTATTCATGGATTAGAGTGGAACTGCGTGCCAAAGTTTTTATTCTTCAAACACTATGAGTATGTGATCAAGGGCTAGGTCAATTTTGTTCATTAGCTCTTGATGGTTCTTCAGATATGGACAGACTTTCCAAAGGCAAAATGACATTATAAGCTCTACATTTGGAATTATTTGTTTCGGTTTGTGTTTACATTTTTTTCCTTTAAAATCCTCAAACTTATTAACAATGTATAAATATTTAGCTGCAAATTACCATGATATAGCATCCACGTCTGCCATTGATTTGCCCTTCTTTTTTGTGGACCATTGATTTGCACTTGAGTACACTGTATCCACTCCGTTCGATATGAATGAATTGATAAATTTTTCGAAGATTTTGTGATTTCACCATTACTAAGCGGTTGCATGCTTCGCACGCGCGCCTCGAGGAGCAGCCGATGATGCACGACCGCGTCCACCCGGCGGCGACGACCTCGGACTTCTCCGGCGAGATGAACCATTCCGTCAACTCCTCCGACCCATCCTCCAGCCCCCTCTACAGCTTCCACTTCGAGAAGCCCATACAGCCGCCTCCGCCTCCGCAGGGGAAGGAGCAGCAATCGCCGCAGCCCGGCACGTACGTGGTGCAGGTGCCCAAGGACAAGGTCTTCCGCGTGCCGCCGCCCGAGAACGCGCGCCTCTTTGAGCACTATACTCGCCGCGCCAAGCGGCGCAGCCGCTGCTCCTGCTTCCGTGTCTGCTTCTACCTCTTCGTTGCGTTCCTCTCCCTCGCCGTCCTCCTCGCGGCCTCCGCCGCCGTCATGTACCTCGTGTTCAAGCCCAAGCATCCGGCGTACACTCTCGAGTCCCTCGCCGTGTCTGGCCTCGACGACATCGGCAACGCCTCCGCCCCGGGCGCGTTCTCGCCGGAGTTCGACGCCACCGTCCGCGCCGACAACCCGAACAGCAAGATCGGTGTGCACTACGAGGGCGCCGGGAGCCACGTTGCCGTATCGTACGGCGGGGTGAGCCTGGCCAACGGCGCGTGGCCGGCGTTCTACCAGGAGCCCGGGAACGTGACGGTGTTTGTGGCGAAGGCGAAAGGGGCCGGGCTACGGTTCTCGGAGCGCGTGCGCGGGCAGATGGCCGCGGCGGAGCGGCTCCGGTCGGTGCCGTTCGATGTGGACATCAAGGTGCCTGTGCGGCTGCAGCTCGGCGGGGTGAAGACGTGGGCCGTGCCGGTCAGGGTGCGGTGCGCCGTAACGGTGGATAGGCTCGCCGCCGACGCCAGGGTGGTGTCCAGGTCGTGCGACGTGAAGGCGCAGCTCTTCTTCTGGAGGAACTGAGGAAGCAAGAACATGTCGATACCAATGGATTATGGGATCAGTTTTTCGTACCAATGGATTCTTGCTTCCATGACGATTTTTTATCCTCATTTGTACGCTGGTTTGAACGAGTCATGTTAATGATATTCTGCTGCTAAATTGTGTTGCAGTTGAGGTGTTCATGGGTTGCACCTCTCTTCTTCTGCAGAAGACTGCAAGAAGATTTTGCTGGTACAATGGTACTTGCTGTGTTACTACTTGAACAATGCGGGGGGCGCTCAAGTGTAGATTTTCGTGATATGATTTCATATTTTAACTTCGATCTGTCGAATATCCAAGAGTCGTTTAGATTTGCCTAAAGAAGATACCTAATTTTATGGGGGCAAATTTGTTACATGGTTCATGTCTAGTACAATCAGGGGCGAATCTAACAGTGGGTTAGGTGGGGCGCCAACCTCCCTACCATCGGCTAGCCACTACAGCTCCACGCTAGCCATATGAATGATCTTATTGAGCTTAAAAAGCCTTTACATGACGAAAAAGATTGTATTTGTAGCGATGATTACAAGCCACAACGACATCTTGACTCTTGTCATGGAGCCTCTCTCCCTCTTATGTCTACAAGTCTACAACTCTATAAGGGTCGAGCACAAGTTTTGAGTACCGGTTCCTAATTTTAGGGACACAACCAACCCCAATACTCAAATATCGATGGACGATAGTTGACCTCCGAAAATAAAGAAATCCTAATGGTTGAGGCATTTCGCATATTGCAAGTTAATACTAGTAGTTATTGACATGAATTATGTAATGGGTCGTGGGCGTATGTGTAATTATTTCATACTAGCTCAGGGTTGTGTAGAATAAAGCAAATATAGATTTAAAAAACAGTTATATGGCAATGCTAACGATAATCTGTTAAGCAAAAAGGTAATACTTCTGAAAATATTTTTGCAATTGATTTTTTTCACAAAAATGAATATTTAATTGTATTATTCAATAAATAATTTCCTATTTTAATGTATGTTTAATAAAAATTATTTTAAATTACTGGTCAACGTCTCGTTCCAGGTTTTCTCCTCCACACCGTGGAGTTAGCACAGTTGTCCTCCTTCGGTAAAATATGACATATATCATAGTTTCCAAGATAGCTCATAATAGCCACAATAACGTTTTTCTATCTCTCACCGGCAATGCAGCAGGCTACCGTAGACTGGCAACTCAGCATTCGATAAATTGGTCAATAAGTCCAATTAGCCCCTCCTAAATTCTAATCCTAGATCCGGCACTAAGTACAACTAAAATTTGCATTATTCCTTCATCTTTGATCACCTAAAATTTCCTCTCGTCACTAAACGCAAAATATCTGAAGCTTGTTGTTGAGTGGATTCTTTAAGTGATAGCATTGCGAAATCTTCATGAGTTGTTCTTGAATCTCAAATGCATGAGTTGGCTGTGAATGCCTCTGCCTGGCACAACCAGAACGTCACATGTACATTGATGTACTCCAGTTTACTTTGGCATTTATGCTTTTGCAGTTACTTTGAACTATGAAGGCTCACACACAGGTCCCATGACAAAACTGAACATTCAGTACTATGGCAACAGGAATGCTCCTTTCAGCGTACGTAAACTCAAAATTCTGTGATTGACAACAGCATACCAAATGCTCAAAGAAACACTGACCGAGTAGATCAGCTGATACGCGCATGACAACAAGATCAGAGTATAGATCTGAGCATGACAACAAAATCAGATATGTGCAGTTTAAACACTGAACAATGGGATATGAAAGATCAATTTTGATCTGTTTCGAATTCGAAAGTGCATCCCAACATATCAATTTATACGTTAAATGAAATCAGCAATTCAGCACAACATACAATTCAGGGCATTTTTTTTCTAGTGTTAATTTTGTGGGAGATACGACCACTCGGATACACCGATCTCAGTAGTCATAAACTCGTTTACGACTACACCAGGTGTTGGGAGTGGTGTGTTTCGACTACTCGAAGCACCGCTCTCAATGGTCGTAACCCGTTCGTTGTCAGTAGTCGTAACTAGTTTACGACTGCTCACCCGAGGTTGGTCCTGGCTCTCTCAAACACACGTTTTGGCTGTGGACTCTGATACACACGGTCGTGGACTGTTTGCCGGAGATGGGAACGACAAGGTGGAGCTAATAACATGACTGAACACAAGAACTAAGGCACGATTATGCGATGCAAACTGACGCACCTTTCCTCTGTGTTCTCTCTATTATACACTGCCTCGATTCTCTCAACGTTTTACAGAGTATATATAGATACAGCCGGCCACTCAGGCCACTCACTCGCTACGACTCCTATCTCTGCCGCTCAGCTCAGCCGCCCACGACTGCTACAGAGACCAGCCGTCTGCTCATGCCGCTTTGCTCAGCTACCTGAGAGTGTTTCAGCAACCAACCCATGTCGACCGCTACAGTGACCAGCGGCTTGCCTATACCAGACAGTTAGCCAACCAAGGACACCTACGTCAACCACGACCACCCGTGTTGACGCCTGCTACCAACTGCTACAGTGATCGACGTACGACCACGACCACTAGCTCCATCCTCGGCTTGTCTTCGACCACTGCACTGGAGTTTTGACCACGGACACGCAGTAGCTACGACCGCGACGCCAACGACTATGACTCTGGTCGTTACGACCACACACAACGTAGTCGTAACCGACCACGCACACAGGCGCCACGACCACGGCGCTACGACCACACACATGCTTCGAGTCCTCTGGGTGCTTCAGTACTCATACGAGTATGGTGTCCACTGTACTTCTCTGAGTATGACGTCCACAGTACTCCTCCGAGTGTGCACTGACGACTACCGACCATGACTATCGACCACGACCATCGACTATCGACTACGACCATCAATTATCGACTATTGACTATAGACCACGGCTATCGACAATCAACTACGACCATTGACTATCGACCATGGCGTTACGATCATGAAGTACTCGGAACTACAATACTCGATGTAGTTTTAGTATTGGTCGTAACGACAACACAAAGACTGGTCGTATTGACTACAGATACAAAGTACTCGCACGTACACACATACGAGCAAAACACACATACAACAAGATTAACCCAACAAATCTTTGCCTTCTGGTCAATTAATTGTTGTGATCGCCTTTTGCAAAACAAAAAAAATGAAATGTTGTGATCTCCGGACGAGTCATGGTAGTGTCCTCCACGTCTTGGCCGGCTGATCATCCAAATTATATCAGAGAAAATGTCAGAATCTGTTCTCTACTTTGTTACTTTCTGTTCAGATTTCTATACTCGTTTCTAGTTCTGAAGACATTAGTGTGGCTCCATGAACTTGAACTAATGCTTAAGCCTTTTCATTTGTCCAAAGATCACGAAGAAAAGAAATTCTCTGTTCGAACAATGTGATACTGGGATATGGACCTGGAAATATAGTCAGGAATGGTGGTGGCGTTGGTTATGCAGATCACAACTTAGATGGGGGCTGTGTACAAAGTAGTACATTGATGATCCTCATTTAATTCTTGTCATCAGTTCAGTGATCCTGAAAGCAGGTTAGCCAGTTGAGTCTTTGTCAGAATATTGGTTAAGATGCTGTGAGAAGATAGTAGCCCTGGAAAGAAAACACCCTTCTTACTGGTACCCAACTGAAAAAAAGAGCGGGAAATTTTCTAGTCGGAATGGTCTAGTCAGAAGTCCTGAGCTGCGACCCATCCGATCTAGGCAACGGACGGTTCAGATTAACCTAGGCCATACATGTGGATCCCTGGTGCAAGTCGCGAAAGATTACCGCTGCCGTGTGCCTGTCATGGTGTCATCCACGAACAGGTTAGGTATTTTGCATGGTTATTAACATATCAGGTTTTTCTGAACTCTGCGACGTTAAGCTAGCGTTTCAGTTGCTACTTGCTACACTGCTGCCGACGGCTGCTGTACTGGAACAACAAGCGATATGTGATTAAGTCTAGTTTTACCTTGTTGATCACAAAGCAAATTCGTAGTCGCAGTCACGTCAGAATCAGAAACCTTTCGAGTCCTCCAAAAGCAACTAACATGAGCTGGCAAGGGAGGCTCTCGAAGTCCACCGTTAGAAGGAAAAAAATAAAAAAGAAGATCATCACACACATGCTTTAGAGCTTATTCTTTATGGCTGTAATTTATGGTTTTTGGTTGAAGTTTTTGAATTTTGACTGTTTATGATAGATATTACGGAGAAAGAGATACTCGCTTACGATGTTGGTTGGTACAGATGTTGGGTTTTTAACGTGTACTATAACTAACTTGTAGACACCGCCTTAAGAAAATACTCCGTTTGAAAGTTAGGTATTGTAATAAGAGCCAAAAACTGTTTTTAAAAGCCATAAAAAAACAGACCCTTAGATGTCAGCCGCCGCAAAAATCACTCTAACCAAAACAGCATCCATTATGTCTAAATTGTAGAATTATTTGTGACTGTCACAGTCGTTTTGTACGTGGTTTTAGCCAAGTATGGGGAATTCCCCACATGCTCCTATTATAAGTTCTATTATAAGTTCCCCATTAGCACGACGACCATTTTACACTAGCACCCACAAAGTGCCAACTGCCAACATGCCATGCCATGTACCAACATATCGTGCACACAAATGCTGCAAAGCAACGAACAAATTAATTCAGGGCAATCTGCGATTTTTTGTACTCGATCGTGTGATTTGTGGTATATACTATTAACACCCTGATCCTGTTCTACATGTCATCAGGGTTTCTCGATCCATAATAAATGAATCGGGCTTTCGAGCTCTCGGAGCAAAGGAAAGCCAAGCATGGATAAGAGTCATGTTCTTTTTTATCTTTTTGTGTTTTTTGACTTTGATTTCTTTAGAAATCAAAATAATTGTGGCGATTTCTCATAGCAACTTTTTAAAACTATTTTTCCAAATTATTTTTTTAGTCCAAAGCCATATATCATGTACACGTTAATATTTCTATTATTCGTTACTATATAAAAAATATAAATAAAAATTATTAGACAGTGTCAAAAGTCGGTAGCCTATGGAAGTTGGATGTGTGCTGTGTGTATGGCCACTAGGAGTGGCTGTAGTGCGGTAGTGCGCATGTAGTTGTTTCTGCTTCGTACTCAAACATGCAGATGGATTGGAAGGAGCCGCAGAAACCTGTACTCGCTGGCCGATACATCCAACCACCCGCAGCTAGCCTACTGATCAGTAATGACAACGCACAAACCAGACGTGATGGATGGCCATTTTCGCGTAGCCACGCGCGCCCACTCTCACCGAGGAATCGAGCGGACACGGCACGGACGTCGAGGAATCCAAGGCGAGCACGGCGGAGAGTCCGAGTCGGCGATGAGACGGACCTCGACGCGGAGATGGACTCCCGGGCGAAGACGATAAACAGTGGGCCTGACATGTGGGCCCTCATGTCAGCGACTGCAAACGGTAGGGCACCGATGTGCGACACGTGGTGAAGATCGACCGGGATAGGGCGAGTAGGTCGGCTCGGCTGGGCTGAGCGGAGTGGTCGGGCACGGGGAAGAACTGGGCTGGAAGAAAATTGGACCGGGCCAGAGAAAGAAGATTCGGTTCACGAGGAAAATCCAGATTTTTTTATTTTCTGAATTTCAAAAAATTAGAAAAAAAAAGAAGAAGATTGAGCTCTAGAAAATAACAAATAAATCTAAAAAATCCAATAAAATAAAAAAAATTCTTACGACACAAGGAACTTAAAAAATGGTTTTGAATTAATTGAGGTTTACTTTATTAAAATTAAATCTTTTTAATTTTAGAAAATTCATGTTAAGCTTTAATTAATTCAAAAAATCTAAATAATTATTTTTATTTTTAAAACTTCAAAAAGACACTAAAAACCAGGATAAATCTTCGTTTCAGATTACATACCACTTTTTCCACTGAAAGAAGGGAACTCCATTTGCTGATGACGAGGGGATGTATGATACACTGACTTGGTGGGAGCAAATGGACAATGGCAAGCAGCTTACTCGCAACTGGAAATTTCGGACTGTGGTTCCTGTAGTCATGTAAGTGTTACTTTCTATTACTAAGTATATTTCGTTGTATTTATCTCTTTTTTGTTTTGTTTATCTTCTATTTATAAGTGGATTTAAATTGCATTAAGGGAAAATATCATATTTACGATAATCTAGCTTATTTTATCCTTGATTTTGATTCTGGCTTCACCACTGGCCTAAACACTGAGATGTGAGCTAGGGACTAAATATGATCTTTTCCCAACCCAATAATGATACTCTTTTCATAAGAAATATCCAAGTTAGCAACCGTACAATTTGCACAATGCCACTGCTCTCAGGCCCCGCTCGATTGGGCTGAAAAATAATGGTTTATGATTAAAATTATAATATACTGAAGATGACTTATCTGACATAATTAAATTAAAAAAATAAAAATATGTTAGATCATCACAGACAACACAAATGAATACGAAAAAACCGGTAAAAAAGCTAAAAAAGATAAAATTTGAGAAAAAGATAAAATTCATAAAATAATGAAAAATAAGTTAAAAGTCAGAAACTGGAGCCGTCCGCTGGCCGATCGCGGCAGCCGGCAGTGCGGCTGCAGCCGATGCTTTTCTGAATGGTGCTCCACGGCTCCTGCCTCTTCTTAACTAGCGCGAGCTTCTCTTCGACCAGTCGCTTCCGGTGTTGATTGTAATATGGGCCGCGGGTTGATTTCGCGCAGCATTCTGCGGCCTTCCGTAGTAATCCCAGTCCTTGTCCCACTGCTTCTGTACAGCTTATAAGTCCGCTAACTCCTCGCAGGCAAATACAGGGCTGTTTGATATAACTGTAGTTTATGATTTTTAACTGAAAATTTTAAATTTTAGATGTTTACAACAGAGATTACGAAGAGAGATACTCACTTGCGATTTTGATTGATACAGATGTTGGATTTTTAACGTATACTACAAAGTACAAGCAATGGGGTGTTGACTATTGATAATGATGAACCGAAAAATCCTAGAACTCCCTACGAATGTCTTAACAACATAAAATGACTTCTCTTTTACTCATAAATCACAATCTACTCCCTAATTCTGTATCGGATTGGACTTGCTGCTCGGCGTTTGTTTCTTCAGGCTGGCGGCCACCTCGACGTCAACCTTCTCGTTTCCTACTGCTGCTGCTGCTGCTGCATGGAACACTTGTGCATTCTGTGAGTTTTTGAGCGCATTCTGCAGGAGCTTCCTTGATTGGAACCTCACTTTTGAGGCCGTACCATCAGGAGGTACCGTTGTGTGCAAGCTTAGAAGGCAATGCATGCAGAAGTAGCAAATTAGAGAGGAAGCAAGCACAGATGCTCTCATGGCTGTGTTCAGCTGAGGAGAGAAGCTACTGATGAATGATGAGAAGTGAGGATTGTTAGGTACTCGAGCCTATTGTTATATAAACTTCCATGTGAAACAATCAGCGCAGAGATCCGGACTCGGGAGTTCAGGACAGTGGTGTCATTATGTGGTGTGATGGCATGTGATGGGCAAGATATATTAGTCCATGCAGAACCAACTTGGATTTGCCATTGTGAGTGTGCCTTTGCATTTGTGGGCGGCACATGGAGCCAACGATTGCATCCACTTCCATTCCTTCGATTTCATTTTGTGAAGTATTCTTTCAGTGTATTAAAGCCTTATTTTAGGGGGGAAATTTCAGGTTTATGAAACATGAGTTTTTGCTTTGGTGAACTTAAACTTTTATTTATATGTAAGTTCAGTTAGACAATGTGACGTTGTCTTCATTTCCTGCCAACTGCAGATTTTATAACATCAGCACTGATGGGATGTCTGTTCAGGGAGATGATATACAGGTTGGACACTGGTGCTTCATCACAAGTCATTCATAATCACCTCTGTTTGCTTTAGATATGATCAAACTGCAAAGTTGCTTTACGAGGTGGTGGCTCCAAAATCATAGATCAGCTTTAGCTGTGTGAAAAGGCAGCCAATGCATGTACCCGGTACCCCTACGTACGTGCGTTGAAATTTGCACATGATTAGAGGAAACTGGCACGAAATCTGGCGGAAGAGACAGAACAAGGGAGGTGGCCTCACATGCCGCACCCACATGACAGATTCATCCCGAGAGCTCCGTTGGCCTGAAACAAACTGATTTATAACTAATATTATATTATATTATAGCTAATTAAAATTATACTGTAGCCGATAATGATTTATTTAACGTAATTAATTTAAAAAAAATAAAAATATAAAAAATAAGTTAGCCTATCACAGACAATGCAAACGAATACGAGAAAAAAAACCGACAAAAAAACAAAAAGCAAGAAAAAGATGAAATTTAGAAATAGTAAAAAAATAAGCTAGAAGTCAGAAGCTCAAACCGATACCATCTCAAGGCACCCTTTCGGACTCGCCACTTTGACCACGCTAATCATTGCCTCGCTGTCTAATCTCACCTTCGCTGCTCGCCTCAGGCTTATTGCTGTTGGCTGTGGTTTATAACTTTTGAGCTGTTTGTGAGAGAGAGTACGGAGTAATAAAAATTTATGTACGGTTTTAGCTGATATAAATGAAGTCGCTACAGTATATTACAATTAACTTGCAAATTTTAACATGAAAAGATATTCTGTTTGAAAGGTAATTACCATAGAAAATGAACTCTTGTCGCGTCGCAACGTTCCTAGCAGTATGTCCTAAGGCGCATGGCATGTGGCTAGGGGTGGAAACGGATCGGATACGATCGAATAGTATCAAATACGAATATGAATTCATATTTTTAAAATGAATATAAATACGAATTCGAATATTCTCAAATACGAATACGAATATTCTCGAATACGAATACGAATATTTTCGAATACGGATTTTCTCGGAACGAATATCGGATAAAACGAATTTCTAACGATTTTGCCGATTTCACCGGTTTTTGACCGGTTACCGGTTTTAAACCACATACATTCAAATTTTGAATCACAAAATTTGTACGAATTTTTTATGAGTTCTAGAAATAGATCGAATACGAATCGGATAGTCTCGAATACGGATACGGATACGAATATTCTCGAATACGAATATTTTCGAATACGAATTTTTGATTACCATATTCGTATTTTCTCGGATACAAATATCGGATAAGTTACCGTTTTCCACCCCTACGTGTGGCGGCAGCGGCAGGAGTTTCGCGCAACCTGGACAGCCTTCAGTTCGGATCTCAGATGGTGCCGTGGCGGCGATGGCGCTAGTGCTATTCTAACGTGCCGCGACGTGTAAATGAGCCTTTTTTAATCGCCGTGCCGTCTACAGATTCCACCTGAAACAAGCCGGAATTGTTCGTCCCGTCGTAGCGTGCTTGCGCGTTCGACACGCCTGGCTGAAGCGGCGCGCCGAGCGTTCCAAACAGACAAAGAGTGGGCAGCAAAACTGGCGTCTAGCTTCGAGCCTTTTGCATGAAAATAGCCTGCTTCCGGACGGCGATTTTGACAAGACGTGCACGCCCCTCTCGCACTACGTTTCGCGGCGAGACTCTTCCTCTGCACAGCAGAAATCTGTCACTGTTTCCTTGTTCTGCAGCCGGATTCGACACGAAGCTTGCCGCTCTAGCCAATCGGGCAGCTCTCCGAGTTGCTTTTGCTACCAGACAGATAAGAGATGAGCATCGAAAGCAAGTAGCAGTGGTAACTCTGAAGAAGACAGTAGTGTTTGGTTGGTGACAAGCTTCCATGCTTCGGCCTCTGCGTTGGCGTCCAATTCAGGTTGCACGTTGATGCACGCTAGGTGCAAACTGGTTAACCTCGGTGCGGGTCAGATCTGGTAACTAAGCATCGTGTCTCACGTGTTAAAATCGGGCTTTTTACATTTCAAATTACCGTAATGAGACGAGTGTTGCTCGCCGAAAAAAGAAAAGTAACAAGTGCAACCTGTCACAATTGAAGTGTAGCATTTGCAATTGCTTCGAGACTTGAAGTCAATATCTTTTCTTTCACCAACTAAGGTGCAAGGCATTTGGAACCTCATTGTCCGCCAACTGCAACATGACACCAAACTCTCAAGAGAAAAGTGTCGAAATGCTGCTATACATCACATCCGGTTGGAGAATATATTTACTATTTAAAAAAAATAGTGATGATTGGCAATACGTTCTACAGTGTAGCCAAGAGCATGAAGCAGGCAGAGCGTGACGCGGGCAAAGCCCAATGACAAACAGCTTGACGTGTCGAGTAATATGATTTTTTTTATCCGTAGGAACACATGGGTATTAAGGGTCATTTTGGTTGAGCTTTTGACCCTAAAAGCCAAAAGTCCAACTAAAAAGGTTGCTTTTGGAAGCAGCTGTTTTTTCGTAGTATATTTTTGAAAGCTGTTTTGACTCTGCTTTTGGCTTTTGGCTTTCTACTTTTGGAAATGGATTGAATAAAATTCTTTCATAGTTGTTTTAAAAGAGATAAAGATAAAAAGTATATTTTATACTTGTTTAACCAAACAGCTTTCAATTTTTCTACATTTCACAGCCCACAGCAGCTTTCTCACAGCTCACAGCCCACAGCAGCTTTTCCCCACAGCCGCAGCTCAACCAAAAGGACCCTAAACTAGTAACAGGTAATACCAGCTCTGGTCAATCTGGGATTCCAAACCATTCACAGCAAAAACTTACTGAAGCTTTCGTGCAACAACCACAGCTCTTGTATTTTTACTTTTGGAACAAGGTCTGCAGATTAGTGCAACAAACAGTATGTCCAGATGAAAACCAATGCATACAAAGTTATACGGCATTGTTCTCCAAAGTCCAATCACCATTGGTGTACAAGGTATATTTCCACCGAACTTAAAGGCCTAAAACTACAGTCGTGGAATGTGCATACGAACTGTAAACTACACATTCCTGGAAGCCTGTCTGTGAAGTACAAATATGATACAATCTGAAGTGTAGATCTAATTTTAGACTAAATAACTATAACCACTTGTTAAGGGGGATTTATCAAAGTCGTAAGTTAGTAAAACAACAAATATCCCCCCAGAAATCTTTTACCATCTGGGTCGTTATTCTCCAGTAGAGGCTTCAATTTGAGCAGTAGCTTTCTCAGATATCCTAAACCTAAGCATGAAACTTAAAACTTACATGAATACTACCACTGCAGTACGACTCCTTTCCGTTATTAAAGGGAGATGCAAAGTTGTTCACAGAAAAAAAATGAAATGGTAAGTAGCACTGGCATACTGAAATTTAATTTCCTCAATCATCTAGACCCATATATATTGTTGTGGCTGGCTTGGCCCTGCAGCCTCATTGCATCAGTAAGGCAAACCAGTAGGAAACAAGTACAATATAATCCAACCTTTCCTGCAGGAGCTACCTAATTGATTTAGAGTAGCATGATCATTATGCGATAGCATAGCCATTGCCAAAGCAGAACAGAATTGAACAGCCAGTTTAAGGTGTGAAGAAAAGGATGGAATAAATTGATCCGTGAACGCTCTGAGCAAAAGACTACTTGTGCATGAAGGATAAAGCCTGTACTTTGTAAATAACAACAACACACGTCTACAAAAACTACAGAAAAATTGAAGTATTTGGTTTGCGCATCAAAAGTCAGTTCAACTCTTAATAGAATTGTCACTTAAGTGTTATATCCTTACTGTCAAGTGTAATATCCTTGCATCATATAATGTTGGTCAGGATCAGAAATCGCATGCAAACCAAACAAGTAGTGTTATTGCACGAGTAAGCTCACATTTAAGCCAATGAGCAAGGGCGAAAGATAAAAACTTTATTCTAAGATCAACTAAGCATGCCATCCGATAACACCAAGAACACCACAAACAGACTGAACAAAATGTTTCGAGCCTCACTCCTTATTACCAACCAACCGACTTATCATCTGCAAGTTTCTTGGCCTATGTCCAAGAAGTAGCAAACGAAGCATGGGCCATGCATGGCGCAGGCAAGCGTGCATCCACTTACTAACCCTCTCCTCTACCCATTTACTTACCCTCTCCATCCCTTCCCTCACCGACAGCATCCGCAGCAATGGCATTGCCCTCGGCTATCAACCTCTCCTTCTCATCCGGAACTGCAGAGGTGGCCGGCGCATCCGACTTTTGCGATCCTGTAAGCCTCGCGAGCAATACGAAGGACATCCCACCAAGAAGGTTGTTGATGCACCGGAGAGCAACAACGGACACCTTGAACACCGGCGCTGGCGCAGCGTTGGCGAGAAGATACTCGATCCCGTTCAGCGTCTGGTACCGCAGGTTGCTGCTGACGCCCATGTGGAGCGCCCAGGTGGCGGCGTTTAGCAGCGTGGGCGGAGGCTTGTTCGGCGTCTCGAACGACTGGTCCATGCGCTTCCGGAGCGCGATGAGCCCGTTCGAGATCGCGGTGCCCGCGAGCCCGGCCGCGAACCCCACCGCGGCGAAAGTCGCGCCCTTGGACACGAGGGTCGCGACGCGGGAGCCGAAGGAGTACGCGCCGGGCTCGAACATGTGGCTGGGGAGCGCGGAGACGGCGGAGGACGCGGCGGCGGAGACGCCGGCAGTGGGGGCGAGGAGGTACATGAGGACGAAGTTGAGGATGGATCCGACGACGAGGGTGGAGAAGACGAAGTCGAGTTCGTTGAGGCCGAAGTTGGGGCGGGAGGCCATGTCGCCGAGCACGCAGGCGCTGACACCGACGAGCTCCTCCATGAGGACCTTGAACGGGAACTGGGGATCCGCGGCGACGCGGGCCGCCCATCCGGCGAGGAAGAGGCCGAGGATGCCGCCGCGGCGGCCGTCACCCCCGGAGTCCGCGGCGTCGCCAGATCCGCCGCCGCCACCGTAGGATCGCGGGGGAGGGGGCAGCTTACCTCCGGGGCCGGACGGGGAAGGGATCGGAGGCGGAGGAGGGAGGACGAGGAGGCGGCAGAGAGCGGGAGAAGCAGAGGTTAGCGGTGGGGGCGGGGCGGGGCGGAGCGGGAGAGGCGGGGAGGAGTCGAGGTGGGTGGTCGGGAGGAACTTGGCGGCGGCGAAGGCCGTGGAGGCCATGGCGATCGGGAGGGGCGGGGGTCGGTGCTCTCGGCCGCGCGGGTGAAGCGGCGGCGGCGGGGAGAGGCGAGATGGGCTCCGACGGGGAAGGGTTTTGGAGGTTGGTGTAGCGCAGTAGCGTAGCGGGTTGGTGGGGGTGGGCGGCTGGGTGGCAACAACTACGCGGTGCTGCGATCCCCTGCGGAACCGCTCGTGGCAACAGAATCGACGTTTGATCGCTGCGTTACGTACAATACAGATTTGGAATTCTAGTGCCAAACATATTGACAATTCGATTTGTTTCCTTCTGATGAAAGTTGCAGGATCTTCAATTTCTCCAGCGATCGCTTGTTTCTAATTTTGGTTCAAACGCCAGTTGTCTGTTGGAATGGTTAACACTACCGTAATTTTGTTCGGTAATGGCTCATGCTGTCAAGTAATCCAGCAGAAATTGTTGGGACATTGGCCACGTCATGTTTGCGACTCCGTTGAGAAGGATTCTCTTGCATCCTCTTCAGACTACTTCCTACAAATTAGAATGTTTCAAATATCTCGCTATATTACAATTGCTGCCATACCATGCAACAGAAACAGAAAAGCACATGTACTCTGTAGAAACTTAAGGTCTATTTGGTTTGTTAAAGTTAATAATCTTATTTAGTCGTATTCGAGTTAGTTTTGGTGGTCGTATATATGTACGAGTTTGTTCCGTTCACGAGTCAGATTTTCGAGTCGATCTCGGAGTTGTAGTTGTCTCCGTGTCGTAGTCGTAAAGTCGGGTATAAAAGGAGAGCAATGTAACGAGAGAAGAGATAAAGCGATTGGTGTGATCAGACGATAGGAGAGAAATAAAAAAGAGAAGAAAGAGCGGTTTTGGATCCGAAAAATTTATCGAGTATCGAATTCGACGTGGTCGTAAACGAGTTACGACCACGGCGATCGAGCGGAGGTGTCCGCAGAAGCTGAAGACAAGGTCATAAACGAGTTACGACCACGGCCGCGGAGCGGAAGATGTGGTCGTAAACGAGTTACGACCACGGCGATTAGGTCTTCACCGTGGTCGTAAGCTTTATGACCACGGCGATCGAGTCTACATCGTGGTCGTAATCGAGTTACAACTACGGTGATCGAGCCTACTACGTGGTCGAAGGAGTGCAGCGCAACGTGAACGTGGTCGTCGTTAGCTGAAGTTACGAGTACGTAGCGTGGTCGGAGCAGCACGAAGTGATTGTAGCATGGTCGGAGTAAACCAGAAGTGGTCGTAACGACTCTGTGCGTGGTGGTAACGACTGCTAAAGTGGTCGTAAACTATAACAAGAGGTGTTAGAGCCTGTTGATTTCGGTGATTTCTGAAGATCATGGGTGATAAGGCGAAGGCCCAAGGTGGGCTAATCTTCCAACAGTATCTTTTCCTGACGACCGACAATTATGTAATGTAGGTAATGAAGATAAAGGCGAACATGTGTGCCCAGGAAGTCTGGGGTGTAGTCGATCCGAAGGGCAAGGATAACGAGGTAGATGACAAGGTGGATCAGGCGTCTTTGGCCATCGTCTACCAAGTGGTGCCAGATGTGATGATGCATCAACTCATCGGCAAGGAGACGGCACAGGAGGCGTGGGAGACACTGTAGACAATGCACGAGGGTGTTGATCATGTGAAGGAGGTGCAGCTCCAGAATTTGCAGAGCGAGTTCAAGAATATGAGGATGGGAGAGACCTAGTTCGTGGACGAGTTCGCTGGCAAGATGACGTCATTGTACAATCAGATTAACTCTCTTGACGACAAAATAGAGGAATCTGTGGCGGTGAAAGAAGTAACTGCGCGTGCTTCCGGAGAAGTACATACATGTTGTCACTACACTTACGTACTCCTCCGATTTGGACAAGAAGAAGATAGAGGAGATCACCGGCTCCCTCAAAATGCATGAGGAGCTACTAAAGGGGTTTCAGTCATGTAACAAGCAGGGATCTCAGACTCATAACGAGCAGACATTGCTAGTAAAGGGAGACCCGAGAGATGGCCGTGACTCATCAAACAACCGCGGGAGGTGGCGCGGTCGAGGCGGCCAGAGCGGCCGAGGCGGCAGAGGTGGCCGTGGAGACAAGGCTGGGCAAGGCGGTGGTGACAAATCCCGTAACAAGTCATATGTCAAATGCTTTGAATATGGCGAATATGGGTATTACACGTCAGGATGCCGCAACTATATAAAGTGTCTCAACTATAATGAGTACGGGCACTATGCTTCGAATTGCTGAAGCAAGAAGGACGGGGAGGTGAACCTCGTCCAAGACAAAAGAAGAAAATGAAGAACTGAGACTACTTCTCTCCTCATGTTGAAACTATGGCGAAAATGAAGAACTATAATGATACTGAATGAGGAGAACGTAGTTCCAAAACTACGCACGAAGGAATGTAGCCACGATCACATGGATCAGTGGTACTTAGACAATGGAGCAAGGAACCACATGGCAGGAGATCGCTCCATGTTTTATGAGCTCGATGAGAAGGTTTGGGGCAAGGTTAAGTTTGGCGACAACTCCACGGTGGAGATAAGAGGCAAAGGGACGATGATGTTGCAATGCAAGAACGGAGATAAGAAGTTGTTGACAGGGATTTACTTTATATCAAGTCTGTGCAATGACATACTTAGTCTCGGACAGATGACAGAAAGATGGTGCATGGTGGTACTGCAGGATGAGTTCTTACGTGTGTACGACAAGAACAAAGATCTATTGATGAAAGTGAAGAGATCTCTAAATCGGTTGTACAATATTTCTTTGAAAACTTGTAAACAGATTTGTGTAAAGAGAGACACAGATGGACGAGGTGCAAAGGCAGCAAGAAGCAAGCATGGCGCGCATGTAGGCGCGGCACCCCATCCTTATGCAGACGATGCTGAAGGAGATGGCTCGGGCAGGAGACAAGCGGACGTGGCGTCCTATGCGCACGGCCCGAGTGAAGTAGATGCTGTAGGCGACAAGCGTCGGATTGTGCGCGACTACTATGTTCTTCGATCACATAGGTCTTCGACCACCTTGGTTCGACCACTAGTTCTGTGATTACAACACCAGCTGTTCTGGAAAGTAGTAGTACCGTAGACTACACTGCGGTAGTTTCGATTGTCCTGACAATTGCAGATACTTCAATAGATTTTACAAAATACATTTGCAAACTATATTATCATTCACACAAGGATCAAACATGATTCTCAACAAGTTGCAAAATACATTTGCACACTTTTAGAATCATGACACAAAGATTAAATATGAGATTCAACCATTTGCAAAACATATTTGCAAATATAAGCATCATACTATAAGGAGTAGAAAACATAAACTCCAAACACTTACAAAACACATTCACAATGCATAGTCTCATGTCACAAGGATTCAACACATGAGCCCCAACTATTCGTAAAACACATTCGCAAACATAGCCTTCATGCCAAGGAGAGCTAGAGGATGTGAGGTTGAGCTATCAACTTATGATGAGACTCAAGCTACTAGATATGACCTCTCTTAATAATACGACAACATATACTGGTAATTCGGTCTTTCAACCAAACACCAAGACTGGTAAAAGACTGAAATACATCATTAGCCCTAGCAAGTCATACATTTTCTTTGAGTTATAGTCTTTACATGCATCAACTCATGATACATCCTTTACTTCAACTCCATCAACATATGATGGGTTTTCACTTGACTTGATGATCAACACATGATCATCTTCTCTTAGACATATATTAACTCATGATGCATCCTTCACTTGACTTGATGATATTCAACACATGAAGCCATCCCAAGTTATCCTCATTTGTGAAACCTAACATATTCATCCAACTCATGAAAAATATTAGTCCATAAAATAATTGTCATAAATTACTAAATTTCACCATTAACTCACAATGGCGGGACTAGATTCAACAATCTTTTTCTTTTTGGTAATTCATGATAATCTCAACAAGTAATGAGATAAAAGATTAATTTGTGAGTATACAACATGCACACAATAATTGTATAAGAATGTATTGTAAAAGCATATGCACATATTCAAGTTAGACTACTTGGTGAAGTTCAATTTATATTTTGGATCCAAGGAATGCACTAAGAGATAAGAATGAGATGTAGAATTCACTAAGAGATAAGCAATATTATAATCAATAAACAAGTTTGTCTCATAATTAGATTTATCATTATCACTAAAACCAACTTAATGGAGCTTGAACTTATAAGAGGCGAGTTGGTACATATTGTGCGTTAAGTGACAAGGCCGATGCATGTAGAGATGGTTCGGGTGTGTATGAATGCATGAAGACACAATGACTCGTCATTGGGCACCATAGGCTACATGCCAAAACATGCGGGGTACTTTGAGGTGAATGTAAGGGTTTTTGGTTAATCAATTGCATCAATTGATGATTTTATGTATCTACGGTGCTACGTAGTGGTTTGTTTGTTAGTGTTGGTTGTAGGATTCCTGAGCTAGATCATGGTGAGGCGAATAGGATCGGGACTAAGCTAGGGTAGCTAAGGTCCAGATCGATCAAGGTGTCGCCAAAAGATGACTAAGGCTAGCGGAGTGGCTATAAACTAGGCATCCTGGATGTCCTTCCACACCTCGTCCACAGTCTTCTTGCTGAGCTCAGGTGGCATTGTGATGCTACCCTGGCGCAAGAGGCCTGAACCGGGCTCATACTGTCTGGTACTTGTACCATCAGGGTCCACACCATCAGGAGAGACAGTCCTAAGCAGCTCATCAAGGTTCACGCTTTGCAAAGGTTCACCCAAATGGTTCTGCACCTCATCAAGGGTAAGGCTATACAAAGATCCTTGTCTTGCCAGGCTCTGCATCTGCCCGTGCTGCGCTGTTCTGGCATCCCCGACGCCGCCGCCTCCAATGTGTGATGCCATTGTCAGACTCCCCATGAACCAACAATCCTAGCTGTACGGGATTACCACGAGAAACCTGAGGAACAATGCTAAATGGTCTCCGTTTCAGTGCCACTCAGTTCAAGTAACACAAAGCTCACATCAACAGATTGCCAAACTCCAGCCTGTAGATCCATAATACAGGAGCAGCCATCAGGGGGGAGCCAGTGAACCGACTCAAATAAAAAGGAAAACATTTTTACGCCGTAACAAAGATCCCCAACTGTCCCCGTATATGGTTCGCCTAAGAACTAACACAAAAATGCTAAAAGACTAAAGTACTAACACAAAAATCTAAAAGCCTAAACTAGGACTAAGATTTTTCACAGAATGGCCTGAAAGCGCCCAAGAACAATCCACCGGGCCATGTTACCCGAACCTATAAAGCTAGAGAGTTTCGTATTTTAATAGAGTGGATGAATTCATAGTTTTCCACAGATACCCAACCTCGGATCGCCATGGCCCAAGAAACGTACGAAAACCCTCGAGTATCCAACTCAAATCGGCACCAAATCAAACGAAACAACTGCGCTATTTCCAATTACCTGGTGCTATATCGCGCCGCCGGACTTAGTGGAGGCCGCTGCGCCGAGCATCCTCCATTGGGGTGGAGGAGGAGGAGGCCATGGGGTTTTTGTATGAGGTGCTCGTGGGAGAAGCGGCCATGGGAGGAAGAGGGTGGGTGGTGATAGGCTTGAAACTACTAGACTCGTAGGCGCGGCGCACGCCGCCCACCCATCGTACGTACAAAACTAAAAGAGACGAAAACATGGAAATTATTTAAAAAAAATTTAAGGGCATATACTTATGTTCGAAAAAGGTAAAGGATTTTTTTGCAAAGAAGCGAGGACCTGTACGTAAATTAAAAACCGTAGGGGACCTGTACGAAAATAAAAGAGGACCCGTGAATTTCAAAATCACAGGGGCCATCCCAAAATGGAGGGCTAAAACTGCAAGGGACTTTTCAGAACCGGGACCGACGCAATTTCGAAAAATGCGGAAATAACCACACCCGATCGACGCAAAACCGGCAACACGCACTTGAGGCCTGCGAGGCGATGGGTTTCAGGTCAATGAATCCCCGCTAATAAGTCGGGACGATTGACACTTGACAGGGTTAAGAACTAAGGAGATGGCCCACCCGCAGAATAGAAAAACTGAAAAAGAAGAACGGTGGCTCAACCTTTTTGGGTGTGTTTTTTTTAACTGTGGCTAATGATTTTTGTTTTTAACATAAGCATTTATTTGAACGAACTAAATCGATATGTCATTTCAAAAATCTGCCTTAATAAATTATGTTTAAAAGACGATGAAGAAATTATTATATTTATTTATTCGAGAGAAACTATATACATCGGTTATAAGTCATAATCACAATGAAAGAAAAACCGGGATAGGCTAGGTGTCGATTTAAGGTCATCATATTGTTCATCGTAATGATAAGGGGTTTCGCACTTTCGCCAAGAATTGCGTGACTAATTTAAAAAAAAGTGGAATAAATAATCATACTAGACTCCCGACCACGAGGTGTGACAATAAAAACGTGGTGAGTGCTAGAAAACCTGGGCTTAGACCTGCAAACTTGCCCCATAGTAGGTGTCACCCTTTAGTCTAGAAATTGGGGGTTTCCAATTATTGTAAGTGTATCTTTTAAAAAAAAGCAATAAAGAAAGAAGGAGTTGCCCATCTCTCTGTGTTCAATTTATTATTTGTTCTTGTATTACCTATGTTTGATCTATCTTCGTCTAGGAAGAATCGCTCGATTGGACTCGCCATGATAGTTCCTCAATACGTTATCAGCACAAATCGCTTTGATAGATCAAAAGGTAACCATCGAAGCACGACACTCATAGATTAAATTACCTATCTAGATCGCTTTAAATTCGAAATTTCGCTTTTAGATTATTTTCTCCGCAATCGCTTAATCACCCTGAAATGACTTGAAGTCGCCAGCCAAACCGACCAGTAGATTTGGATAAAGAGTAGATGTTGATTGCACTAGAGATTGAAAAAGGAAATCACCACGCACATCGCTCGAACGACATCGCTGGCGGCCGTCGCCACGCCAAGACATGGCCGACCGCACCACCGGCATTGATGCCGCCAGGCGGCGACCGCCGTGCCGATCTCGCCCCGGCGAGGCCGCCATCGCCGAGCCCTCTCATGGCGCCACCGCATCGCCAAGCGCCACCACCACCCGCATGGAGCGCCACCGCCCGCAGCACCGCCGCCACTCGGCCTTGAGCTGCCGCCACCTCCCGCATGAGGCGCCGCCACCGTGCACACCTCGCCGCCCCACCCACACGCCTCGCCGAGGAGCCGGCGCCGCATGCGCCGCCTGTGGCTCCGACCACTTGCATACACCACCGAGCGTACCGCCGACGCACGTCGCCGATCACGCTCGCCGAGCGCGCCCGATCGCCGCCCAGCCGCCACCGCAACGAACGCCTTGGCCGGCTTCCCGCACGCTCGCTCGGCGCGCCCACCACGATGAACAAGGGTGGGGAAACCCTACCCTTCTTTGATCCGGCCGGTGGGCCAAAACACCGGGCTAGGGAAGGAAGGGCCAGCCGAGGGCTCACGAATTTTTCAAAAGACCCTTAGAAAATTGGCAAATTACGCAAAAAAATTTCAATTGAAAATTAGTAGATAAGCCCTCAAAATTGCGTAATTAATTGAAAATTCATACTCCACCTAAAAGGGCAGGAATTCAAGTTTTCAATTGTTTTAGCTTTTGAAGCATGTCAAGCACTATTATTTTTACTTTCTATGTTTTTCTGTGTTTGCCTACTATTTTGATTAATCGTAATTGTTTAAATTACCTTTAATCACTGAAATTAGCAGTAAAACTATAGAAAATACATAGAAGATTCTGAAATATTACAAGAAACTTTTGTACCATTATCCAATTCATTTCATGCATGTTTACCTACAAGAATTTATATATTTCTTTTATGCACATGTAGATGAAGCATTACGAATCGAGATTCGAGGAGCAGACTCATTGAAACCAAAACTACTTAATTTGAGCTAGAATGTCGAGATCATACTTGAGCCAAAAACATCCATGCCATTGGGATTGGTGCATCGAGGATGTCAAACCCATCACGAGAAAATGATCGCACTTCACATAGCCTTCACCAGAGCCTCACACTCAAGAACGAGTACATGGCGTAGAAGAGTGTCTATCCTTATGGACCCACTAAAGAAGCGTCGAAAGCTAAAGTACACCATTCTCCTTACAAAACCAGTAGGAATGAACGACCGAAATTCTTGCCCTGACTTCAAGATGGTTGGAAGTACATACGCTTTACTCAGTAATCCATACCACTCTTCAACTTACGTGCCAGTACAAATGAGCAAGATTGAGAAACCTCTTCACCATCCTCCTAGCAATAAGCCATGATGCATCCTTCAACTAGCATCAAGATTCAACAAGGAGTATCTCAATTAATTGATATTATGCTGAGAGGCTTAGGATGAAATTCTCCAAAAGTACTTTCATCGAATAACCACCGAGTTCATTTACCATTAACTCGAGGACAACATTAGAGCTACAATGTTTCAATGCCTATAATAAAAGGAAGCAGGCAAAACTGCATTATAAAGGCAAGACAAATGCCTTTCGGAAATAACGTATGAAAACAACAACGATCAATAGACCTATGGTCAACAAGACCAAACTCTAAAGTGTGGCAAGTAGGCACTAGTCACGGATTCAGAAGAGTCGCAAACATTCGATGCTTTTGAGGCCAAAAGAAAGATGACAAAGAGCAATATGAAACTCACTTTTATGGTTGAGAGTAAAATTTCGATGGTTTTGAGCTAAAATTCAAGGCTGCATGAGCCAATGTAGGTTGACTCCACTCGCAACACACTCTTGATATTGCACACCTGGCTATGATTTTCCAAGAAGAGCATATCACGCCGAGAAGATAAAAGCCAAAGTCTCTCGATTTAGTAGACTCCTAATGCACATAATGCATTTAGACTTTAATTGTCATTCATTTCATGTTGAAAGGAATAAGTTAGATTTTGCATTGATGATAAACAAATAATCTATTTTCTCATAATGGTTGGATGATATTAATTTATTCATTCATTTATAGCTCAATAATAGCATAATATATTCGATATTTGAACTATTTTATTTATGTGTTGATTATCTCTTACTATATATTAATAAAATACTTTATATTAGAACGTGTGTGGAGCCCTATGGAGTAAGTGTTCTTAGCTAATAGCGACAAACTACATCTTGAGATAGACAAAATTCTTCCCAATTAGCAAGAATGTTGGCAATCTTCGACCATCGTCGACAACGATCCTTGTATAATAGGCTCAAGAAGAGCGCAATTATACTCCCAATTGGCATAATTTAGGTCATTAAAGAAGCCATTTTGTATCCCGAATCGACTAGAACTCCCTAAATTTCAAGGATATTCGCACCAACGGTTTCTATGTTAAATCGAAGAATTGTATGGTAATGAATGGCTGCTCATTACAAAGCGAGAAGCAAGTGGAAAAGGGTATTAGAAAGATTTCCTTCATTTGAGACTAGGCTATACTACATTAATATTAAGGCACCTACACATATTAAGCTTGAAAACCATATTTAGAATCTCTAACTTTGGGTTACTCGTATGATAAAGTAGGCACACAAGTCTTAGGATAATGAGAAATATAATTAACAATTCACAAGGATATAATATCGATGTAAATAATTTGCTTAATTAAGAAGATTTTATAGTTGTGCTAACCAAGTAGAAGCAAGAGAAATTAATTACTAGACCCTTTTGTTCGTAAAGTGAAGAATGAAATCTCTGCATCTTTAGAGATCCAAGTGAGATATTATGAATCATATTTCCTAGTAGACGCTGTTAAGAAACCAGGCCTAATGGATCAAGGTCCTTCCAAAACATATAACTCACGTCTTAACTATACTAGGCCAATCACGTAGGTGAAAGTCCGTACTGGCCCAACTAGAAACTAAACTACTGAGGCCCAGTCGCCTAGTAAGCGAAGCCCGATAACTCAGAAAACGAAAAGGAACAGTGGCAAAACAGATGGGGTGAGAAGAAGCATTGGTTGGGAAATGGCGCCCAACGGCACTTGTATGCGCCACCGTGGCATGGCTGTGTAACTGGCAAACCGCAAACAGAAACAACCTATGACGTCGAAGGATTACCTTGTTGAAATCATCGAAACTAATTTGCATTTTAAGGTTTTGGGTGTTCTTAAGACATAGATTTGATTTTCTTCAAATTAGTGAACTTACCTAAGAACCTTGTATTCTTTATTGATTTAGACTCTAATACTAAAGCTCATGCAAATGTATCTACTGCTACGTAGTGGTTTGTTTGTTAGTGTTGGTTGTAGGATTCCTGAGCTAGATCATGGTGAGGCGAATAGGATCGGGACTAAGCTAGGGTAGCTAAGGTCCAGATCGATCAAGGTGTCGCCAAAAGATGACTAAGGCTAGCGGAGTGGCTATAAACTAGGAAGACAGGTAACCAGAGCAGGAAATATCGGTGGTGTAATAACTGACAATGGCAAGGTGGATTGAGACTAAGCTCAGGGAAGAGCGAAGGTCCAGAATGATCAGGAAAGTTGGGTGCCGTCATGGTGTATAGAGAGGCATGTGACTCGCCAATTGACTTAGGCCGTTTGCAAGCGAGGATGGTTCGATAGGATCCGGATGTGTGAGAGCCTTAGTGGTAAGTCATTAGTGCCATATGAAGTTGAAGATGAAGCACAAGGTTGCTTCAAGGCGAATGAAGCACGAAGCTTCGTGGAAGGTGGTTTGAAGGCAAAACGATCTTTTTACCTCAAATTGAAAAGTTGAGATTTAATTAAACCGCGACGTGAGGAGGCGCAAGAGAGGTGGTTTAAGTCAAGGATATGCTAAAAATATTAAGTGGATCAAGTATTGATTCACTAGCGGGTTAATGGTTATCTACATTTTGAGAAGCATGCATATATGAGTGTAAAACCCAATATAGTGTTGGGTTAACGGGTTAGTCCATGTAAGTGGATGAAACCCAACTAGAGATATTGATTAGGGTTTCTTGTGAGCATCTATATATAAAGAGAAAAATGTGTTGGCTTAGGGCTAGGTTTTGGAGAAGCTTGTGCTAAGCCAAGTAGAGGAGGTTAGAGTTCTTGGAGAGAACTTTTAGGAGATGTGTTGTGGTTCTTTGTCTTGAGATTTTTATCATTCTTAGCCTTTGTGAGTAGTTAGGGAGTGACTATAAACATTTATATATAAGTATCAATATATATCAAAATTCATCTAAGTCTTTTTTCTCTTTGCTCAAGTATTGGAATCTTGATTTGGCTTGATTTTTATTGTTTCCTTCTCTATTCCTGATCTTGTTGTGATCCATGATGAGTGCAAGGTGGAAGATAAGTGTATTGATTAATCTTCACCCATCTAGATTATTGATATAGCAAGATTTGAGATTAAGCCTAGCTTTGCTTGTTCTTAGCTTAAATTTAGGATTTCGTGGTCAAGATAGTTTTATCCTGAATCTATGCCTAGATCAGTTTCTTTTATAATATATAGAAGTAGATATGGATTATCCTTTTGATTAGAAACTCCTCGAAAAAGAACTAATTTGCATTTTTAAGGTTTTGGGTGTTCTTAAGACATAGATTTGATTTTCTTCAAATTAGTGAACTTCAGCCTAAGAACCTTGTTATTCTTTATTGATTTAGATCTCTAATGACTTAAAAGTCTCATGCAAAATTTGAGAATGTTTGGATGTAATTTGAAGTTCTTGAGATTTGAGTTTTAACCTAAAAGGTTTTTAAGTCTGAGAACAAGAGACCAGTCAAACTGGCATTGAGGTCAAATTGACGTTGTCCCAACAGTCAGACCGTTCGGGCCTGATCAAACCGGTTCTAAGCCTGCGGTCAGACTAGCTTAGTGATGACTTAGATCATCTCTTCCTTTGGTTGTTTCCTCAACTATTTGGCTTCTGTTTGAGGATTATTTTTATTGTACATCTCATCTACTTAGCTCTCTCTCTCTAGCTATTGAAGTAAAGAAGCTTTTGTATTTCAAGGAGATTGATTTTGTTGAAGTAGAAAGAGGCAATGATAACTCATTCCCCTCTAATCTCCGCCACCGGTCCTGCAGAAACTTTATCAAGAAACCGAATCTTTTCACCTGAGTCATAAGTATTTTGGCTAAAGTTAAATTGCATACTGCTCACAGTTACATCCTATACATGGAAGAACAGGAGAAGTCACCATTTATAAGAAAGCTCTGATGAGAGCTTGCATGTGTCCGGCAGATTTACATACTAGGCTAGTAGCTAGGCCTTGAAAGATAGCAGTGCTTACACGACACATACTAGGCTCCTGCTAATCTACACAGTGCAAATCATTGAGCTAGGATAACCAAAAAAAACCCAAGCTAGCAAATGATTCTAGACCAAAGAATCAAAACTTACAAGCAACAGCACTTTAAAATCTACAAAATAAACTATTCTGGACATGATCAGAAAGCCGCCGAGCTTGTTCTCCTGAGTTCATACTTGGGTTCCGGTAGAGGCACAGAGCAAAGTATTTTGTCCAACTCCTGAAGATACGCAGAAAAGGGGGAACAAGTCAACGCTATGCATGGAGGATTCGCCAAAAATTGCATCACTGATTTCATCATAGTACAAGAATACGAAAATTTGTAGTATGAACTGTATGGAGCTGAATAGCATTTGCCTCATAGC